>CM064917.1:61118290-61446745 GCA_032727855.1 Quercus ilex subsp. ballota
TCGACACGCTTTGAGACCCAACAAAAATATTGGAATACTTGCCCAAGAAAGCTAAAATTCAGATTTTTGATAGAAAACCCTGCCCAACGTTTATAATCGAAACTCGAACCAAAGGTATAAGTGTAACACCTTAACCCAATGATTATAATTGAATCACGAACCAAAGGTATAAAGTTTGAACCCCACAAGGAAGAATCCCTGATAAGTTCACAGTTCTTGAAGAACCAAAAGAAGAGCAAAGCCTCACCTTTTCTGATTTTTATTCAATAATCTCTTATTACAATGAGTGCATGCTATTTATAAGGCATGACTGAAAATAGAAAAATATAAAAAACGTACTAAATAATAAAACCCTAAATAAAAGTTGATTTGGTTTGAAATTAGCATATCTCAAATAGAAAAAATAGCTAAAAACGTTCTAAATAATAAAAGCCTAAAATTAAGATAGATCTGGTCCAAAAATAGATGCTCTACACTAGGAAAAATATCTATTAACTGATATGGAGCTGGAAAATCAATCAGCTATTAATCCACGCCATAAATCATGCCCAATTAAGCCAAATCAGCCCTCAATAGCTTGGATTAAATTTATTACGCCTTCATCTTTCTTTGGGCCAAGCTTGGAATGTCCAGTGTTAGAATCAACCCAAATCTCTTGAATCAGCCCATTAAGTGCGTCTTTGATCTTCTTGGATCTTCTTGGATCTTGCTTTAGTAATAGGCCCAACTGGAACATGCAATGGATCCTTGAATGCTTGTTGATTCTCATCACTTGTTCCCTTAACGGTAGGAATGATTAGCTGGAGATGGGATATCAAGCTTGTGAGGGGCCACTAGTCTCTAACCATACCAGCATAAAACTTTGTTGAAGTAACAGTATCAGTAAAGTCATGGATGTATGTATAATCCTATAATAAAATTCGTTACCTTTTCTTAATTAAAAAAAAGTGCTAGTTGAACTACTAGACTCTTGGCATGATGGTGAATTCTGTTTAAGGAAGAAGTGGAATTAATTTATGACTGCTGATAATCTGGTTGATATGAACAAATTTGGTTGAAGAGTTGGTTGGGGAAAACCAAGAATCTCATGAGGACTAGACCAATTTGGAACTTTACCTTTCTTCCAACCTTTGGTCCATTGGTCATAAATTTTTTTTTTCCCGTAATGTTATATTTTCATTTTCCCCAGCTAAAGTTTGACCACGTGAATCTATTGCCACTAAATCCTAGGCTAGTAAGTCCTTGTTCATATATGAATTTTCTACTGGCATCACTATTAGTTCCACAAGGTCCACCAATTTGGAATCTTATGTAATTAATATTTTGTGACAACTATATATATATATATTTTTTTTTTTTTTGGTTGAATTCTTTATATCGATCAGTTTGTAAAATGATTATATATGTGTGAGAGGGTATTTAACAATAGTACTTAAAATGTGACGGCAATTGTTTTGAATTCTTTCATTTTCAATCTAATATCAAAATCGACATTGATATGCTCAATTGCTTGTTGCTGAAATGTCATGCTATGACAATTTTTAGTGGCTAATCGATCATGATTCATGAACCTTGAATACTAGAAGATGGATGAAATGTCAGTTTTGGGCCGTTACTTATATCAATGTCATTTTCCAACCAAAGCTGAGTCCTCATGAGAATCAAAATATGCCTAGCAAAACTAAAGTTATCAATTATTGATTTCATTTTATTAACATCTACTTTAGTTTCTTGACCAAAATTTAGTTTGATTAAAATTTTTTCATCATGTCAGATTCTCCTTCTATGCAATCCTTAATCTTTCTCTATGGACCTGTACTTGAGTCTAGCCATGGGACAATCTCTTCAATTTCATTAATAACTGGACTGGCTTTGTTTGGTTGGGTTGAAAAGTGGGTAGATAGAAAATGAAAATGTTTTTCTTATAAAAAGAAAAAAAGAAAAAAAGAAAAAAGATGATTTGGTTTCAAGAGAAAATGGGAGTTTGAAGTGTCACTAGGGCCCACCAAAAGCCAATAAGATTACTTTTCTATCCATCCTCCAACTTATTTCAGGCTTTCAGCAGCTCAATTGCATTGTCCTCTTCCTCTATTCAGCATTGTGCTTTATTTATTTATTTATTATTATTATTTGTTTTAACAGACTTATTCACCACTGTGCTGTTGTTCTGCAAATGCACATTTCAGCTAACTACCCTATTGAGAAAATGTTAGATTAGATTATGTTCTTTTCATTTCATACTTCAGATTTTGCTTGTATTTCCAATAGTCCTTCCAAAACGTTATAGGCCAATTCTGTTCATTTCATGTACAATTGCTCACAATTTTGCTTTCTTAACACGTACAATTCGAAATTGTTTTGAACTAAGTAAATGGGTTGAGCCCAGAAAAGGGGGAAAAACAAGACTAAATGGGTTGAAAACCAAAAGTCATTGCTGAACCCAAGTCCAAATAAAGGACCTGAGTGTGGGCTATCGGAAGGTATCTGTATAGGATTCTGGGATCTGGACTTAGTCCCACTGCGGCGGAATGAGGCTGTTCCATTACCACTTCTTTTGGGTGCTTTAGCCTTTTAGGTCTTGAGCCCATTCTTGGGCCTTCTACTCCTTGATTAAGGTTTCCGAGCTGCACCCACTTTTTTGGGGCTTTTCCTCTTTTCTTTACTGTTAGGCCCATAGCTCCTAGTTGTGGGCCATTTTGTCCAAGGGCTTCTTCTGTTGACCTGCGGGTCCTTTGTGCTTGTTCTAGCCCAAATTCACTTGGCCTGCGAAGTCTAGTTTCTTCAAATTTTGCGTGTCTACAAATATTCTAATAATTATCATCATGATATGTTCACCTTTTTTAAGTTTTTGATTTAACTAATTTATTTACTCACTTTTTTTTTTTTTGAAATGAAATAAATGGGTATATAAAATAAAGTAATATACTAATATACTACCTTCATCACTCTCATACCTAAAATTAAAAATCCCAAGAAAGTTTCTGATTTCAAGCCCATAAGCTTATGTAATGTCATTTATAAACTTATTGCAAAAGTGTTGGCTAATGGATTGAAATTTTTTTTAGCTAATTCTGTGCCAAATTCTCAAAATGCCTTTCTTTTGGGCCGATTGATCTCTGATAACATATTTGTGGCTTTTGAGACCCTCCATTATCTGAAGAGAAAAACACAAGGGAAGATGGGTTTTATGGCTTTTAAGCTGGATATGAGTAAAGCATATGACCGGGTGGAGTTGGGTTTCTTGGAGGCAATAATGCAACACTTGGGGCTTGGGGAGAAGATGAGGAGAATTATTATGTCATGCTTGAAATCTGTGTCATATTCTATCCTCCTCAATGGGCAGCCAGTGGGAAGCATCAAACCATCTAGGGGGCTCTGCCAAGAGGATCCTTTATCATCTTACTTGTTTCTCTTGTGTGCAATGGGGTTACAAGGTTTATTGCAAAAGGCTGAGATGGAGGGCAGTATAAAGGGAGTAGCTATTAGTAGATATGGACCTCGAGTATCGCACTTATTCTTTGCAGATGATAGTGTCCTCTTTTGTTGTGCCACTAAGGATGAATGTCAGAGGGTTTTGGATATTTTGGCTATCTATGAAAGGGGAACAGGTAAAAAAATTAATAGAGAGAAGACTAACTTCTTTTTTAGTTCAAACACCATTCATCAAACCCAAACTCGCATCCAGCAACTACTGGGAGTCCTGGCGATCAGACAATATGAAAAATATTTAGATTTGCCTGCATTAGTGGGGAGGGCAAAAAAGAGGAGCTTTATTTATCTTAAGGAAATGGTGTGGAAGAAATTGCAGGGGTGGAAGGAAAAGCTTCTATCTATTGCAGGCAGGGAGGTCCTTATAAAAGCTGTTATCCAAGCCAATCCAACCTATACCATGAGTTGTTTTAAGCTCCCTAAAGGATTGATCAAAGAACTAGAAGTCCTTATTAGAAAATTTTGGTGGGGTTACAGTGATGATTCAAGGAAGGTGCATTGGGTAAGTTGGGAGAGGTTGTGTGAAGCTAAAGAAGTGGGTGGCATGGGCTTCAAAGAAATTGAGAAGTTTAATGAAGCCCTCATTGCTAAACAAGTATGGAGGATGATGCATAACTCGGACTCCTTTTGCTTTAGAGTCTTTAAAGCTCGATTCTTCCCTAATTGTTCTATTCTAGATGCCAAGGACTCCAACTCCAGTTCCTATGCATGGAAGAGCATCCTTGGTGCTCGAGATGTTATAAAAAAAGGGTATGGTTTGGCGCATTGGGAATGATTAAAAGGAAGACAAGTGGTTGCCGGTGAAACCAAGTAGAGTAATCCTTTCCCCTCTCCCTACAGTGATGGCAGAAACAAGGGTGAGCTCTCTAATTAACCCTAAATTGGGTGTGTGGAAATCCGAGGAGGTAAACTGTGCTTTTCTACCTCATAAAGCTTCAATGATATTAGGTGTTCCACTAAGCCGTAGAAATCCCCCTGATTGTGTGTCTTGGTCGTGCACACCAACTAGAGAATTTAGCACTAGTAGTGCTTATAAGTTGCTGGCTGCCTCGGCTTCAACAGAACGTGCAAGTTCATCCAACTAGGCCAACCAAAGGAGCTTTTGGAAACGTCTTTGGAAGATGTAGGTGCCCAACAAGATAAAACATTTTGTTTGAAGGGTGTCTAACAATGCTCTACCCACCAAATGCAATCTAAAGCGAAGATATATTGTAGAATCGAATGTGTGTGAGTTGTGTAAAGCTGCTTCGGAAGATGCTCTCCATGCGCTGTGTTTTTGCAGCCATGTAGCTCCTGTGTGGCTGCCCTACCAATGGTTCCAGTCCATGATATCCCCCCTCCCTTGAATTTATGTGATTTACTTAACAAGTTTATGTAGGTTGGTGATGAATTCAGAACAGAGATGTTCGCAACAATTACATGGAGCTTATGGAATAGACGTAACGCTCTCCATTTTGGACGTAAAGCTCTACCTATAGCAAAGATCAGCTTCGTTGCATGTGCTCTACTCCACGACTTCATTACTAGTCAGATTCCAGAAGCTCCTTTCTCTCGACCTGCTGTTCGGCATCAGTGGCGCCCTCTAGAACAAGGATTTGTTAAAGTGAACTTCAATGCTGCCCTCTTCAAACACACGAACTCAGCTGGACTTGGTGTCATCGTGCGTGATTGGCGAGGTGCAAACCTTGGTGCACTGTCTGTGCTTGCTATGCTATCATCTATAGTTGCTGATATGGAAGCTCTCACTTGCCTCAGAGTGGTCCAATTTGCTGCTGAGCTTGATCTTCATCGCGTAATATTTGAAGGTGACTCGGCCACAATTATTTCTCCGGTTTCCTAAGGGACTTCAAGACTGTCCCCCTTTGGAAATATAGTAGATGATGTACGGCTCCTACTGCCTAGTTTTTCATCAATTATTTTCAATCATGTAAACCGCTCGGGTAATATAGTAGTGGATGCTCTTGCAAAAAAGGCCTCTTCCATTGTTGGTTGCCACATTTGAATGGAAGCTTTGTCTTTAGACATTGCCGAGTTGGTAGACTTTGATGTTCATTAAGTTCTGTTTTGTTTCTTCAATAAAGTCCTAGGCTTGTGGTCTGGTTTCTCAACCAAAAAAAATTATAAAAGCTTATTTTTAGTATTTTTTTTATAGAAGAAAACCTAAAGACTTTATTGAGAAGAAATGGCTATATTAACTGAGGTATGGAATAAAAAATGGATGGAACATCCTCTATCTAAATAGCATAATCCGAGATATTAAGAAAATGCCTAGCTAGACCAGGGGCAAGTTTAGTACCTTCTCTCCTTGTATGAGAGCAAAGTAATTGATTGAATTTGATCTTTAACTAATTAAATTTGATAAATTATTTTTTTAATTATGTAATATAAGAAAAAAAAATGAATTCTTATGTATTAGGGCAGGGAGGACTCTACATGTTAATCAAGGTGGTCATGACTTTAATTTTTTTATATACCTTAACTAATTTAGTTACATTTTTTTTTTGAGATGAAAAAAATGGGTATATAAAATAAAGTAATATATTAATTACGATACCTTAACTTTATAAAGCTTATCTTTAGTTTTTTTTTTTTTTTAGAAGAAAAGCTGAAGATTTTATTGAGAAGAAACGACTTTATTAACTGAAGTATGTAATAAAAAATAGATGGAACATTCTCCATCTAAACAGCATAATCTGAGATATTAAGAAAATGCCTAGCTAGACCATGGGCAAGTTTATTACCTTCTCTCCTAGTATGAGAGCAAAGTAATTGATTGAATTTAATCTTTAACTAATTAAATTGGATAAAACATTTTTTTTAATTATGTAATATAAGAAAAAAAAATTAATTCTTATGTATCAACAATACCACCCATATTTGTGTTGCCATGGATAGGTGTCCCTCACAATCTGCACTCTAAGATATAGTGCTTGTTTCCAAATGCTTTGGAAAACCATAGGTAGTATCAATCTAAGATTAGGTGAAAAACATAGTTTATAAGTTCATCTATGTTACTAACTAGCATCCTAACCTTTTTACAAAGCCACTTAATCTCAGATTAACAAGGGGGGCGGTGTAGTTTAAGAGTTACCTTATTTCAACTATCCAACGGATCCCTATTTTCTACCTTTGACAAACCTTTTTATTTTTATATTTATTTATTGAATATACCTTTGACAAGTTAAATTATGTGTTTTGTGACATAAGATAATATCATGAATCTAGTAATAATTAGTAATTATGATTTGCTACATTTTTCAATTACAAATATACCTATTTAATTTAAGACAGAGACACAAGGAAGAACCAATGACTTGTATGAAGACTAACTTGAATTTGACACGTTATCCATATAGTTATATAATGTGTTCAAATGGTAATAGACTAGTGATATTGTATCATTCAGTTGCTAAAGTTGTTAAATAATCTAATTCACTGTGCGTTTATTAATTTGTAGGATGGTGATGACGATTCGGTTGCGGATGTCCACTCTCCCAATGATCAATGCTTATCATTCGATGACAGGCATTAGGCAATGATGACGTAGATTGTGCGCCTTATTTATTTATTTAGTTATTTTGATAGGAGTGGGCCTTATTTTGGAGTAGCTAGTTTGACATTTTGTTATTTATAATAAAGTTTCAAAATTTGATATATATATATATGTGTGTGTGTGTGTGTGTGTGTGTGTACGTCGTAGTTGGAAACTTTATTATAACATTCTAGACAATTGGAATGTATTCTTTTGTGCATAACATTCTACACAGTTAGAATGTATTATTTTGTTCATAACATTCTAAACATTTGGGATGTATTATTCTGTGCATAACATTCTAGACATTTGGGATGTATTATTTGGTATATATTTATTGATATAGTATAATTAAATATATTTGGTTCGTTGGTTTAAAGTGGTATTGTATTTGGTATTTGGTATTGTATTTTTATTACATTACAGGTGCTTGGAGAATATGTATTACAAGTTTATTATAGGTACCTGGAAAAAAAAAAAAAAAAAAAAACACTATGCTAGCGTTTTTTAAACCGTTGGAATAGGGTATTGTCTATTTCGTTGGTTACCCTGTAGTGGCGGTTTTGAAATTGCTAGTATAGGTAGGACCTATTATAGCATTTTAAAAATGCTAGTATAGGGCTTATTTTTATAATATTGAAATGACCTATTCCAGAGGTTTTAAAAATGCTAGTATAGGTAGTACGTATTACAGCAGTTTAAAACCGTTGGTATAGGATATATTTATATTTCTCTAAATACCTTGTAGTGGCATTTTTGAAAGTGCTGATATAGGCAGGGCCAATTATGGCGTTTCCAAAACACTGGTACAGTGCTTATTTCTATATCTGAAATGACCTATACTGGCAGTTTTAAAAGCGCTGGCATAGATAGTACATATTACAGTAGATTGTATTTCTATTTCCCTAAATACCCTGTAGGGGTGGTTTTAAAACTACTATATTAATTGAAGTATAGAATAAAAAATGGATGGAACATCCTCCATCTAAATGGCATAATCCAAGATATTAGGAAAATGCCTAGCTAGACCATAGGCAAATTTATTACCTTCTCTCCTAGTATGAGACAAAGTAATTGGTCGAATTTGATCTTTAACTAATTAAATTTGATCAAATTTTTTTTTTTTTGATTATGTAATATAAGAAAAAAAATTAATTCTTATGTATCAGGGTAGGGAGGACTCTACATGTTAATCAAAGTGGTCTTGACTTTAATTGTTTTTTATATACCTTAAAAATTTGAATTTTAAATTAATATGGGGTTGTTACCACCCTAAAAAAAATCTTGAACATCCTAAATAAAAAACTTGAGCCCATTAAATATAAAATTTGATCTTCAAAATTTTGGTCCATTGAAGATTAAACCAAAAAATTGCGAGAAATACTATGTTCACAACATTTTTACAACACTTTTACAAATAAATCCTAAGTGACAAGTATAGGTCAAAGCTATACTATGCTATGCTTTTTTCAAGCCTTATTTCTTGTAGTGAGTTGTAGGTCATGACATTATGGCATGTGGAGCTGTGTCTCAAAATGTTCAAAAAGAAGCTCAGGAAACTCATAAGTCTAACAAAAAGCTTGAAAGTGCATCCACCTCAAGCAGTGCTGAGAAGAGAAAAATCACCTTAATTTCAACATAAAAAATTAAAGACAAAATTGTCAAACAAGTGTTGATTTAGCCCCAACTCTATACATAGCTATTTATTTCTAACAAAACCATACCTTTTAACACTTTGCAAACCTTTCATACTAATTTCTCTTTTGCAGAGTGAGGAAGAATATATTGTTGAAATTATCCTCAATGATGTTGGGGATAGACTAGTCACCAATGTAATTTCACTTGTCACAAAGCATACGAATTTTGGGTGGGGTTTCAAGGACAAGGAGGAGGAGGAGCTGAAAAATCTTCTTTACACCTTATGCAAGATTCATGTCATGTTACATGATGCTTAGAAAAGGCAAGTAAGTGACGAGTCTGTGAGGATCTAGTTAACAGAGCTTAGAGATGTAGTTTATGATGTTGATGATGTGCTAGATAAGTTCAACTGTGAGATTTTTGGGCAAAAGTTACAGATTCAAAACCAAATGATGAATTAGGTACCTAGCATTTTATTTTGTAATTTTGATAAAGTTAAGACCATCAAACATGTGTTGGATAAATTTGTGAATGAAGTAGATGGCTTAGGGCTTAAAATTGTGAATTCAAACCCCAAGATTAGCCTACACAATATAGACTTCTCCCTCAATGATTCAGAAGTTATAGTAAGAGAATATAGTGCCGTAAAAATTTGGGATTTGTTGGGTGGTGATGATCTCTTTCTGAAATTAACGTCAAGATTTGATAGTCTTACAATAACATCTTTAAAACGATGTTTTGCATATTGTGCAATCTTCCTCAAAGATTATGACATTACAAAGGATGAACTAATTTAGTATTGGATGGCTCAAGGGTTTCTTGAACCATCTAAAGAAAGTATGGTGATGGAGGATATTAGTAACAAGTATTTAAAAATTTTGTTAGACAAATCCTTTTTACAAAATGCAAAAAAGGATGAGTATGGTAATATTATTAGGTGCAAAATGCGTGATTTCATATATGATTTTGTGCTCTCAATTTCAAAATCAAAATCTTCAGTTTCAGATAATTTCAGTTAGGTACGAAGTTTATTTGTTGGATTTGATGGCCGAACAACTCCAGGAATTTCATTTAAAGGTGATGGTTTCACAAAATTGTGCACACTAATTTTAGAGAATGCTAACTTTGGCAACATATTATTAGAATTTAAAAGCTTACGTGTTTTAAAGTTATATGTGTTGGAAAAATTGGTTTTGCATCTTATACAAAACCCACAGCGGAAGCAACACAAGGATCTACTTCATTCATGAGAGATAACATGTAACCTTGAATTCTAGAACAAAGAACTATAAACGTACCTTAATACAATAAAATTCAAAACAAGACTTGAGAATACCTTCAATCTTCTTCCTAATTTCACATGGTGCCCAAGATGAGTGGTCTCTCAATCAGTTCTTAAGTACGTTGATTCTCCATAAGGAAGCTGTATTCAAAAGATACTTTAAAGAAAAACTATTTTCTCTTCTTTTAAGCATACGTACATATTAACTATCTTGGCAGTTATTTTATTTAATAACTTTTATTAAATAAATAATCGATTATTTAATTGGGTTAGTTTTTTGGGCCAGCCCAATTGGGCTGAAGTGTGTGGCTTGGGATGAGACCAAAGGGATAATTAAGGCTCTAACTCCAATGGCCCTCGGGCTTATCTGTCAACTTTTGACAAACCCAAAGTTACCATTAATTATATAACAAGTACAACTATGGAAATATAATTTCATTCTAGGCCTTATTAATAAATTATATCCCAAGACTCTAACATGATCATTTGACCCCTCCATGAAATATCCATAGTGAACAAAGTCATAATAAACTGTCACTTTATAAACAATTATTTTATTCCTTGAGTCCCCGGTTTAATTTTTTAGTTGTTCGTATTTATGAAATCTAATTTCATTAAATATAAGCTTTAGTAACTTCTTACTAAAGTGGCATACCCTGAATAATCAGTTCCTATTAAACTTATCTCAATGGGATATTTCATGTCTCTGTGAAAGACATTATGGATTCCATTTTGAGAATATGTGTTCCCTCAACACTAAGTGCGGTTACCCAACATACTGAGATTTTGACCGTTAAATTAGATCTTACTCCTGATATATTAAAGTAACCTACATTTCATGATCGGGTTCATTATCCTCTCAGGATTGAGAATCTATGAAATTAGAAGTCATGAGATTAATTATTTAGGTGACAGTTGTTAATTGTTATAATTAATCTCACAACAGTCTAGTTCAATATTTTTTACACACTTAGGACACATCAACTAGAAGTCTCCACTTCCATGATCATGACAAACACATCTTAGTTGATGTGTTATAGTCTTCACAGATGAAATGCCCAATTTCATCATCGACTACGAAGTACATTTTGAGTTTACAAGGAATTTGTGATTTATATTTTCTGTAACTAAATCACATAAATCGCATATAATGCATCTCAAAGACTATGATAATGTGCAATTAGTTCATATACAAAGAGTTTCATATAATTAAACAATTTAATTATTATAACATGCCAATAAATTGGATTCTAGGGCATAAACCCTATCAATATGGACATAAGTTGATAGAGTTACCAAAAACAATTGGTGTGTTAATACATCTAAGGCTTCTTCACATCTCAGACACTGAAATTAGTTATTTACCAAATTCAATCACTAAGCTTTTCAATTTGCAAACTTTAAGAATCGAATGCCCTAATCTCATCAAGCTTCCGGAAGACCTAAGCAATTTGATTAATTTGAGACATATTTGTATTATTGATTGTGAAAGTGCAGCAGCACCTAAAAATGTGGGGTGGTTGACTTGCCTTCAAACGTTGCCAGATTTTTGGTGGGTTGAGATGAAGGTTATTGGATCAAAGAATTGGGACCTTTAGGGTCCGATTGGTTGGAGGAGTGGAAAAGTGGGAGGATAGAAAATGGTGGGAGGATGGAAAAGTGGAGGATAGAAAAGATTTGAATTTCTTTCATTTTTGTTTGGTTGGGAGTGGAAAAGTAGAGGGATGGAAAATGTGAGTTTGTATAAATTTACTTATACACCATAGTTAAAAAATGATAGCAAATTAATACAAAAAAGTGACAAACAATAATATATAAAAAAAAAAAAAAAAAAAAAGCAATCACCCCATTTTAAAAAAAATAAAAATCATGTCCAAAAAAAAAAAAAAAAACAAACAAACAAACAAAGGGGAAAAGAGCGTGCCCACCAAAAAAAAGGAAAAAAAAAAAAAAATTGGGACACTTTATGAATGGGGATTGAAGTCCTCCACTCTCTCCACGTTTTCTTTGGTGGATTTCCTAGATACTCTACCTTTGTGCCGTTAATTATATGGCTGGTTTCGTGTATTTTATTTTCTAGTCTTGTTTTGCTTTGCTGTTTTTCTTTATTTTGTATACCATTTTGATTTTTAATATATTGCAATTACCTAAAAAAAAAAAAAAAAAAAACTTTCCTACTCATTGTGCACTTAAGAACTTAGATTGAAAGTTCAAACAGATTGTCAAACTGAATGTGTTTTCATAATTAGGGCCAGTACTCTTAATCAGATCTTGGTGCGCAAAATTGTAACATTTATCTCTACTTTTTTTGTGTGGTGGGTGAAGATGACACACAATTAGCAGCAGCTGAAGTAGTTGAAATTGCATGCTGGCTTTTCTATGATTTTCCTGGCCTTTTGCTATCAATTTTAGGCCCAGTCACTGTAGCTTCACTCCTTGAAATTGCAAGGTTTCTCTGTAAATTATTCAGAATCCATAAGCAAATAACTAAATATAACAACAAACTTTAAAAATAAAAATAAATAAAAAATGAAAGAAGAGAGAAATGAAATAGTGAATAAATATTTGCCACACTTTGACCCCTTAAATAAATGACTATAAAACCTCCTTAAGTCCATTAAGCCTCATAAAATTTATAAGAAATAAAAGAAAAAACAAAAGTTTTGTATTACTGAGTAGAGAATTGGAGATTAGTATTCCAAGATTATGTACTTGCTCTACTTCAATATTTTATGCAAAATAAACCACAATTCTTCTCAAGTTCCCATCCTTATTTAGCAGAATTAATAAAACCTGGATTCACATTATTAATAGACCTAAAAGATTATTCAATTAGTTAAGAATTTTGCCTTGATATTCAGGCACGAGGGACAAAATATCTGTTGTGTTCAGCTGTTGTGTTCCAACAGCATTTTCTGAGTTGTTACTTAGAAAATGAAAAAAAATTTTGATAATTTGTTATATTTTCAGGAAATTATTTTTGCATGATTAGTTTTGGTAATAGCTTTTCAGTCAACTGAGGAAAGCCTTCTATGAAATTATTTTTGCCTGATTTGTGTTGGTGTAGTAGCTTTTCAGTCAATTGAGGAAAGCCTTCATGAAATCTTCTGCTCAATTTCCAACATTTGAGACCATTTCATTATGAAAGCGGAAAAGCTTATTTTAGTGGTTGGTTGCCACACCAACAATCACGCCAAAAGGAATAAGGTTCTCTACACCAACCTCAAACCAAATATGCTGACTGACCAAACATCTCCCCACCCATGGATAGATTAATGCTTCTGAATTAATTAATAGAAAGTGATCTCACCAACCACGCTGATTACTGGAAATATGTGAATTATCTAAAACAATTATGAAAATTGTGATTCCAAATGAATTTTTCTAAAATCAAAATTTTTATGGCAATTTGGAATCAATATTGAAATGATTGCTATTAGAGCTTTCTTTGATGCCCATTAATAAAAACATACACATTCTTTGTCTCAACATCTGTTTTAAAGTTCACTTATAGGTTGGCCTTTTTAATTTCTTGAGCTGAAACTGCAACAGTACTAAATCAGTTCTTGTGCTTGAAAGCTCTCTGACATTTGGCAATAGATTTTGTTGATTTGGGCTGGTTAATAATTGCTATGTTTATGTGTGAATTGGGTGGGAGAAGGTCTTGTTGATTTTTGTTTTCATATTTGGGTTGGGAGGTCAGTTTAAGTGGATCATATGCAGGGGCTAGTGAGTTAAGTGATCCCCAGTTCAACTAGTGCAAGCAAAATTGAACTCACGTTCTTATAAAGTTTCAGACCACTAAAGTTGTTGATGGTTATACTTCTAATATATTAGTATATGGTTTCCACCTTTTGAAGCTAACAAGAAGATTGCATCTCAGAAAATAGCGAACTCGATGACAACTGATGCCAAGGCACCTCAGGTTTGCTTTCTCTTTACCATTTGGGATATGTATATATAATTTACTTCGTAATTTGTGCAGAACAAGACCCTATTAAGTTTATGTATTTGCAGACTCACTGTTTTGTAGCCATTGTACATATCTACATAAACAAAACTTTTAGTCTGTGTAAAGGTGTGCATGTCAACTCCACACATATGTTCATATATTGCCAAAACAACGTATATAGTTAGATTGAGTACAGCCAAATCACTGAATTGTGTTTTGACTCTTTTTGATATGAAAGTCATTTTGTGCATATGGTGTTATTGACCTTCTCAAGGTTTACTATCATATATATATTTTAAATTATTCTGGCATGATTAAGGTATAGATATGAGTTTGCTGGAGGAAGGACTCATTAAATCTAACACTAGTCATGTTCCAGCAATTTAGATCTTATGTAAGAAGCAATATCGTTTTTCTGTTTTGTCTCTATAAAATTGATGAACTTTTACCTATTGAATGTTTGGAACATGGCTAATAAAATTCATAATTTCATATTAAATCTGTATTAGTGTTAAGAAGAGTTTAGCATTTTGGACGTGCAACGTGCTTGCCAATGTATTGGGTATTTGTAAATATATCCTTAACTTTAAAATTTTGAAATGAACACCTTGATTTGGTGTTAACTTTCAATTTTTATCTTATAGTCTATGTTAGTGTAAAAATTAACAGTTTAGTGGGGGGAAAAAAACACTCCAAAATAGCATTTAAATCCCTTTAAATTAACAATATATGTAGTAAAAACAAGTCCCAAAAAACCCATAATAATCTATGTTGTAAACCCAAAGACCCCATATGATAAGAAAACAAGACTCTAGCCAATAACTTGTGAAATTTACCACACATTGACAAAGTACGGCTACCAAATATAGTTAGATGCATCCATGGTTCAAGGAGCTCTTAAAAGAGCTATGCTTGTAGTTGATAGTATGTAATACACATTAGCAGCCTAATGAGTTTGTTTATAGATAAAAACTTCAACTAAACAACTCTTAAGATTTCCTATCGTTATGAACCACTTGATTTTAATGCACATCATCATCTTCCACTCTTGTAGAAAACTAAACCTTAACACCAAGCCAAGGAAGGGTGCTTACACATCTGCTGTGAGAGGAACCTCCTTGATTCTACACTACCTCTTTGATATGCTTGTTGCATCAACCTCTTTTCTATCTGTTCCAGCTCCTGAATTGTTTTAATCATAGCAACAACCTGTAAGAAATTGGGAAAGAATCTGAGAGTTGAAAGGTTAGGAGTACCCACATGTTTGATTAATTCAGAAGTCAAGCAAACACTTGACACCCATTCAAAAATTGATGAAACAAGAAATAACCTATTTTCTTTCTATAAATGATAAAAAGGCTAGATTAATCTCCATTACATTAGTAAAGAGGTAGAGTGCAATGGACAGTTTTTCAATTAAGAAACAATATCCACTTTTGGCCTTCTGCAATACACAAGTATCTCAACAAAGAAAGGAAAACTTTCTAAAAAAATTACAGAATCAAAATTTATGGAAAACCTCATTTCTGACCATCCCACAATTCGTCTTTAGATAGGATGAGAAACTCAAGGGAACCATCAATCTTTTCCACTTGCAATTTCTATAAAGATGTCAGTGACTAATTATCCACACAACTAAAACCGAGAAGCATGGAAAGAGGCACTCTTAACCCAACTAAATGTATCAATTAGGAGAGCTCTCTTAAATAGGGACTTGTAATAATATTGGACTATTGTCAGTAAACGACATTCCTCTAGCAGAATGCCAATATAAAATTTACATTTTCAAATTAACATTGGTTGGTGGGATCTCTAAAATGGTTTAAACAAGGGTTAAAAGCTGCTGATTCTAGTATTTTTTGTTTTTTTTTTTCCTAATTTTTTTTGGCTGGGATGGTAAAAAAATAAAATAAAGGCA
Source organism: Quercus ilex subsp. ballota (assembly GCA_032727855.1). Classification (NCBI taxonomy): domain Eukaryota; kingdom Viridiplantae; phylum Streptophyta; class Magnoliopsida; order Fagales; family Fagaceae; genus Quercus; species Quercus ilex. Next base: position 61,134,102 of record CM064917.1, read on the forward strand.
CATTCAACTTTACTTACTTCTTTAAAACATAAGAAATATATAACCATTTCATAGAACCAAATAGTGAGAATATCTTGTACAGTAACTTGAGGACCTATCATTCATTAATGAGCTATACATTTGCAAGAAGTCGCAATATCTGCTTAGGGGGAAGTGGCTCATTGCGTCACTAAATTACAAATACCAGTGATCTTTGATTGTCCCAATCAGAGGTCATGTAGTTTAGCCCAAAGGGGTCTAAGATTGCCCATATTCTAGTTATTGAGATAAACCTTTGATACATCCTATGTAATAAATAGGTCAAAATCATTTAAAAATGGTATGTTCTCTCTATTTCCTTCTGTTTAGTGTTTTGCTTTGAAGTTGACTAATTGTTCATGACTTGTTCTCCTCTCTGCGTCTTATTTTTTTTATTTTTTATTTTTTGCTGTATATATGTTACCATATTCTTTGGTTAATGATATCCTAAGAGTTTTGTGACAAACTATTAATTCATATTTAACATATCTTGTATTCTCAAAAAGAAAAAACAGTGGGTTAATCCCACATTGAAAAATGAGTGTGAGTTAAAGAGGTTTAAAGTCTGTGCTGTGTATCTAAAAGTTAAGCCCTTTTAGATATATACAACACTGCAAGTTTCTTTAAAAAACATTCTCCCCGTGTGTGTGTTAAAAATATTTAGTACTCTAAAAAAAAGAAAAAAAATATTTAACATATCTTACTACGCTTCTGTATATCTTCTTTTAGCTCTATTTTATCGTGGTTCTTCCATGATGGTTGAATTTCTATTAGCACATTAAATATTTTTCAGAAAATTCAGAAAGTCTTTTGTTTTTTATTTTAAGGATTTCATTTGAATTATCACTTCTTATTTTTTCATATTTTCAAATAATATTCTACCCTTATCTATTCTTTACAGTTGTGCTATCTTCGTTGAAAAAATTGCAAAACTAAAGTTGCTGTGTATGAGAGAGAAGAAGAGTTCAGAAATTTTTTCTACAAAACCCACTATTTTCAAGCCAAAATTGGAAGGTCATTTTAATTCCCGATTTCGATGAAGTTTCAGTATATTTTTCTTAACGAACGGAGCCTCATGTTGACTGGTGTTGTTGCTTGAAGTTCCTCTACGTTTTCGCAAATGCTGGCCAGTTGGAGAGATCTTTTCTTGTTGTTACTGTTAGTATCCACCTCAATGCATAGCGTTATGAATAATTTTTTGTAATTCAAGATTGATATTTTTTTTCTTGGTAATCTCTAGCATTTGCTCTTGAGAATATTGTTGTAAACCCATTTTCTATAGTGGAAGATTTTACTGGACTACTCCGTCCTCTAGTTTTTCCCTTTTCATTGAAGGGTTTTTCATGTAAAATTCGGAGTCTTGATTGTGGCTTGCTACTGAGATTTTTATATTTATATATTGGTTATTGTGCTTAGCTAATTTATTTGAAATACCCATTTAATTTGCACAAAGAGGGGAAAAGGAAATACATTTGTTGTTTGTCATATTAATTGACCGTTTTTCCCCAATGAAGGCTGACCTTCGGATTAGGCAATGTTTGGTGTCTAACGCCAAATCTTTTTTTTCTGGTTAATTATATCTCTTCATAGAGGTCATGCCATTCTTAGGAGTTAGAACTAAATCAAGTGATAACTCTAATCTTTGTGCTAAGCTTGATTTAATAACATACTCATGTATCTATGTGTAGGATGGATGCATATTAGACTTCTTCAATGCACCACATCACAATCACATACCTCAAAATATTGTCTTTTTTAAGAAGTTAATAATTACCATTTTTTTTTAAAATTTCTTTCATTACTTAGGCTTTTCTTTTTTTCTATTTCAAGTTCAATACCTGTTTCATATATTTTATTTAAGTTTAAATTAATAGGAATAGTTTAGAAATTTTATAGCCTTTTATTTTAAAACTAATGTATTAAATAATATCCCTTGAAGATCTTTTTGATTCCCTGAACAATTTTTAACCATATGCAATAGAGGAAATAATTTTTTAAATATGTTTAACTGCGTTCAAAGTCCCCCCTCAATACCTTCATTTGAATTTAAGTTACCAGTTTGTATGTTTTTGAAAGATAGACTTATAAAAGGATTATTAAACCTTTTTGACTTCTACGATTTAGGCAACTGAATAAGGACTCCTTTTTGACTTGGTGAAAGGGTTTTGAAAGGATCTATAATTCACTCAAATGTGCAAAGGACAACTATAATAAACAAAGCCTTAATCCCAATATTTTGGGGTCAGCTTAATTAATTGCAGTAATTAGAAAATGTGAACCCAAGTGGAATCGTCATTTGATTCAATTTCCATCTGAATAAAATGGCATACTTTGACTTCATTTTCGTTCCCTTATTCTCTATCTTCCCTTATTCCCTATCGCAAGCAGTAAAGAAATGTTGGGGCAAAACACATGTTACAGTACAGTACCATTCTTCCTAGAACATATAGAACAACACAGAAGGGAGAAAAGAGTCTAACAAGTACCAATCCAATCCCTCTACTTAACCGAGTTGTTTATTATGTTCAATGTCACCAAGCTTATGGCAGTCAAGGTAAAGAGGTTTATATCCCTTGAGGACAAAAATGCTTTTCATTATTATTTCTCAAAAGCAAAAGAAATTTTTATTAGTGTTATGTTGACTCTGCAGAAATGTTGATGTTTCATAGTTGTTTGGGAAAAAAAGTGGTTATTGTACTCAATATGACCCTTGAAACAAAGGTTTATAACGCCCATTGTTGATTAATGTAAACACTTAAATTTGAGAAATAGTAACAAATAGACAAATACCACCCTTGATGTTAGTCACTATGCATAGAAACATTCATACTGTAAGCATGTGGCTCAAATCAAGACCCAATTCCTTGCCAAAACACTGTAATAATTATTTTAGCAGTAACAAATTTTTTTGTTTATTTGCCAATTAGACTATTATCTTCTTAATGTTTACATATATGGACAAGCATTCCTTATTGAAACAGCCCACAATATATTGAACCCTGAGAATTTACTTACCAGGTTACATGGCTGTCAAGCAGCAATGGCTTTCACCATGGTAATGGGGAGAAGCACTATATATGATAATGGCTTTCAACTATAAAGTTTTCCATTCTGATCAATGGTAGTCCATCTGATTTCTTTGGAAGTTCTAGGGGGCTTCGGCAAGGAGACCCACTATCTCCTCTGTTGTTTGATATTGTGATGGAGACATTAAGTTGTTTGTTGGATGTGGCTGCCTCCACTGGGCAATTCTCAGGCTTTTCTGTGGGTAGTACGGCTAGCTCATCAGTGATGGTGTGTCACCTTTTATTTGCAAATGACACTTTGATTTTTTGTGATGCTGATCCTTCTCAGATTGCTAATTTGAAGGCGATTCTTGCTAGATTTGAGGGGGTGTCAGGTCTTCGTATTAATTTGGAGAAATCTGAGTTGGTACCTGTTGGTGGGGTGCACAATTTGGAGGCTTTGGTGGGTTTGTTGGGGTGTGGACAGTCTTCTCTACCTTTGAAATATTTAGGCCTTCCATTAGGTGCTAAGTTTAAGGATTTAACTGTTTGGAATCCTATCCTAGAGAGAATGGAGAGGAGATTAGCAGGTTGGAAGAGACTGTATTTATCTAAAGGGCGTAAAGTGACACTCATTAAAAGCTCACTCTTGTCTTTACCTACATACTTCTTTTCCCTTCTTCCTTTACCGGGTAAGGTGGCTAAGCGTATGGAGAAATTACAGAGAGATTTCCTGTGGAATGGGATTGGTGGTGAACCTAAAATACACCTAGTTAAATGGGCCAAGGTTTGTAAGCCGATGCAGGTTGGGGGGTTGGGTATAAGACGCTTGGTAAGCTTTAATTCTGCCTTGCTAGGAAAATGGTTGTGGAGGTATGGCATGGTGACTGATGCTTTATGGAGGAGGGTTATAGAGGCAAAATATGGGAATATTTGGGGTGATTGGTGTACGAAAAAGGTGACAAGTCCTTATGGGGTCAGCCTGTGGAGATACATTAGAAGTGGCTGGTTGAACTTCTCTAAACTCCTTGTATATGATGTGGGGGATGGTACTAGAGTGAAATTTTAGAAACATATGTGGTGCGGGGATTGTACGCTCCAAGAGGCTTTTCCAGAGCTTTATTGTCTTAGTAGGTCAAAGGATTCCTCGGTGGTTGAAGTTATGGGTTGTTCTGTTGGGAGATTTCACTGGAATGTGCAATTTCGTCGTCCACCACAAGATTGGGAAGAAGAAGCATTTGATCAGTTTATGGGGTTGGTCTATTCTTCGACAGTACGAGGTTTTGGCCCAGATAAGGTTTGTTGGAAGCCTGCAAGGAACAGAGGGTTTGAGGTTAGAGGATATTATAGCTCCTTCTACCCTCTTACTCCTGTTTCATTCCCATGGAAAATGATATGGCAATCGAAGGTTCCTCCAAGGGTGGCTTTCTTTTCTTGGTTTGCTTCCTTAGGTAAGATCTTAACAATAGACAACCTTCGTAAAAGACGTGTGATAGTGCTTGACTGGTGCTACATGTGTAAGAGATGTGGGGAGTCGGTAGATCATCTTCTACTTTATTGCCCCGTAGCTTGGGAGTTGTGGTCTTTGGTTTTCTGCTTGTTTGGTATCCAATGGGTTATGCCTCATCATGTTCTTGAGTTGTTTAAGGCTTGGCAAGGGAAATTTGCGCGACATCGTCACATTGGTGTTTGGAGATTAGTGCCTCATTGCTTGATTTGGTGCATTTGGCGTGAAAGGAATGCTAGAAGTTTTGAGGGTTGTGAATGTTCTTTGTTAGAGATAAAGTCTTTTTTCTTGCACACTCTCTTTGAATGGAGTGTGGTCTTTTCTCATTTTTTTTGTTCTTTTTCTATTTTTCTTGACCGTTGTACTTTTGTTTCATGATTTGTGCCCCCATAGTACATCCCCAATGTACTCGGTTTGGCATTTTTTCTATTATTAATAATATTCTTACGTTACTTATTTAAAAAAAAAAAGTATTACACAAAAAAAAAAAAAGAAGAAAAAAAGTGTAAAATACATATGCTAAAGGAGGTAAAATGATCACTCCCGAGCAACTATAACTACTTGCTTTCCTACATTTTGGCCACTAAAAATTCCTACAAGAGCTGAAGGGCCATTTTCGAGGCCTTCGGCCGTGTCTTCAACATATGCTATCTTTCCTTCCCTTATGTAAGGCAGCACAAGGTCTAAGAAGTTGGGAAAGAGGTGATAGTAATCATACACGGTAAATCCTTCTATACGAATCCTATTATATACCAAAGATAATAAATTTCTTATGCCTTCAGGTTGATCAAGATTGTATTGTGAGATCATTCCAGCTACTGCAATACGACTGTGGAATCTCATGTTAAGGAGAACTGCATCAAGCATTTTGCCTCCGACATTATCAAAGTAAATGTCAATGCCTTCAGGAAAACACCTAACATCATTACCAAAAAAAAAAAAAAAAAAAAGTCAGTGCCTCTCAGTTTTTTTATAAAAGTTGCTCTTGCAGTTGTAAGTAACAATTAAGCCTTGATGTTGCTGTTGAGATATTTATCAAACGTTAGTTTCTGCCAACGTTTATGCTTTAACGTTATGCAATTTGCAGTCACCATGAATAAATTAGTGAATGCAGTGCAATTTTGCCTCACAGCTATTAATGAGAAATTTTGCCTCATTAATTTCTTTTAGATTATTTATATGCAAATTTTCCACTGACCTTTTTAGAGCTGCATCCAAGTCATGCTCTTCCTTAGAATTGAAGGCCTCATCGAATCCAAACTTGCTCTTTAGTATATCAACCTTGTTCAGATAAAAGCAGGACAAGTGTTGAAATTTTATTTAAAAAAAAGAGCATGTTTCTATATCCCCTGCTTTAAAACAGAGATTAAGCATGCATAGCAGCTTAAAATTTTGGTCCAAATAAGAAAATCATACGACAGGGTGAGGACTAGGAGAATTTGAATAAGATTTCAGAATATTATGCAAATTTGTGTTAAAATACTTTTAATGTCTAACCAGAGACAAATAAATAACAACTCATTCAAGGAGGAAAACAAAAAAGATCAAACCTGCAAAATCAGTTCGAATAATGAACAAAATATATACTATTGTTTCAAATTCATTCAAAATGAATGTTAGTAAAAGATGATGATATAATCAGAAGATCAACTTATGTGTACTTTATTGTTGTCACAAATATCTAATTGAATTATTGAATAAAAACAATATTGTTGGTAGCACCTGTCAGAACAATGCATACCTAGTACAAATATTTTAAAGAAGATTCAAATTAAGGTTGATGTACCTTTTCTTTGCTTCCAGCACTTCCAACAACATAACAACCCATCAATTTGGCCAATTGCCCAACTAGTTGGCCAACTGCACCAAATGCTGATGAGACAAAAACATATTCTCCTTTCTTTGGGGAGCAAAGTTCATAGAAACCAGCATAAGCAGTCATACCAGGCATACCTATGTGCAAAAGTAAATCCAATTAGATGGAGCATTTACTATGTCAATGTTTTTTTTAAAAAGAAAATATCTATAGTTGCTAGTATGCAGAGGAGGAGATGCTGTAGAGGACAGAAAAGAGTGACATGAACAAGATAGATTATGTAGTATAAATGAATAATTACACTGCAGAGTATCAAATTCATCTTTAATCCGGAGTCCCATGAATTGTATATTCTAATCATATAAAAGATTATGAAGTAAAATCCTTTTTATTTTGTTTCTTTAATTTTCTTGAAAATCAAATCCATCTTATAAAATTTTTTCCCAATTGATGAGCAAATTACTTACCAAGAAGTCCAGCATAGTAGGAAAGGGGCAGATCAGTGTGCTGGATTTTAAAGAGGCTTTCAGTCATTGTGATGAGGCTGTATTCTTCCCATTTGGTTACCCCCCAAACGAAATCTCCTTTCTTGAAGTCCGGGTGCCCAGATTCCAAAACTTTAGCCACTCCATACCCAACTATTGGCAACATGTTTCACCACAAAAATAGGTTCATTTGTGAAAGCAAAAACTATGATAACAATTCTCTTTATTTCAAACTGAACCATTTCATGGTTTAGATTAAATAAAGCAAATTTAAAGGTGTATCCATTGCCATGTCAAGCAAGAGAGTTATACAGCATATATGCAAGAGAAAGAGAGTGAGTCAGTGAGCTATGAGCATGAGCTTACTGAATGGGGAGCAAAGGAATAAAAAAGGCGATCTGGGATTTTGGCCTTAATGCCTCGCATGTAAGGATCACAGGACAAGTAAAGGTTCTTCACCAACACTTCTTTTGAACCCTCTGGCACCTTCAAGCTTATGCTACTTGTGTTAAAGTACATGTCCGTTTCTTTGGGATTGCCATCTATGTAGTCTCTAGCTAGCACCTGTTTGTTTCTCACTTCTTCACCATCACCTGCCATTGCTAAAACCTTTCCCCCTCTTTCTCTATAGCCTGTTGCAATGCAAATAATAAAAGAGAGAAACTCTTTTTTATAGGCAAGATAGTGATCGTTATCAGGTTTGTAATGAGCTACAAATTTGACTACGATTCATCTACAAAGAACCATAGATATAGTGACAATCATATATAGTTTAATAAGAATATTAAATTGTTCAAAATTGACGGTTTGATTGTAAAACAAAATTTTCCAAATGCCTTCATGTCAAAGCGGGATGATACAATTGTACGACAGTACATAGAGATTCTAGGAACACAATAAGACAAGGAAGGCGTCAGTTCAAGGCGTTGAACCAAAGCCCACATTTATATTGGTTTTTTTTTTTTTTTTTTAATGAAATTTTTAATGGCTTTACTCCTTTATATAAAGGCACAAAATTTTAGAATTATGCTAAAAATATCACAAATTTACGTGTCTAAAGCTCACAAATTAACGTGTAACCAAGTTACCATTAGCATTTTTTGAAATTTTATAATAATAAGTGGTTTCAAAAACAAAAATGGGTTGTGCTATTTTTTTCTCACCCCTAAAAAGGTCTCCGAAATTTTCAACCAAATTTAAAACCATAATTTTTTTTTTTTTGGGGGTGGGGGGTGGAGAGGATTGTTTCGAGACTTTGATTTTGTAAAGCAACATCCTATCTAGTAGATTGTGAATATTATTCACCTGATTTCCCACTTGGGTAGATACCAACCAGTCTCTATCTCTTTCTTAACCCTAAAATCAATATATAATATTGCCTAATCTAAGATCAAGAAAAGTTCATTTTTAAAAGAATAATAATTTTTTAAATTAAATTTAATGCTTAAACCATTATTTTTTATTCTTTATAACTTTAATTTAGTTAGTATTAATTCATCAAATTAACTTTCATTTAAATAGTATTAATTAAATTTGTTTAATTGATATTTAAATATAAAATACCCTATTTATATTTATTGCCTTGGGGGAAGTTGAAATTACTTGGTGATTACAGTTATGGAGACACCATTGTTGGACAAAGAAAGGCCACCCCCCGTTTATAATAAAGAAAAAGAAATTAGTATCATATAAATTTTAAGAGAAGTGGGGCTGGTTGATGGTGAGTCAATAATAAATTTTAGTGTATTTTTTTTTTTGGTCTTTTTTATTTAAGAAATAGCTTAAAACTTGAATTCTTTTCATCTACTTTTTCTTATCTATTTCATTGAGTGATTCACTACTTTTTTATTATTTTGGTTAGGTTTGTGATTTGTGTCTGTGAGCACTATGGCGTTAGGCTTACTAAATAGACTTTCTCCTATGGATATTGTGGGGGGTAAAAGCCCAGATCTGGTAAGTGGGTCTGGGGCCCTGTTCTGTGGCATCTTACATCCGAAGAGCGCAAGCGGGCTGGGACTTCTTTTGCGGACATCGGGCCCAAAGGTGGCCGAAAAGTATAATCCGAAGAGAACATTCATCGTCCGAAGAGATTTTACCCCTCGGATACGGGAAGTTCTGATTAAATACATGTACAGGGAGCCCGAGTGCCCTTCCTGGCAATATGTGTGACAAAAACAAGCTCTGGGCACTCCTGAGGATGATAAGAATGAAGAAATATCTAAAGGAAAAGCTGCTACCACCGTATTTAATGCACTGCAACAGCTTTTCTGGCCGCATTTATGTGGAGAGGACCCCTGAACAGTGAAACCTCAGCTACCATCACTCACAAAGAACTAAAGTGGGCGCATGATATGACCCACACTCAAGTGTATACCCGGATGGGGAACAGGTGGACGATGGAGATGAGGGAGAAAGGTGCTATATAAAGAAGGTCGATCCCTGAGAAAAGTGAGAGGCTGGACTGTATTTCTGAACGTTGTAATTACTGTTTATGCAATAAGATGTCTCTTCGGACTTTCACCTAAATACTCTGAGTCATTATTTTATGCTATTTCTGCCTCACGTAGCTTAGCCATCCATAGTTTAATTCAGATCCAGCCCAGCTCTTTCACCCACTCTCTATAAATTCATTGTGCTGGGTTCGTTGGGCCTCTAACCCATCCTTTTTGGGCTTGGGCTACAAAAACTGACCCTACAATTGGCGCCGTCTGTGGGAAGAGCTTGTGCAGGGGAGAAAACAACAGTAGGTGATGGCCGAACCGAATCAGCAAGAAGCAGAGTCTAGGGCATCTCAACACGTTGATCCTTTTTTCAACTTGGAGAGGGGACAAGATCAGGGAGGTAGTGTACATACCGTGCCCTGTGACCAGAATCGATCACATGGTGGGAGTTACATGTCCCATGCAGAAAAGAATCGAGACCTGCAGCGGGAAGTTGAAAAACTAAAGAGGGAGTTACGCCATGCAAAGAGGAAAAGGGCTTCTTCGTACTCCGATGAGGACCCCGATGACGAGCCAGATGTTGCTTACCAACATAAGTCCAGGACACCAGACAGCGAATCCTACTCCTATGAACAAGAAGCCCATCGTAAGGGGCAACATAGAATTCCATTACAAGAAGACATGGGAAATGACGCCATGAGCAGGGCTTTAAATCAGATTTCTAGATCACCCTTCACGCGCAGGATAGAGGAGGCGAAACTTCCTCGGCGCTTTAACCAACCGACATTCACTGTCTATAATGGTAGGACGGATCCCGTGGAACACGTAAGTCATTTCAACCAAAAGATGGCTGTCTACTCTAGGGACGAGGCACTGATGTGCAAGGTTTTCCCCTCCAGTCTTGGACCAGTGGCGATGAGATGGTTCGATGGACTAATCCCAAATTCCATCAGCTCCTTCAAAGAGCTCACCCAAGCCTTTGGTTCGCGCTTTGTTACCTGCCGAAGGGTGGCCCGACCTTTGTCGTCGCTGCTGTCTCTAAGCATGCAGGAAGGGGAAACCCTGAAGGTGTATTCGGATAGATATTGGGAGATGTTTAACGACATGGAGGGCAATTTTGACGCAATGGCCCTGGAAACATTTAAGCTCGGTCTTCCTACCGACCATGGTCTAAGGACATCTTTGTCTGGCAAACCTGTTACTAGCATGCGTCAGCTAATGGATCGCATTGAGAAGTATAAGAGGGTTGAAGAAGATCAGCAGCAAGGAAAAGGCAAGGACAAGGTTATCCCCCAAGAGAGAAGGGACTTCAGGTCAGATAGGTACCATAATAACAAACCGAGGAGGGATTTTCCTGCGCAGTCAGGATCAGCCAATCCCCAGGCAGTCAACACAGTATTTAGGGATCCAGTCCACCAAGTTTTGGAAAAGGTCAGGAATGAGCCATTCTTCAAGTGGCCGAATAAAATGGTAGGGAATCCAGATAGACGCAATCGCAATCTCTATTGCCAGTACCACCAGGATCATGGACACACGACCGAAGACTGCAGGAGTTTGTGGGATCATTTGGATCAGCTGGTCGGTGAAGGGAAATTGAGACATCTCTTGCATCACTCTAGTGGTCGAGGGGGCCAGGTTAGCACGGAGCCTAGGAGGGACGATCCTTTAAAACCTCCTCTGGGAACCATCAACGTCATCTTTGCAGCACCAGGAAGAACAGGATCCTGGCCATCTAAGGTCATGTCAGTGGACCGGCTGCCTGCGGGGGACTTTGGCCAGGGTCCGAAGAGAAGCAAAGTGGACGGACGTCCAGTTTTAGGGTTCTCGGATGCTGACACGGTGGGGACTATCCAGCCGCACGATGATGCGCTGGTCATAACTCTCAGAATCGGAGGATACGATGTAAAACGGGTGATGGTCGACCAAGGCAGTGCTGCAGAAATTATGTACCCCGATCTTTACAGGGGGCTGAACCTCAAACCCAGTGATCTAACGCCGTATGGTTCTCCATTGATCAGTTTTGAAGGAAGGGCCGTGACTCCTAAGGGCCAAATACGCTTACCTGTGCAGACGGGCTCCGAGATAGTGGAAGTGGACTTCATAGTGGTAGACGTTTTTTCTCCATATACAGCAATTGTAGCCAGGCCTTGGCTTCACGCTCTGGGGGCAGTCTCTTCCACCTTGCATCAGAAAATCAAATATCCATCAGAAGGCCAGGTTTGCGAAATCCGCGGGGACCAACTCACGGCTAGACAATGCTTGGTGGCTGCCATTCAACATGAGCCAGAAGCAAAGTCAGCAAAAACCGAAGAGAACTTATAGCAACGAAAGCATGGGTTATCGCCCACTGAAGATCTGGATAAGGACGCAGGGTGCGAGGACTTAACAAAAGTGGTCATTGGGGATGATCCTGAAAAATTCTTTCAGGTCGGATCCCATCTACCTTTACAGGAAAAGGAGGGGTTACTGAAAATTCTTAAGGAAAACCTTGACGTATTCGCCTGGAACGCTTATGAAGCCCCTGGGGTGGATCCGGAATTCATATGCCACTATTTGAAAGTAAATCCCACGGTCACACCCAAGAAGCAGCCTCCTCGACGTCCATCCAAAGAACATGCCGAAGCAGTCAGAGAAGAAGTGGCAAAGCTCAAGCAGGCTGGAGCTATTAAAGAGATTTTCTACCCAGAGTGGTTGGCAAATACTGTGGTGGTGAAGAAGAAGAACGGGAAATGGCGAGTATGCGTGGATTTCACTGATCTGAACAAGGCGTGCCCTAAAGATCCGTTTCCTATGCCAAAAATCGATCAGCTCGTGGACGCCACTGTCGGACACCCCCGGATGAGCTTCTTGGATGCCTTTCAAGGCTATCATCAGATACCTTTAGCCCTGGATGATCAAGAGAAGACCGCTTTCGTAACCCCCGTTGGAAATTACCATTACAAGGTGATGCCATTCGGCTTAAAAAATGCGGGTTCCACATACCAGAGGATGATGACGAGGATGTTTGAATCACAGCTAGGCAAAAATATCGAGATCTATATAGACGACATGGTGGTAAAGAGCAAAGAGGTGGCTGAGCATGTAAAGGATCTTGAAAGTACTTTTAGAGTTCTTAGAAAATACAAGCTGCGCTTGAATGCTTCTAAGTGTTCATTTGGGGTGGGATCAGGCAAGTTCTTAGGATATATGGTGACTCACAGAGGAATTGAGGTCAACCCAGACCAGATAAAGGCCATTAACGAGCTACAGGCTCCTCGGAATCCGAAGGAGGTTCAGAAACTGACAGGGATGACCGCAGCCCTAAATCGATTTATCTCACGATCAGCGGACAGGTGTCGGACTTTCTTTTCCTTGATCAACAAATGGAAAGGGTTTGAATGGACAGAAGAGTGTGCTACGGCATTCCAGCAATTGAAGGATTATCTGGCTCGACCACCAATTATGTCCAGCCCCGAGCCGGACGAAGTCTTATTTGCGTATATCGCTGTAGCCCCTCATACGGTAAGCTTGGTGCTGGTCCGAGCGGATGGCGGTGTCCAAAAACCAGTTTACTGTGTAAGCAAATCGCTGCATGAAGCTGAAATCCGTTATTTACCCTTGGAAAAGGCTATTCTGGCCGTAGTTCTGGGTACGCGAAAGCTCCCACATTATTTCCAAGCCCATACGGTCATTGTTCTCACCCAACTTCCGCTCAGGGCAATACTCCGAAGTGCGGATTATACTGGAAGAATCGCTAAATGGGGAACGATCCTAGGGGCTTTTGATATCAAGTACATGCCACGCACTTCGATCAAGGGTCAAGTGATTGCTGATTTAGTAGCTGAGTTCACGGAGCCCCGACTAGAAGAAGTAAAGCTGACGTCAGACATGGATGAAAAATCAGTTGGCATGATCTCTCAACAAGGTCCTTCCCTTTGGGAGGCGTACGTGGACGGCGCCGCGAATCAAAAAGGTTCTGGAGTGGGGCTAGTATTGCTATCTCCCGAAGGAATTATTATCGAGAAAGCACTAAGGCTAGGCTTCTCGGCAACAAATAATGAGGCGGAATACGAAGCTCTACTGATGGGGATGAGCATGGTCCAGAAAATGGGAGGAACGGAAGTAAGGCTGTTCTCGGATTCAAGATTGATCGTGGGTCAAGTACAGGGGGAGTTTGAAGCGAAAGATGAAAGAATGCAGGGATACTTGAGTCGAGTCAAACGTCTGCAAACCAGGTTCAAATCTTTTAGCCTGGAACATGTTCCCAGGAGTGGCAATACACACGCTGACTCCTTAGCCACACTAGCCACCTCGTCGGCACATGATTTGCCGAGAGTTATCCTCGTCGAGGATTTGTATCAATCTACCGATGCCAGAAAAGAAGTGATCCAAGTACATCAAGTCGGGGCCGGACTCAGTTGGATGGACCCTTTAATTAAGTTTCTAAAGGAAGAGGTCTTACCTGAAGAAAAGGGGGAGGCCGATAAAATTCGAAGGAAAGCGACCAGGTTCTGGCTATCCGAAGATCAGAAGTTATACAAACGGTCCTATTCGGGGCCTTATTTACTGTGCGTGCCTCCTGAAGCGGCCGAGCTACTACTAGAAGAACTACACGAAGGAATTTGTGGAAGCCACACTGGGGGTAGGTCTTTAGCTCACCGTGCTCTTACTCAGGGTTATTGGTGGCCCAACATGCAAGAAGAAGCCTTGAATTACGTCAAAAAATGCGATCAATGCCAACGGTTTGCCCCACGTATTCATCAGCCCGGAGGAACTCTTAACCCGCTAACCAGCCCGTGGCCTTTTGCCCAATGGGGCTTGGATATCGTGGGCCCGTTCCCTAAGGCCGCAGGGAACAAGAGATATCTGCTAGTCGGCACTGACTACTTCACGAAGTGGGTTGAAGCAGAACCTCTGGCGAACATCCGAGACGTAGATGTGCAGAAGTTCGTGTGGAAGAATATAGTCACTAGATTTGGAGTTCCGCACAGTCTTATCTCGGACAATGACCTCTAGTTTGATAGCAAAGCATTTAGGAGTTATTGTAGCGAGATGGGAATTGCGAACAGATATTCCACCCCAGCGTACCCCCAGGGCAACGGCCAGGCAGAAGCTGTTAATAAGGCCATTGTGAATGGCCTGAAAAAAAGACTTGACGACGTGAAGGGCAAGTGGGCCGAGGAGTTGCCACATGTTCTTTGGGCTTACAGAACTACTCCACGCAGGTCTACTGGTGAGACTCCTTTCTCGATGACCTATGGGGCTGAAGCTGTCATACCCCTAGAAACTGGATTCCCAACGTTAAAAACTAGCTCATTCAACCTGAAGGGCAACAACGATCAGCTAGAAAGGAGTTTGGACCTAATCGATGAAAGGAGAGAAAATGCAATGGTCCGATTGGCGCATTATCAGCAAAAGCTCAGGCAGGGTTATAATGCCAACGTAAGGCTCAGACCCTTGGACCCCGGTGATCTGGTGTTAAGAAAAGTGGTCGGCACTGCGAAGAACCCAGCTTGGGGAAAACTAGGACCTAATTGGGAAGGGCCATATCGCATTACTTCAGGGGCTGGCATTGGAGCGTACTTCCTTGAGGATTTGGACGGCCATGTGATACCGCGCCCTTGGAATGTAAATAACCTTAAAAGGTATTATTATTAATCGAATTTTCCTTTTAATCTATCTAACGACAAGTTGTATAGTCAGTGCTTTTAAGTGTTTAAACTTAAATCCTATCATGCCTGTAGTCCTCGGACCAGATGATTTGGGTTAGTTGACACTCCCTCACAGTTCCTTTAAGTGTTTAAACTTAAATCCTATCATGCCTGTAGTCCTCGGACCAGATGATTTGGGTTAGTTAACACTCCCTTACAATTTCCTTTAGGTGTTTAAACTTAAATCCTATCATGCCTGTAGTCCTCGGACCAGATGATTTGGGTTAGTTAACACTCCCTTACAATTTCCTTTAGGTGTTTAAACTTAAATCCTATCATGCCTGTAGTCCTCGGACCAGATGATTTGGGTTAGTTGACACTCCCTTACAATTTCCTTTAAGTGTTTAAACTTAAATCCTATCATGCCTGTAGTCCTCGGACCAGATGATTTGGGTTAGTTAACACTCCCTTACAATTTCCTTTAGGTGTTTAAACTTAAATCCTATCATGCCTGTAGTCCTCGGACCAGATGATTTGGGTTAGTTGACACTCCCTTACAGTTCCTTTAAGTGTTTAAACTTAAATCCTATCATGCATGTAGTCCTCGGACCAGATGATTTGGGTTAGTTAACACTCCCTTACAATTTCCTTTAGGTGTTTAAACTTAAATCCTATCATGCCTGTAGTCCTCGGACCAGATGATTTGGGTTAGTTAACACTCCCTTACAATTTCCTTTAAGTGTTTAAACTTAAATCCTATCATGCCTGTAGACCTCGGACCAGATGATTTGGGTTAGTTAACACTCCCTTACAATTTCTTTTAAGTGTTTAAACTTAAATCCTATCATGCCTGTAGTCCTCGGACCTGATGATTGGGATTAGTTAACACTCCCTACAGTTTCTTTCAAGTGTTTAAACTTAAAACCTGCCATGCCTGTAGTCCTCAGACCAAATTATTTAGGTTGGATGACACCCCAATCATGCCTGTTTAAATCTAAAATTAATGCAACTGCTATGGCTGAAATATCATTCCATGATGATCCATGATTGAAACCGCTAAGTATATCTAAATTATTCCTATCTCATGTTGCCTTTTCATTAATAGTTCCCACACATTCTGCTTATTTTTAGTAACACCTATAATCATGCACGCTAATAAAGTGATATTGGGGTCTCACAGCGTTAAAATATGAGACTAGATAATCAAAGTAAAAGAAAAATTACTTCATTGATCGAAAAAGAGTAGCTTACAAATCTCTTATAGTAAAAATAAAAGTAAAAAAAAAAAAAAAATAATAATAATAATAATAAAAGAAAAATCCCGTGTTTATTCTTTTGCTGAGGCGATCACGTTATCAGCAGCCTGGCCTGTCCGAGCAGCAGCTGCTGGGGCTTAACCCTTGGGCTCAACTGAAGTCTTCTGTCCCTCCAACCCTTTGCCCTTGTCCTTCTCCTGGTCAGTTGGTTTATCCTTATCACCTGGCTGACCAGTTTCTTTGGTGGCACCGAGAGTGGAGGGAGGAGCTTGGTTGGCCAAGTTTTGCTCTGAGATCTCCGGAAGCTGTGGGGCAGGAGGGTCAGGACCTGGGAGCTCTCGGATTTCGGGGTCATAGTATATGCTCCCTGGTAGCCTCAGGGGGGAATCCGAGGGGACCCCAGCCGCGTCCAATGCCTTTTGCCAGGTTATGTCGCAGTAATCACGACTAACCAAGGCAAACTGTTCGGTAAGCTGCTGCCCGGTCTGCTCTACCCCCAACTGATAAGCTGCTCTCTTTTCAGCTTCAATTGACTCCTTGGCCAGTTGAGCCTTCTGTTCGGCGGCTAGGGCGCGCTCTTTGGCTTTTTTGAGTTCATCTCTGAGGCCCTTCACCATCTCCCTTTCGGTCTCCAGGTTGATCTCTGTCATATGCAACTTTTTGCGCTGCTCCTCGGCCTGGGTCTCGGCGTTCTTTAGGCCGGCCTTGAAGCTGTTCCTTTGACTGGTCATGTCTTTTAGCTGCTCTGACATTTTAGCATAGTCCTCCTTCAGCTGACCCAGGGACTTTTCGACCTCAGATTGAGACTGCGCTGCTGCTTGAGCTTCGAGGTAGGACTTCTTGTTCCATTCCTCGGCTACGTATATTTGCTGAGTAATCTGCATGGCAGCATGTTCAACATCAAATGAAGAAGGGAATTAAAGCCAAATGCAAATAAAGTCAGTTAAAAACGAATATTCACCATGGCCACGTCCCTCTTAAGGGACAGGAAAAGCTCCTTCTGGTTGAAGCGCTTGTAGGAGTCCATGTCGTGGGGGAGGAGGAGTGGCTGCTGCAGAGCCTCAGCTACGTACCCTACCCTTCCCCCATCATAGTTGCAGAGGGAGGTGTCCCAAGGAAAAGGAGCGCCGTCCAGCTCTAACCTCGGCGACCAAATACGAGTTCCCCCTCCTCGGCGGATGTCAGCCCCACCCAAGTCCTCTCGGCTCTCGGTGGAAGAGGCCCTCTTGCTCCGGTGGTCTCGTATCACTTTTTGCTGTTTATTGGTTTTGGTGGGCACAACTCCCTCCCTTTCCTCAGGCTCGTATGGTCTCTTCTTCTGAGGGTTTGGGATGGGCTTCGAACCTGGATCGGAGACCTGGGTAGGCACTGGGGGCAGGGACGACACCACTTTTGACGTCCCAACATCCTTGTGCTCGGTCTTTTGGACCCTCTTCTTCATCAAATTCTTTAGGTCCATGTCTTCGTCCGATGAGTCTTCAGGGCCGGCAACAATCACAACAGGCTGAACACTTGAATGCCTGTCGATCTCTTCCTCGGCGTCCGAGACCTCTACGACCTGTTCTCCTGGAGCGTCCCCCTCGAGGTGGAACTGGTCTATTTGCTCTTTAAGAGATGAACCAGAGGATCCAACTCTTTCACCCTCAACCTCTTGTCCGAGGGGAACTTGTTGAAGGGGTTGGACGAGAGGAGGTATGTTCTGAGGGCGTGGATGTGGTACGGGCGGAAGGTCGTACGGTGCCAAAAAACCCCTCCAAGATACGTCGATGCGGTTGAGACGGTGATCTCCTTGAGTTATCGCGTTACCCACCGGTTGGAAGTCTTTGGGCTTCGCTTTGTACCCTAAGATGAGGGGAGCCGATCGCAGTTGCCCGTCCTCGCTAACGAAGATCTCCGACCGCAATAAAAAGTTTAGCGCAGCAACGTTGGTAAGGCTGAGCCGAGGAGTAATATGTTCTTTATCTGTTACAAATCACACCGGAGTTTGATTAGAAAATTGGAAGCAACAACACAATCAAAAATGGATCCTAAACCTACGGTTAGAGTGCCTAGAACTAGTGTCCCACCTGGCTCTCCATGCTTGGTCGGACAGTGAGGGCCGTTATGCCACGCGCCCGAGACGATCACATAGTCGTCCTTTAGCCCTTTGTTGGACCTGGGGAGGCAGGAAATTAGCCGAACAATGTCGGACCGGGATTTTAAATAATATCCCGCCCCTTGTTGGCTGTGGAACTCGTACATGTGCACCACGTCGTGCCAAGTGAGTCCCAGTCCTAGGTGGTGGTTAAGGTCTTCAATTGCTCCTAGGATCCTAAACATGTTAGGCGCACATTGCCAAGGGGTAATCCTATGGTTCCGGAGGTAACTAGTGGTGAGGGGGCCCATAGGAATCGTCATTCCTCCCTCCAGGAAAGCAATAAGAGGGATCACCACTTCCCCGGTTTTCCGATCAGTCAATATTTTCTCGGGTGGACAATACCTCACCCCCACGTTCGGGGGTATGTGGTAGGTGGCCCTAAACTTCTCCAACTGGGCAGGACTGTCTACCATGTACTCGAGTTTGCCAATCTTTCTTAAAGAAAAAATGAAAACGCAACACAGAAGATAGCCGAAGAGAAAACAGATGGCCTGGGGCGATGAGAACTTACAAACACGAAGCTAGAGATTGATCTTTGACTTCGTAGGGAGATTCGTAAGGGTTCTGAGAAGGATTAGAGGCGGCGATTTAGAAAACTCGGAGCGCTGGGATGCCTGATCTTGTTGGGTAGGATGAGAGCTTCAAGGTAAAAGAGAAATGGTAACCGCGGGGGCTTTATATGAAGACGATGGAAGGGGCAGAAATTATTTCGCCCAAATCCCAAGAAAGAACCCTGTCCGTTGGATCAGCAATCCGCCGTTGGATGCAAAGGACAAGACGCCGCCTGAAGTAATTAATGTGGCGCTTTGGGAATACGGAAAACAACTGCAGCAATGATGGAACGCGCACATCCACATCTACGCACGTGCCAATTTGAATCTTCATCTATTCCCAAGCTAGTTACCCTGTGGCAAGTCAAAATCTCATTTTTTCTCCTCGGATGAGAGGGAAAAATAGAAATTTTGAGGGGCTATTGTGGGGGGTAAAAGCCCAGATCTGGTAAGTGGGCCTGGGGCCCTGTTCTGTGGCATCTTACATCCGAAGAGCGCAAGCGGGCTGGGACTTCTTTTGCAGACATCGGGCCCAAAGGTGGCCGAAAAGTATAATCCGAAGAGAACATTCATCGTCCGAAGAGATTTTACCCCTCGGATACGGGAAGTTCTGATTAAATACATGTACAGGGAGCCCGAGTGCCCTTCCTGGCAATATGTGTGACAAAAACAAGCTCTGGGCACTCCTGAGGATGATAAGAATGAAGAAATATCTAAAGGAAAAGCTGCTACCACCGTATTTAATGCACTGCAACAGCTTTTCTGGCCGCATTTATGTGGAGAGGACCCCTGAACAGTGAAACCTCAGCTACCATCACTCACAAAGAACTAAAGTGGGCGCATGATATGACCCACACTCAAGTGTATACCCGGATGGGGAACAGGTGGACGATGGAGATGAGGGAGAAAGGTGCTATATAAAGAAGGTCGATCCCTGAGAAAAGTGAGAGGCTGGACTGTATTTCTGAACGTTGTAATTACTGTTTATGCAATAAGATGTCTCTTCGGACTTTCACCTAAATACTCTGAGTCATTATTTTATGCTATTTCTGCCTCACGTAGCTTAGCCATCCATAGTTTAATTCAGACCCAGCCCAGCTCTTTCACCCACTCTCTACAAATTCATTGTGCTGGGTTCGTTGGGTCTCTAACCCATCCTTTTTGGGCTTGGGCTACAAAAACTGACCCTACAGATATTATTCTATTATATTTTAGTTTTGGATTTTTCCTTATCTTATTTTCTTTTTTACTTTGTAATAATAATTAGTCCTATCCTTAAAATATTATTGGACATATAACATTAAAAAAAAATCATTGGTAAAAGAGAATGCAATTTATTTGACTGTGGGTTAGTAGAAAATTAAGTCAATAACTTAGATTTTTCAGATAATGTTAACGGATGTTCTAAAGACATTTGTTAATTAATTATATTTAGAAATATTTTATGAGAAAAGAAAAAATAATTGATTTGTTTGATAATTTTTTATATTTCTCATAAAAATAATATTAAAATTTTTTTTAAATAATTAATTAACTAATATTTTAAGGACATTTGTTAAGAAAACCCTTCCTTTAATTATTTATTTTTTATTTTTTATGGAAGACCCTTCTCTTATAGATAGTTCAACAATGATCAAATAATATTTTCAATAACAAGACATTTACGAAAACGCCATTAGCTCATTATCTTTTTGCCGACCTATATCGGGAAATGATAACATTGTTTTGAATATTGATTGTTTCAACGAACTTAGACGAAAAACGATTGGCACAGCTGCCAGTGCCGCTAATAATTTGTTCAAACCCGTCAGATCTTACCTCATCATATATGTAATCTTCAGGCAATTATTGAGCATATCCAGAGGATCAAAGTCATCAATGTTTAATTCTCCTGCCACCAATAAATGTGAGGCTCATATTCATATGTGCGTTTTTATTTTTATTTTTTTATTTTTTCCATAATTAAGGCCAAAACTTTTAGGATTTAAAGCATGAATGTCGGCCAAAATGGTTATATATGGGAAAATATGTATGAATTTATTACTGTTTATAAAATATTTAGTAATTTATCACATTTTTAAAACTCAAATTTGCAAAATTCGAGTTCTTTGAAAAAATAACTTTCAAATTTACCGTGTTATTTTTTATGGAACTCGAGTTACATATCCAAACTTGAGTTCTCAATTAGTGGTAGATCTTTATATATTTTAGAAACAATTGTAGGTTGTAGAATATTTTCAAAAACAGTGGTATTTGGCCATTTTGGCCCATAAATGTTTCTATTTTTTGACCAAAAAACGATAAATGTTTCTATTAGAAATACTTAAGAGTTATGAACTAGTTAAACTATAAGGCTATTAGAATGTCTCTATTCCTCTCAAACTCCACACCAGCAATGGAAGGAATAGCTTCCATGCCCAAATTTAAGAAGGAAAAAAGACAATTAAAAATGTTAGTCATTTGGATATATATATATATATATATATATTTTTTTTTTTTTAATTGAGTCATCATCATGTTATATCTCATATAACTGTAACTATAGTTATAATATACAATAATTATTAAATTAATATTTTGAATATCTGTATTGGATGGCATGTTATCTACATTCATTTTTTTCATTTTTTTTTTATACTTCCATGCCCAAATTTAAGAAGGAAAAAAGACAATTAAAAATGGTAGTCGTTTGGATATATATATATATATATATATATATATTAATTGAGTCATCATCATGTTATATCTCATATAACTGTAACTATAGTTATAACATACAATAATTATTAAATTAATATTTTGAATATCTGTATTGGATTGCATGTTATCTATGTTCATTTTTTTCATTTTTTTTTTTATACAAGATAGAATTCTTCTCTAGCCTAATCTAAGTGTATATGTGTGTGAAGTTTCTTTCTGGAGACTTGAACCCCGGCCGTTACCCCCCACACTCCACAAGCACTTATACTTGTGGAGTGACCATCGCACTAAGGGTGTGCGGTGGTCTACATTCTTAATACATATGTCAAAATTCGTGTTAATTGCATAATATATATTATATTAAAGCCAAAACGCAATTAGAATTCACTATAAGTTTTAATCATTAAATCTAATTTTGCGCCATATATACAAATCATGATTCAAAACTATTTTAAAATAACAAATATCTTAAAGATATCGGTATTTAATATAGCTCAATCCTACTAACATATTACTATTATTGGAACTTGGAACGCATCACATTTAACATATTATAATAATTTATTTCTTTACTTAGTCATGTTATATAAAGAAATGTGAGTGGTCACCCAAATCCAGTGACATTTTCCGCTTCAAAAAAGAAATACAATGACTTCAATATCAAAGTAGACACAACACATCACATCAAAAAAAAAAAAAAAAATAATAATAATAATAATAAAAGATTAAAAAAACCTGCGAATTATAGCACTCTTTGTAGACTTGTTAGAGCATTAGAGCATTCTTATTAAGGGTTTTAAATGTTAAAAGATGCTTTTTTTTAGCATTTTTGACCCAAAAGTTTGCTCCATCAAGAGTTTCAAATGCAAAAAATTTTGGCATTGATGAACAGTGCGGTTTCATATTTGAAACCACACTGTTCACCAAATGGTAAAATGTATATTATTTTTTTATTCAATTGGGGCCCACTTTTTTTATTCAATTGAGAAAGAGAGAGACAAAGGAGAGAGAAGGAAAAATAAAAAATCATAAAGAAAGAATATTTAAATGGAATGTTAAAAAAAATAGAAGTTTTGATGGAGGAGATGTTGTAAAGTGGGGTGTTATATATTATAAAATTGGGATTTGAGATAGTAAATGCTAAATTTTTTATAATCCTTGATAAGAATGCTCTTAGCATTGGGGAATGCTAATGCCATATGTAAGGTGTATTTGGCATTTCAAGCCTCAAAATCTATTGTATCAAGGAATGCTAAAGGTAAGTATTGCAAATTTTTTTCCAATAGTGCTACAGTACAATTCTACCTTTAGAATTGTACTGTAGCACAATTCTAAAACAAAAAACTAATATTTTATTCTCTCTCTCTCTCTCTCTCTCTCTCTCTCTCTATCCGTCTCTCTCTCTCTCTGATTCTCTCTCCTTTTAGTCCTCACTCACTCCCTCTCTTCAGACTCAAAACTCCATAGCCACCAAAACTCTAGATCAGTGTGGTGGAGTGGAGATCGGCGTTTGGGGTTTGGCGCAGAGATCGGTGTTTGGGTGTGGTGTGGAGATCGACGTTGGGCTGTGGGTTTGCCGTGGGTTGCGTGGGTTCGGATTGGCGTGGGTGATCGGCGTTTGGGTGATCGGCGTTGGGCGTGGATTTTTGCAGGTGGTGATCGGCATTGGGGTGTGGGTGATCGGTGTTTGCGTGGGTTTTTTTTTTTTGGGTGATCAGTGATCGGTGTGGTGTTTGGTGATCAGCGCTGGGCATGTGGTGTTTGGGTGATTGGTGTTTGATGGCCTGGGTTTTTTTTTTTGGGTGATCGATGATCGGTGTGGTGTTTGGTGATCAACGTTGGGCATGTGGTGATGGTGTTTTCTGTAAATTTTGTGGTTGTTGAACGGAAATAATGAGAAAGAAAGAATAAATGATGGTGGTTGGGGTGTATATTATTTTATTGTGTAGAAATATTATTTTATAGTATAGATATATTATTTTAATGAGTAGAATAGGAAAATAGAAATTTGAGATGTTGAGGTATTGTAAAATGGTATGGTATAATAATAAAGTAACTTTTTAAGAATGGTAAAATAGAGTAGAATTAGAATTGTGGGATGCTGATACTCTTAAACAATGTCGTTTAAACACTAAAATATCACAAAAAGTATAGCACCAAACATCATCAGTGGCCTTTTTTTTTTTCCTCAAACCACCAATGAGGGAATGACTCGTAATTATGTGACACAATAACATATATAAACATTTATTGTTAATTAAAAAATGTACTTACTGAATAAAAAAATTAAGAATATGTGTACTACAAATAGGACCTCTGTTCACAAATTTGGCCAAAATGGGGATATATTCCTTTCACGCAAAACATGTAGCAAAATACTCCTGTTTTGAAACTATTTAGGAAAATATAGGCAATCAAACTTAAAAAAAAAAAAAAAAACCCTACATGGAACTCAAGTTCCATGTAGTTATTTTCTAGTAACTCGATTTTCACCAAATCGAGTTTTTCATTGAAACTCAATTTTCTAAAAATCGAGTTTCAAAATAAGGGCATTTTCCTAAATAGTTTCAAAACATGGGCATTTTACTGGAACTTTTGGACGAAAGGGGTATTTTGTCATTTTTACCTCATAAATTTTAGTCTTTCACCACCATTACACAACCATTTTAGAGAAAAAAAACATATCGAAACACACACACACACACATAGATAGAGGCAATGGCTAGTGTTGGAAAGGAAGTGAGCAACAAGCAGCTGATATTGAGGGACTATGTCACCGGTTCTCCCAAAGAATCAGACATGTACGTGAAAACTAGTACTATCAAATTGGAGATCCCAAACGGATCAAAAGCAGTTCTGTTGAAGAACCTCTACTTATCATGCGATCCTGTTATGCAAATTCGCATGAATAGAGCTGAAGATTTGATCTTCACTTCCTATACCCCTGGCTCGGTAAGTCTCTATCTTCATGTACACATATACAATAACACACACAACAATTTTTGCAACAGTTGAATTAGTAATTTTTTATTCATTCTTACTTGGGCATATCACAATTTGACTCATTAACAATTGTGAATTATTTTTTGTGACTCTCTGGATTATATATATATATATATATATTGATAATTTTATATTATGATGTAGATATGACTATTAATGCAAATTGATTGGTAATAAGTTTTGAGTTTTGAGCTAGCGATTGTGAATTGGTGCAAACATGCAGGCATTTTCTGGGCATGGAGTGGCTAGAGTTTTAGATTCCAAGCATCCAGACTACAAAGAAGGTGACTTTGTTTGGGGACCAGCCGTATGGGAAGAGTACAGCCTAGTAGAGGAACCCAACCTTACCAAAATTTACCATACAGATGTACCACTTTCCTATTACACTGAAATTCTTGGTCAGTTATTTGGTTTGGTGGTCATTAGTTTTGCTTCTCACTATATATATTTAACTTTTCCATTCAACTATATATGGCTATAAAATCTTCCACAATATTCCATAATTTGGTGAGATAACAAATTGTTATTTTGGTAGCTTTTATAATTGCAAGTGCTCCTTTTTCTTTAGTGAGTGGTTTTCACTTTTCAGATCATCATATGTGCTTTTACTTTTATTGTCACTTGTACTCATCAGGAGGATACTTTTTGAAATAAGGATCCTAATGATCAAGATTTAGATTAAATATTATAAATATAAGATATATTTGAACCATATATATACCCTTAAATATAAGAAATAAAATCTTATCTGTATTTTATTTTTATTTTTCTTTGATCTGAAGATACTATAATTTTTTTTCATATAATATAAAAACGATTGACAAATTAGATTCATGCTGATTTTTTTTTTTTTTTTTTGGGTTCCCCTCCATATTTTGAATGTGTTCATATATAGGTTATCCTGGTATAACAGCATATTCTGGTTTCTACGAAATTTGTTCTCCTAAGAAAGGAGAATATGTCTTCGTTTCATCTGCTTCTGGCGCAGTAGGTCAACTTGCTGGACAATTTGCAAAGTTGACGGGTTGCTATGTGGTTGGAAGTGCAGGAAGTCAACAAAAGGTCTTCTAACTCTTTTTTATTTTTTATTAAAAGATCTAGTAACTTATTATATTGTATAGATAACATATAATAAACTATGCAATCTCATGTTTCAATTATATATTTTTTTCTATATTTCTTTTGTGCTTTAAGAAATTAAATATCTCATCCAATTTGTTTTGTTTTATTTTTATTTTTTATATCAATATTGGCATATATTATTTTAGTAATTAATTAATTTTAAAATCCTAATTCCTCAAAAAAAGAAAAGAAAAGAAAGTAATATCAGGATAATTGCTTTAGTTATATAATTTCCAGGGAATCTTTTTGTTGCGTAGCTTCCTGGAAATTAGTACTGATCGATTGCTTTCCCTTTGACCACTGTATGCTTTTAAATTGTTCGTGGCATATACATGTGTAATAAATAACAAGTGATGTCAAGGTATTAGAATTATTTTATTATAAGAGCATTATAAATTGATATATTAGTTTATAAATTCAAAGCAAACTATAATAGAAAATTGACGTGACAGTGTACAATTTAATTACTAAGTTACTAATGTATCACCATTTTCATTTGTCTTTTTTTTTTTTTTTTTTTCCTTTTAAATTTGTATTTTTTGAAACCATTTACACTACTCATCAAGTATTAAAACTTGTAATACTTTTACCATTTTTCATTTATATATTTTACCATATGAGCGTTTATAACTTTTCAAATTTCTTACTATTTGTCGACTCTATGTAGTCACCATCTCACTTTTTATAGGAATAATTACACTAAACCTACTTGTGGTTAGACCCGTTTTGACTTTGCCTACCCATGGTTAAATTATTTACACTTTACCCACTTGAAATTTGCTCTGTTAAGGATTTGTTACCTATCTCTCCATTTGCTGTTAAACAAACACATTTTTAGACGAAAACAAACACAAAACAAATCAAAAAACTAAGGTTTCCAATTTTTACAAAAAAAAAGGTATGAACATTAGAAAGCTATGAACATCACTAGTGTTTTGTTTTCTTTACAACTGGTTCTGCGAATTCTTCATGTTCTTCTCCTAATTCTAACACAATTAACACCAAATTCTCAGCAAATCAAACCTATAAACCTAGTAAACAAACCAACCCAGATTAAGAAACCAATCACAACAAACATAGAAAAACATAATCAAACCCAGATCAACACAATCAAACCCAAAATCAAACCCAGATCCCACCACCACTGACCAACACAATCAAACCACCACCACCCCGCCGACCAAACCAAAGATCCACCCCATCGATCAGTCACCAAAACCACAAAACCAGTCACAAAAATCAGATGAACCCACAACCAAAACCACAAAAAAAAGAAACCCATGAAGCAAGAACGAAGCAAAATGAAACCCATCGCTGTGAGGGGGTGAGCTTGAGAGGGGTAGCCATGGAGTTTGTTTGAGAGAGTTTTAGAGATGAGAGAACAGGGGTTAAGAGAGAGCTCAGGCTGAGAGCTTAGAGAGACTGAGCTTGAGTTTAGAGTGAGAGAGAGGGCTCGGTGAGATTTATTGTGGGAGCTTGAAGAGTCAGCCATGGAGGTCCAATGGAGGCTCGGCCTAGGAAAGTTTCAAAGATTGGAGTGAGAGCTCAGGATTGGTGAGGGCTTGGTAAGGTTTTTTGGTCAGGAGCTCGCCACTGAGGTGGTGTCGATGATTGAGGGAAACGAGATTGAAGGGTCGGCCATGGAGTTTCATTTGAGGCAGCTCAAATGAAACCCAACCACAGTGGCAAACCCACCCCAATTCCAACTTCAAACCCACTTTGAATCCCAGCCATAGTAGCAAAACACCTGAATAAGCAATCAAACCCACTTTGAATTCCTCCACTTTGTTCTTATAAAAGTTCTTAAGCAATCAAAACCCTAACTTTTTTATTTTTGTTATGTTTGTTTTTCCCTGAAAAAGTGTTTTTCTAACGGCAAAAGGAAAGGTGGGTAACAGATTCCTAACAGAAGTTATCTTATGTGAGCAAAGTGTAAATGATTGAACCACGGGTAGCCAAAGTGAAAATGGGTCATATTTTAATATATAATTCTCTTTGAGAGCAAGTAGCATGAAATACGTTGCCATGTCTCTACTGATGTTCTGGAAATAGTGTACATATGAAATAATTACTTTCCTTTTTAGTTTCTTCGTAAAGGAGAGATGGTGCTAATTGCATATATAACCTCTGTTAAATGAATACTTATTTGTTGTCTTCAATCAGGTTGATATATTGAAGAACAAGTTTTGGTTCGATGAGGCTTTCAATTATAAATAGGAGCATAATTTGAATCCTGCTTTGAAAAGGTCAGTATTTGCTGCTGTGTGTCACACGTGGTACCAATCTAACATGTCACCATAAGCTTTTAAAGCTCACTTTTTTCTACATGATATATATATATATATATATATATATTCTAATTTTTCTCTTTAATGTTACAAAATAGGGTTAAACTATATAAAATCATTATAATCATAGTTGTTTGGTATAAAGTGATCCAATACTAAACAAATTTTATCTTCTCTAAATAAATTTATTTAAATTAGGTAAATTATTTTTCACAGATTGGGTAATCTAACTTTTTAGTTATTAATACAATACACATTACTATTGGTTTCTCTTTTAGCATGGCAGGTATTTCCCGAATGGTATTGACATTTACTTTGAGAACGTAGGAGGGAAAATGCTTGATGCAGTTCTTCTAAACATGAGACCATGGGCACATAGCTGGATGTGGAATGACCTCAACCTACAATCTTGATGAGCTTGAAGGGATTAAAAATTTGATGTTTATCATATATAAACGAATTCTTATGGAAGGATCTTCGGAGAAAATTGCTTTTTGCCCATTTCTGAAAAAAAATCCAGCATTTTGCTCTCTTTCTCAAACTAATTAGGGAAATGCCCATCTTTTGAAAATTGAGTTTCTGAAAATCGATTTAGGCCCTATAGCGGCGTTTTTAAGGATCCTATAGTGACATTTTAAGGACCTATAGTGACGTTTTGTAACTCGATTTTCATAAAGTTGAGTTACATGTAATTTTTTTTCTTTTTTTTACCTATAACTCGACTTTATGAAAATCGAGTTACAAAACGTCACTATAGGTCCTTAAAACGTCACTATAGGATCCTTAAAAACGCCGCTATAGGGCCTAAATCGATTTTCAGAAACTCGATTTTCAAAAGAGGGGCATTTTCCTAATTAGTTTGAGAAAGAGGGCAAAATGTTGGATTTTTTTTCAGAAAGGGGCAAAAAGCAATTTTGTCCAAGGATCTTCAGCTATTGAATACTATCACCTCTATCCCAAGTTCTTAGACCACATATTGCCATACATTAGAGAATCAAAGATAGTTTATGTGGAAGACTTAGCTGAAGGCCTTGAGAATGGGGCAGCAGCTCTTCTAGGACTCTTTAGTGGCCGCAACGTTGGAAAACAAGTACTTGTAGTTACTCGTGAATAAGAGCACGTTTGGTACAGTAAATGAATTGGAATAAAATCCTATGCATGTATTTGACAATTGGTTAAATTTCTATCCCATTTTATTTTTTATTTTTTATTTTTATACAAGATAGAATTTTACTCTAACATAATCTAAGTGTATGTGTGTGTGAAGCTCTACCTTGGAGACTTGAACTTTGGCCCTTGCCCTTCACACTTTACAAGCACTTATACTTGTTAAGTGACCATCGCACCAAGGGTGTGCGATGGTATCCCAATTTCATATATATACATTTAGAGAAGATTAATAAATGAGATGTTATTTTTTAAGGATTTTTTATTTTTATAATTATTATATGCAAAGAGGGGTTTGTATTTATTGAGATATATTAATTCTTAATATTATTCTACATATATTAAGAAATATGTAGAACAATTTTACAACATTTTTACAACAAATCACAGGTGGTTAGTTATTATTGGTTCAAATTTGAAACTAACACTAAGATTACTTTTTTGTCCTAACAATAACAACCAGTAACAACCTGCAATTTAGGATTTGTTGTAAAAATATTGTAAAAATATTGTAGACATATCATTTCTCTAAGGAATAGTTATTGTTATTCTCTTGGAGAGATATAAGTATTCACATTGTTTTAATAGCATTCACACTAGCCACAAGGGAATTTTTTTGACTAAAATGATAGAAGTATATTAATCAAAAGAAAATACAAAAGAAAGCCTGGCCCAGGAGTTATACAATATTGAAATTGGCCCAAAGAACAATGGACCTATTACTCCAGAAGAACCAAAACTTAAAAAAAAAAAAAAAAAAAAAAAAGAGGAAGAAGAAGAGAGAGAAGGTAGATTCGTAAATAGATATTTAATCAGTGGGGGAAGGGACTTGGCAAGTCTCTAAGAGGCTGTTTGGATTGGGTATTTTCATGACTCAATTCTCAGTTTTCATAACTCAATTCTCAAAAATGGTGGGACTCATAGCAAAATACTCGTTTGCCTGCACCAATACTCTATTTCCATAACTCTGTTTCCAATACTCAATTCTCTACTTTTTGAGTTATGAGTTATGGAAACTGAAAACAACTTTTGGCTGTTTTCAGTTTTCAGTTTTCAGTTTTCAATGGCAAACTTGTAAATAACATCACATAACCGGGCCCACAGTCAGATTTTTGCTCCCTCTTTATCTTTTTTTTCTCTTTTTTTTTTCTTTTCTTTTTTGTCTTTCACGGGCTGGGTGTCCTGCTCCTCTTCTTCTCCTTCTTCTTCTCCTTTTTTTTTTCTTCTTTTCTTTTCTTTTCTTTTCACTTTCTGGGTCTGTTTCTTTTTCTTTTTCTTTTTTTTCCTTCTTTTCTTCTCTTTTCACTTTCTAGCTTTGGTCCTTTTTTCTTCTTCTATCACAGTTTCCGTTGGCTGTGTTTATTATTATTTTTTTTTTTGGGTTCTTCCTTCTTTCTTTTTTTTTTCACTTGGGTTCACCGTCACCGTCCCTGTTCTTCCTTTTTTTTTTTTTTTTCCTCACTGGGAAACTCACAGAACCCAGTGAGAAAAGAAAAAAAAAAAAAAAGCTGCAGTGGGTGACAGAGCTGGGCCCACAAAATAGTGTGAAAAATGTTGAGTGATTGCATTTTAGTGATGTGCCAAACGGGTATTAAGTGATGGGTAATGAGTGATGAGTGATGAGTATTGAGTGATGAGTGATGAGTGATGAGTGACGAAAATTGAGTGACCAAAAAAAGCTGGCCAAACAGCCTCTAATATTCTTTGAGCAAGGTGTCTGCATCTAAGTTTCAACCGATAGAAATAACAACTTATTTGTTTTTATCAATATTTTTAGATAAAGTAACATTAAGTGTTTGAACAAAACATGCAACATGCATGTTTAGAGTTGTAGAATAATAGCAGTTTGGAGTCTTTGAACCCTAAATCTCTTGTACAAAAAAAGGGTAAATTGCAAATTACACCTCTAAAGTTTAGGGGTGTTAGGATTTTATATCTTAAAGTTTTAGAATTTGGAATTTACCCCTTAAAGTTTTGGAGTATTTGGATTTACACCCTGATGTTTTAGAATTTGGATTTTACTCCCTAAAGTTTGGGAGTATTTGGATGTTACACTCCCAAATTCTAAAATTTTAGGGTGTAAAATCCAAACATCTCCAAACTTTAAGGAGTAAAATCCAAACACACCTAAAAGTTAGAGGGTAAAATCCAAATTTTGAAATGTTAGGATGTAAAATCCAAACACCCACAATCTTCAGATGGTAAATTTCAAATTCTGAAATTTTAAGGTGTAAAAATTAAAATCCAAATATCTCCAAATTTTAGAGGTAGAATTTTTAATTTACTATAAAAAAAAAAATCAATTGTACTATATTCATATATATAATCTACATTTTAACGTTATAATTAGAATCCATATCAATTTGTAATTGACGTAATTAAATTGAAGTAGTGGAGAACTTCAAGACTTCAAGTCCATGTTGTACAAGCGTTGATTCTTTTTACTATTCATAGTTTAGACAATTATAGCGTAAGCAATTACGTGCAGCTGTGAATACCATATATTTGCTTTGCATTAGTGACACGTCAGCCGTGAAGTTTGGAACTCAATTTGGAAATTATTTCATTTCTCCCTTCCAAATGTGCTCTATAAATAGAACTTTGTGGTCCGTAGAGAAGAACCATTACACATAAAAATATTGAGACACAAAAAGTTTTACATTAAATTCTTGAAGAAGATAAAAGAGAGAGAGAGAGAGAGTAGCAATGGTGAGAGTTGGAGATGAAGTGAGCAACAAACAAGTGATATTCAGAGACTATGTCATTGGTTCTCCTAAAGAATCAGACATGTACCTGACCACTGGAACCATTAAGTTAAACGTTCCTGAAAATTCAAATGCAGTTTTGGTGAAAAACCTATATCTGTCCTGCGATCCTGTCATGCATTTCTTTATGAGGAAAACTACAGGTCTCTCTAGATCTGGATATATTTTCTACACCCCTGGCTCTGTAAGTCAATCTGAAGAATACTATAAATTTTTTTTGGAATACTATAAATTTTACTACATAACTGTATGAGATGTGTCACAAATTAGTGAGACATTTATTATATGTTGAAGTTTGACAAATTCATTATCATGTACTTTTTATGCTAAAATTTGTAGCTTTAGCATTTGTTATATACCATGGTGTATACATGTGATACTGAGCTTGTAATTTGTTTTCTAATTTTGGTGAAACCATATACACATGCAGCCAGTTCTCGGGTATGGTGTGGCGAAAGTATTGGATTCTGGGCATCCAGAATTTAAGGCAGGGGACTTGGTTTGGGGGATCACAGGATGGGAAGAGTACACTCTCATCACTAAAACTGAAACACTCATTAAAATCCAACATACTGATGTACCTCTTTCTTATTATACTGGAATTCTCGGTAAGCTTTGTTTATAAAGTTCAAATTCATTTAAGATAACATACATATACAAATGTGCAAGCCCAAATACATCATAGATTCTTAATTGCTTTAGTTTTAGAGGTGAGATCTCCTACTGATACTTTTCTCCAAAACTACTACAAATTTCAGCAAATCAAGTTGAAATCTGTATACTCATATTATAGATACTTGACCCATAAATTTAATTAAAGTAATATAAATCAATGCTTAATTGCTTTATATTTTTTTTCTTGGTTATGTTACTTCACTTTTGAATTAATTTCAATGCTCCATCTGAATTTGGGGATTTTTTTTTTTATTCCACAGGTATGGCTGGTATGACTGCATATGCTGGTTTCTATGAGGTTGGGGCCCCTAAGAAAGGAGAATATGTCTATGTTTCAGCAGCATCTGGTGCAGTTGGTCAGCTTATTGGCCAATTTGCAAAGTTGGAGGGTTGTTATGTTGTTGGAAGTGCTGGAAGTAAAGAAAAGGTATAGCACTCAATGGTTGCTATTTTAGATGTGTCGTATAATATCTAGTTTCATTTTATATAATATATATGTTGCAATAATTCTGATTCTTTTTTCATTCATTGATTCCTTCTTTCTTTTCTATTGCTTTGTGAATTGAAGAGTCTATCCTTCAAATGAATTCCTTTTTCTTCCGCGTCAGGTTGATCTATTGAAGAATAAGCTTGGGTTCGATGAAGCTTTCAATTACAAAGAAGAGCATGACTTGAACGCAGCTTTGAAAAGGTAACTAACATACAACATAATTTGCATTTGATTTTTCAAGTTGAGCTTGCTTCATCTACAATAATTTATTATCCAGTTGATTGGTTCAGTGAACGGACCAAAATGTGCCACATTAGTTGAAAAATTCAAAAACTCAAAATTTGGCTATGCCATTCAACATTCATACACCCAATTCCTCCAACAGATATTATCTCTTTAGTTATTCTCCAGTGACTGGGTGGACACATTTCAAACAGTGAAAAAATGCATCACTAACTTTGTGGTTTTGTTTGCCACCAGGTATTTCCCTGAAGGCATTGATGTTTACTTTGAACATGTTGGAGGCAAAATGCTTGAAGCTGTGCTCCTCAACATGAGACACCATGGTCGCATTGCTACATGCGGAATGATCTCACAATACAATCTTGATGAGCCTGAAGGTATCAAAAATTTGATACAGATCTTATACAAGTCGATCCAAATGAAAGGATATACACATCGCAATTATTACCACCTATATCCCAAGTTCTTAGACCTTGCGCTGCCTTACATTAGAGAAAAGAAGTTGGTGCATGTGGAAGACATAGTTGAAGGCCTTGAGAGTGGTCCAGCTGCCCTTGTTGGACTTTTTAGTGGTCGCAACTTTGGAAAACAAGTGGTTGTTGTTGCTCGTGAATGATCCAATCATACATTGTATGAATGTAGAATGAGCATTGTGTCTAATTACCATCCTAGTCTAAGTTGTGGAAGGCTTCTAGGTTTGAGGGTCAAGATCAGGTTAGTTTGTTGGGTTATGGCTAGTGCCTATGGAGAATAAGTATGTCCTATATGTATATATAGGGTGAAAATAAAGAGAAATTGTCCAATGCTTAATAAATGCTATCATATGCGAGTGCATGTATTTTTTACATATTTTGAATTGAAAATCATTTACAATTGCACTTTAATGGAAATACTGCTTGGTTATTGGCCATTGGCCATGTGATATAATGGCATTCTTCTCCATTCATTTTGTGAGGTTAAATCCGGGGTTGAATTCCTTCAACTTACATTTAAAGGGAAAAAATGTGGAGGAGGTCTTGACCAATGAACTTGAAAACCATGTTCTTTACTCTTCCTTGTAGCTACACCACTGATAAAATCATAGCTTCAATTATCACCATAGTAAATCAGACATGAATAGTCATTTGAATCATGGTGGGTTGGATGAAGTTTCTTCCAAACTGATTTGGAGGTAAACTCTATCTAATGAAAGAAAAGCCTCATATCTTATACCTCAATAGTATGTTATGTTAGGTAAATCCTTAATGAATAAGAAATTGCAAAAATTACCCTTTTCTGTTTAAGGCCCATAAGAAGAACAAGCATGCTTGGTAAACTTCAAGCAGAAGAAAGTGAATCTTTCAACCACTTGTCTGGAACTCAAAACAAGGGATGACTTGGCGAGAGAGAGAGACAATAATGCAACTAGAATATACATTTTCTTTACTTCCAGCACTTCCAACTACATAACAACCAAACAATTTTGCAAATTGTCTAACAAACTAGCCAACAAAACCAGATGTTGTTGAAATGAAGACATATTCTCCTTCCTTAGGATAACAAACTTCCTGGAAACCAGCATAAGTGGTCATACCAGGCATACCTTTTTTAAAACGAAATGGCAAAGTTAGAAGATTAGTGCACATTTACAGGGGGAATCGAACAAGATGACCACAATATCAAAAGGAGATCTTAAATTAATGAAACTACTCTTTGAGACATGCATATCAAAAGGGTATGTAGCATAATCACCTTTGTCTAAATCTCAAGTCAATCCAAACTTTATAGAATAAGCAAACAGCATACCCAGAAGTCCTGTATAGTAGGAAAGTGGTACATCATTGCGCATGATCTTTCTAAGGCCTTTGGTTGCCGTGATTAGGCTATACTCTTCCCATCTAGCAGAACCCAAACTAAGTCACCTGTCTTGAAGTCTAGATGCCCAATTGAGTATTCCACTCCATACTCGTTTATTGGCTGCAAGTTTTCACAAAGAAAAGTTCACAATTGTACACAACTTCATTTTGAACAAGCAGTCACTTATATATATACATATATATTATGCTATCTCATTAATCTCTTTTAGTCATAAAAAGAATTAGTTAATCATTCAGTAGTCTCCAAAATTTTTAACAAGGTTATTCCTCTTCAAGCATTCTGCTTTCTTTCTTTTGTCATTTATTACTCCACAAGTTCCAAAGACATAATCTGTGCATTTCTCATCAACTATATTTTATCATTTTATCTACCAGTAAAAGATTCTTTATTGTGATTCCAACTACAAATATTCTAATGTCATTAAATTTCTAAATTCGATTTCCAAATTGAACAATTTTCCATAAATCACAATGAAAAATATGTATCTCTTAAGTTATCATTTCATTTGCCAAAAATAAAATATAAAGATTCTTAATTGAGATTCCACTACACATATTCTACTGTATTTTAATTTCTAAATTCAAATACCTAATTTTTCAACCAGGAATCACCATGAACAATGTATAAATTCATAAGTTGGAACCCAGGAATTCAAATTTCCAATTAGGAAAAGAAAAAGAACTCAAAAAATCATCTTGCTATGCAATCATATTATGGGCAGTCTCCAAATTTGAAAGAACCCCACTTCAAATAAGTAAAAAAACAGTAACAATTATGAGAAGATTCAGAACCCATATAATAATTTTCTGGGGAACCAAACAGAAAAACTCATAGAACCAGGGGGTGTAATTGGAGAATCCTTTCGGAATAACTCGTTGCATTAGGATATGCATGACATGGTCACAGGACAAGTAGAGATTCTTCAGAAGAACACCATTATTTGGAACCCTCTGGTACCTTCAATTTGATGGTACTTGTGATCTCGTACATGTCAATAGTCCTTGAATATTATCACTTGCTTGTTGCTCACTTCCTTTTCAATAACACTCGCCATCGCCACTATCTCTCTCTCTCTCTCTCTTCGTGTTTTCTTTCTTTTTCTTCAAGTTGTCCACTCTTGGCTACTCTCTCTTTTTGCTTTTGTGTGATTTTTTCCTCTCCCTATAGAGGACCCTTGGGCCATAGCCATCAAAGTTTTTGCAACACCATCTTTAATACTCAATTTAATATTTCTTTGTGTATAATGGATGCGTTACTTCTTTAATGAAGAATAAACTTTCCTTTCCACTCCAAAAAAATAACATTTTCTTCCACACCAAAAAAATAATTAATTAAATTAATTTTTTTCTTCTTCAACAAGGAAACTCAATTAGCTTTCTTAGTCACAATAGGAAATTAGAGGAAAATTCTCAACATCCCAAACCACACAAAAGTGGGAACTTTATATACTGAGTACACTATTTTTTTTTAAAAATTTCTTCTTCCATTTTGGGTTGAAACCACTCAACAATACTTGTATGGTTTACCAAATGTCCTAAACATTACTCTTTACAATTACAGCTCTTATTGCAAAAATTTTACAAGTAAGGCTTTGAGCAAAGGGAAAGTCATGATCAAATCTCAACATAAGAAAGAGGATGGAAAAGATTTGAAAGAAATGGTATTTGAGAGAAAAGAGAAACCATTAGGAATCCCATAGAATGAGGCAAGCATATTTTGTCTTTTAGATTTTTTTTTTTTTTTTTTTTTTAATTGCTCGCCAACATGACATAAAAAGCATTTTTTTTTTTTTTTTGAGAAACTGGCATAAAAAGCATTTGAATGAGATGTAAAATGAAAACGGTTAATTTTAGAATTACTTTTGAATAATAAATGCTAGCTTCTGAATTTGGTCATGGCACATGAAAGCGGATACAACTTATCCATGGTATACATAGCGAACGTAAAAATGTGAAAACACTACGCATAGAAACATTCATAGTATAAGCATTTGGCTCAAATCAAGACCCAATTCCTTGCCAAAACACTCCGGAAATTGTTTTAGCAGTCACGAAATTTTTTTTTTTTTTTACCAATTAGACTATTACTCTCTTAATGTTTACATATATGAAAAACCATACCTTATTAAAACAGCCCATAGTATATTCAACCCTGAGAATTTACTTACCATGGCTGTGAAGCAGCAATGACTTTCACCACGGTAACGGGGAGAGACTATATATGGTGGTGTATAAGTAAATTCTCAGGGTTCAATACACATATGCAAAAGGAGGTAAAATGATCACTCCCGAGCAACTAAAACTACTTGCTTTCCAACATTGTGGCCACTAAAAATTCCTACAAGAGCTGCAGGGCCATTTTCGAGGCCTTCAGCAATGTCTTCCACATATGCTATCTTTCCTTCTCTAATGTAAGGCAGCACAAGGTCTAAGAAGTTGGTAAAGAGGTGATAGTAATCCTTCTTTACGAATCCTTTTATGCACCACAGACAATAAATTTCTTACGCCTTCAGGTTGATCAAGATTGTATTGTGAGATAATTCCAGCTACTGCAATGCGGCTGCGGAGTCTCATGTTAAGGAGCACTGCATCTTGCATTTTGCCTCAAGACATTTTCAAAGTATATGTCAACGCCTTCCGGAAAACACCTAACAGCATGACCAAAAAAACAAAAACAAAAAACTAATGCCTCTCAGTTTTTGATAAAACTTGCTCTGGCAATTAACAATTAGTCCATGATATTGTTATTGTGATATTTATCAAACAGTAGTTTTACTCATTTTTATTCTTTAGTGTTATGCAATTCGCAGTCACGTTGATTATATTAGTGAAAGCAGTGCAATTACCAATGGAAACGAGTTTAGCCCTTCCTTAATTATATTCTTTTAGATAATTTATATGCTGATTGTCCACGGACCATTTTAGAGTTGCAAGTCATGCTCTTCCTTATAACTGAAAGCATGATTGAATCCAAACTTTATCTTCAGCATGTCAACCTTGTTCAGATAAAAGCAGGACATACATGAAGATTTCATAAAAATTTTTAATTTTTTTTAAAAAAAAAAGGAAAATATTGTTTCAGAATATAATGTAAATTTGTTTTTAAAAAGGAATAGTTTGAATATCTAACCAGATGCAAAGAAATAACAGAACATTCAGGGAGAACAAAATGATCAAACCTGCAAAATCAGTATGAACTAAGAACAAGATATATAGTATTGCTTAGAATTCATTCAAAATGGATGTTAGGAAAAGATGATCATATAATGAAAGGATCAAGTTATACGTGCATTATTGTTGTCACAAATATCTAATCAAATTATTGAATAAAAACATTGTTGGTATCACCTGACAG
Organism: Quercus ilex subsp. ballota; assembly: GCA_032727855.1. Classification (NCBI taxonomy): domain Eukaryota; kingdom Viridiplantae; phylum Streptophyta; class Magnoliopsida; order Fagales; family Fagaceae; genus Quercus; species Quercus ilex. The sequence continues at coordinate 61,172,612 of CM064917.1, forward strand.
AACAAGGCATAGCTAGTACTTTTTTTTTTTTCTTTTCCATATACAGTAGAGAAGATTCCAATTAAGGTTGAAATTCAACGGTGCAACAAGTGGAAAAATACAATATTGGTGAGCTAAATAGAGGCAAAAAAAAGAAAAAGAAAAAAAAGAAAAGAATGAAGAGTGATTGCAAAAACATCATCTTACATAAGATGGAGCAGAAACAGAAGAATCACGCACTTACTGCATTATATGAAATAATATAATTTTTTCGAGGTGAAGGCTGAAGGAAGCTTTGCTTTTGATGGAGTGCTTGTTGTTGGGTTTATATCTTCCTGCAAGTGTTGGGTTTATTGTATGGGTTTTAGGATTTGGACCAAAGAGTTGGGGTTCGGTTTGGTTGAGTGTAAGTGAAGGTTTTTATTTATTTATTTATTATGGGCTGGGCTTTTTCACATTGGCCCTTATTTAGTGGTTAGGACTTTGCGTGTCAGGATACCTTATGGTGGGGGATCGCATGTTCTAACCTCCGCACTTCATGCATTTTGAATTTTTACCAATCAAAATGGCATTCTATGAACAGCGGAACCGCCGGTTCCGCCTTCGGATGGAAGAAAACAATAAGTTAATACATTTGCCTTTGTTTGCCTCTTGAAAGGCTATTGAGTTTTCCATCCATACATGCAACCACAAAAACAGAACAAAGAAATGCAAGACTTGAAAATTGATTAAATGTGACATGTGGGTTTGGATTAGGCCCATCAATCAATTGAATTGAATTATGAATTTATATCAATAAAACAAGTAAATGATGACCCTTAGGTAAAAATTCTCCCATTGAATTGAATTATGAATCTATATCAATAAAACAAGTAAATGATGGTGTCCATGTGTACACACCATCTATGATGTGAAGGCTCTGGGGATTCCAAGCTTCAAACAACCCTCATAACACAAAGGTAGTGATGGGGTGTGAAGGAATTGATCTCCTCTCAAGAATTTGGCTATGGGAAAAGAGAGAAAGTAGAGAGAAAGACAAGGTGTTTGGCTCTCACAATATGTCGAGTTTCTCTCAACTTTTAGTTGGGAATCAGGGTAAAAATCGTGGGAAATGAGGCTTTTATAGGCTGGGTAAAGGCTAGAACAAGAGAAGAGTTTATAATAGAATTCTCTTCTATTCTTATAATTTTGGTCAACCCAGGGCTGGGCGAGTGCCGAGTATCAGGTGAAATTGTCGCCAACTTAATTTCAAATGTCAAACATGTGTCAAACTCATGGGACCAAGATGGAAATCACTCGACCAAAGTTCTTTCAGCAATTCTAATTTTTAGCACTTGATCTAGCTCAATACAAATCAACCTACTAAAACAAAATACAAAGTAATTAAATGATAATTACAAGAAAATTTTGACATGGAATATGCTAACACAAAGTAAATAACAATTAAAAGGGACTAAGGGAGGTGGATCTGCTGATTAAAATTTTATCAAGTAGGTGACATTTCTGACTAATACATATATTTGTTTAGGGAATTGTAGAGCACTCACAACAGTGATGCTAAATAGCTATATTGCTATTTTTAGCACCATCAATTACAAAAATGGAGCTGTAGTAGTGGAGCTATAGCCAAAAAATTTAGTTTCTCAACTACAGTGCACATCTAAAGATAGATGTGCACGGTAGCTCAAAGGTAAAAAAAAAAAAAATTATTTTATTTTGTGTTCACACATATGGTTAGAATATTTTAATTTTTTCTTTCTCTCTTCTCCTTCCCCATTTCTTCCCGTTGCTCCTCTCTCCCCTCAGTCGGTCCTCACACTCTTCATTTCTTTTTGTTGCAAGCTTCAATTCCTCCACTCACCGTTGACCCAAGCCCCTGCCCAACACCGACCCAAGCCCCTGCCCAGCGCCGACAACGCCGATTGATCTCTCCGTTCTTTGCTAGCCACCACCATTGAAAACAAATAATAATAATAATAATAATAATAATAATAATAAAACACCAGCTACCACCAATGATAACCCACTAGCCATGAAACCCACTCAACAACCAACCACTCAACCACCGCCACAGCCACTGTCACCACCATCCACAACCTCAACCACCAAAATCATAAACAAATCACAAGCCCAAAACCAAATCACAAACTCAAACCCACAACCGCATCACCACCACTAGCCGGGAAAAGAAAAAAAAAAAAAAAAAAAAAACAAAAACACCAACCACCATCAGCCACTCAATCGGACCCATGAAGAATAGATACTGAAAATTAGATCAAACCAAATACCCATGGCCATCGAAGCATAGAACACTGAAAATCCTATTGGACCACTGAACCACCAAAAACCACAGTGAGAGAGAGGGACAAGCAAGAGAGACATTTTGGGTTCAGTTGCAAGATGTAGAAGAGAGGCATTTTGGGTGAGAAAGTTGATTTCATATGAGAGAGAGAAGGGGAGAGAGGCTAGGCGTGGCCGCGTGGGTGATGGGAAATTTTAGAAACAAGAAGAAGCAAAAGACACAAAAAAGGAAGAGAGGCATGCGTGTAGAAATAAATTAACATTATTTTCTTATAACAATCAGCTACAGTGAGCTGATTGCGGTGGCATTGGCAACAATGGTGGTGGCGAAGGTAGTGGCAGCGGTAACGATTGCGGTGGCGGTAGCGGTGGAAGAGTCGGTGGCGGTAGCGGTGGCGGTAGCAGCAGTGGCAGTGGTAGCAGTTGCGGGTGGTTGTGATTATTGTCTATTGTAGTGGATATATTATTTTATTGTAGTAGATATATTATTTTATTATGATATTTATATTATTTTATTGTGTTGAAAGCTAAAATAGATCCACTGCTACAGCATGTTTTGTAAAGTGAGTAGGTAAAATAGATAAAGTAACTTTTTGTGGTGCCAAATAGCTAAATTTTTAGCTCCACTGCTGTGGATGCTCTTAGGTGGACTAGAAGACTAAGCCAAAGGGGGGAAAAAAAAAGTTTGTTAAGCCATCAAATATAGTGCAATTCTAATTTTTATCTTCAAATTTTCATCATATCAGATAGTACATACTAATAGAAAAATAATTTACTAACATGAAATGCTTATCTTTAGAGTTTTGTTTTTTTGTTTGATTATTTTGATTACGGCTTGTGAAAGAGTGGATGAGGAAAAATTATTTAGCCATGATGGATTCGTAGTTGACATAAATTAAGATTTAGAAAAATGCTACGTCCACAACATTTTCACAACACATTCACAACAAATTATAGGTGATTAGTTGTTATTGATTCCAATTTGAACTTGCTACTAAAATTGTTTTTTTGCCCTATCAAAATGCAAGTCATGCTCTTCCTTATAACTGAAAGTGTGATTGAATCCAAACTTGCTCTTCAACATATCAACCTTGTTCAGATAAAAGAAGGACATACATGAAGATTTCATAAAAAAATTTTAAATTAAAAAAAGGAAAATAGTGTTTCAAAATACAATGTAAATTTGTTTTTAAAAAGGAATAGTTTGAATATCTAACCAAATGCAAAGAAATAACAGAACATTAAGGGAGAAAAAAAATGATCAAACCTGCAAAATCAGTATGAACTTAGAACAAGATATATAGTATTGCTTAGAATTCATTCAAAATGGATGTTAGGAAAATAAGATTATATTACGAAAGGATCAAGTTATACATGCATTATTGTTGTCACAAATATCTAATCAAATTATTGAATAAAAACTGTATGTTTTTAGATCCTTGTAAACTAGATTGTTTAACATAATTAATTAACCAAGTGATTACTTAGATAAATTATTCAGATTTAGGTTAAAACAATAACAATCATATCATTAAATAATGCGAAAATATAAAGAACACAACAATATGATAACCTAGGAAAACCTAATCGGTAAAAAACCATGGGAGGATTTAACCTAGCTATTCTCAAGGTAAAACAGATCCACTATAAAAGAATTGAAGTTTATACAATAGAACTTAGACCCCTAACATTCTATTACTACCTTGAGTAGAAAACTTACTACCATAATCCCATGATAGCTCCGAGTTCACGGACTACTTCTTTCTTTGATCTACAGCAACCACAAGTCTCCTACTTGTGACTTTAAGACTCCACTCAAAGGTTTTTGGATCTTCTTGAAAGTTCTTTATGCAGCAACTGAAACCACCATCAAGTTCTTCATGCAAATTTTGATCTTGATAACTTTATGTGTGTGTATGAAGGTAATCACCTCTCAGATTTCACAAAAAATTCAACACACAACTCAACAAAGACCTTAGAGAGCTTTTAGGTACAAAACCCTAGATCTACAAAAGAGGCACAAGATGCACTCTAATCTCTCTCTTAAAAGCCTTTTAAAAACGTGATTAGGGTTTCCTTTATATAGTAGGAGAAGTAGATCTGAAACCCTAATCCTTAATGGGCTTGAGCTGTTGTTTGGGCGTAATTCAAATTTTGCAGATACGATTCTCGATCGATCGAGCTTTACTTTCGATTGATCGAGCTTTGCAATTTTGCATAGAAAGTTTTTGCATTCAGCTCGATTCAAGCTATAACAAATAAACTTTGAGCAAGCCTAAACCTAGACTCATTGTTTTGATCATGGTTTGCCAACCTATACAAAGTGAAGTTCTAATACATATAGTTCCTAAAGTTTTAGAACCTAACAAAAACATTGTTGGTAGCACCTGACAGAACAAGGCATAGCTAATACTTTTTTTCTTTTCCATATCTATTAGAGAAGATTCCAATTAAGGTTGAAATTCAATGGTGCAACAAGTGGAAAGATACAATATGGGTGAGCTAAATAGAGGCAAAAAAGGAAAAGAAAAAGAAGAAGAAGAAGTGAAGAGTGATTGCAAATACTTCATCTTAAATAAGATGGAGCATAAACAGAAGAATCACACAATTACTGCGTGCTCAGAGGCTCTTCTATTTTTTTAAATAAAGGTTAATAATTTACATCTATTAGAATTTGGAAATATTTTTTTTAAAATTTTTTCAAACAAATAAAAAGGATAAATTTAGAGATAAGTAGTAACTGTAATTGTTTTTTTTTTTTTTTGATAAGTGAAGGGAAAAAAATCCTAAATTTTAAGAGTTCTCTTTTTGAATTCAAAATGAAATTTGTTATTTGACATTTATGACCTTATTTCTAAATGTAGTCAACCTTCGTTAATGAGGGTATTTTTGAATTATATAAAAGTTTAGTTGAAAGAGGTGAATCCTCTTATATATATAGAGTAGAGATAGGGTCTATTTGAGATCTGCTTATTTTGCTTAAACTGAAATTTTTTTGTTGAAAGTACTGTAGATAAAGTTAAAAGTTAGCTGAAATAGTACATTGAGACCTATGAATAGTATCAAAAATTGTAGTGGGGCCCATAAATAGTAGCAAAAATAAGCTGAATAGTAAAATAAGCTGACAAAATTAAGGGTCTGTTTGGATACTGCTTATTGCTAAAAATTGAAAACTTATTATTGAAAACATTGTAGTAAAATAATTTTTAAACTATGAATAGCGCTCGTGGGACCTAGTTTTAAAGTTATTGTTGCCTTTTTCCGTACTTGTTGGTCTGTGAATAGTGCGTGGGACCAAAAAAAAAAGCAAAACACGCATGCCTGCCGCTACACAAACGCACACTAATCATGCCAAATAGACACATAATATAATTTTTTTGAGCTGAAGGCTTAAGCAAGCTCTGCTTTGCTTTTTATGGAGTGCTTGTTGTTGGGTTTAGATCTTCTTACAAGTGTTGGGTTTATTGTATGGGTTTTCGGATTTGGACCAAAGAGTTGGGGTTCAGTTTGGTTGAGTTTAAGTGAAGGTTTTATTTATTTATTATGGGTTGGGCTTTCTCATATTAGCCCTTCTTTAGTGGTTAGGACTTTTTTTTTTTTAGAATACTAATTATTTTAACACACACACACAAGGGGAGAGGGGAAAAAGTTTTAAAGAAACTAACAGTGGTGTATATCCAAAAGAGTCTAACTCTTGGATACACAACACAGGTTTAGCCTGTTAGGATATTGACATTTTTTTATGACCCAAAGAAACCATATAATAATCTTAGTTTTCTCGCTACAAGCAGAAACCACTTTGTCTTCTTATATGAGTGAGCTTCAAAAATTGATTCCTCTTCAATTTCAAGTCATCGTTTTAGTTGTCTTTTAGGCTGGTGTAAACGTAAAATTGTGTAAATCAGTTTGTGTGTAATAAATAGAGCAAAGTTTGACTACAAACTTGGTTGTAGTCAATAGTTACAACTCTATTTAATATTTTTTTTATTGGATGGAAATTTTGATAAATTCACTATTAGATTACATTTTCTTCTTATATCCTAATACTTACAAAATTTTCAAAAAATCCTAATACTTGCAACATTTTCTTCTTAAATTTCAAGTTTTTGTAATATAAAATTTTGCATTAAAAATAAGTTTATGTAATGAATAGTGAATAATATTTGATTGACACAAAATTTGATATTCATATTAAAAACATAAAAAAACTATGTAATCCAATGACTAGATTTTCAAACATATAACCATGTTAATATTTTTAGTGGGGCTAAATCCAAAGTTTATCCCAACTTAAAATGAATAGAAAATGGTCTTTATGGTAATTTGAATACCCTCTCCCCCTTAAAATGAGTTGAAAAAGGGTATTTATGGCAATTTATCAAACTTTTCTTATAGAAGTCATCGTAGCATAAATAATTATCAATATATATCTATATATTACTAAAAGCTGAAGCGTAGCGTTTAATGTTGTTGCTCTCACGTTGCGCCATATCAGCTGCCACATCATTCTTTTTTTTCTTTTCTTTTTTAAAATATAATTTTCCTATAATTTTAAAATGATTTTTACAATTTTCAGCCCTATAAATGCAGCTCACTACTTATTTATTTACTTCCACTACTTATTTACACTTCTCCAACCTTTCTCTCTCCCTTACCATTTCATCTCCCCACTACTTCTTCAATCTTTCTCCATCCTTTACCTTTTTATCTCCCCACTACCCTTTACATTAATATCATTCTTCCTCTTTCCCTTCATCTTCCTTTATTTTTGTCTGTTCTTATTCACACATTCTTACTATAAATTTGTCATTATCTCTTGTATTATATGCATAGTTTTCCCTCACAAAAAAAAAGGTTCCCTCTCTCTCCCTCTCTCTCTCTCTCTCTCTTAATTTTTTGGTGGATTTTTTTTTATTTTTCTTGCATCTCTACTTTAGGTTGATAATTTTTTATATTCTTTGAAACTCTATTTTGGGTTAATGTGATTTAGTTTAGTTTTTTAAATTGTGATTTAGTTTAGTTTTGTAAATTGTTGTTGTTGTTTTTTTTATTTATTTTTTATTCTCTTTGAATGTTAAATGTTATCCTATTGCGTTCTAAAGAATTAAATATAGCATATAAAAATATAATATTATTCTATTACATAGCATGATTAGGATAATTTGGTATTTATTCTGTTACATAGCATGATTTTTTATAGTGCTCAATTTAGATGTTAAACTATGAGACTTTACTAATTTTTGTTTATTTTCTAATCCTTTGTGGTGGACAAAATACTCTTAATAGTTGCACTAGAAGTACTTTATAATGCCATTTATTTAAAGAAAAGCAAAGGTTAGCCAAACAAAAATAATTGGATAGGTGACAAATTTTAACTTTTGCAATTTTATTTTAATTATTATTATTTTATAACAATGCATGTATAGAAATTTAATTCTTAGATTTTGCTAATAATTGTTTATTTCATAATATATTTTGAGCGGCCGAAATTATAATTTCTACAAAGAAAATAACTTTAATAGATTATCAAAAACAAAATTTTATCCTAATATTGGTTCAATTAATCATTGTTAAGTTTTATTAATTTTTTTTAGTTTATGTTTTTTTGGTGTTTTGGATTGATCCTATATTACATTTATGATTGTTCTTATAATAAATAAAAATATAGTTACGAAATACATTACTCATTATTAGATTAGTTTAAATTGTAAATTTTTTTTTTTAATAAAACCATCATAAAAATAATTATCACGCGCAACGCGCGGGTTCGCGGCTAGTTATATATAAAAGCAAAGACCTCATGCAGGAGTGCATGAGGTCCTGCCAAGTGGCGCTCTAATTTTGCATTTAGCATTTTTTTTACTACTTTCATTAACATTTTTTTACTGCTACCCAAAAGTTCACATTAACTTATTTTATTGTTATCTCATTCATGTCTCATTAATTGAGTAAGCTTACACCACACCTTTCTCTATTCTTCTTTCTTCATGTCTTTTAGCATACCCACTGTTTTAGAATTAAATAATAATAATAATAATAATAATAATAATAATAAAGGACTAATAGTAATAACTAACTGGATAAGGCCCTGAAAAGAGATAGAGAGACACAAAAATGTTGTGGATTGTTAAATAAAACACACTATTTCACTATATATTACCAAAATAAAAGACTTGAGACTGAAAAAACATTTGAAAGAGATAAAGAGGAATCTAAGGGGTCACTACCTCTGTTATATAGGTCTCCCATTACCATTAAGACACCAAAACTCCTACAGGTAATTTTTTCTTTTTAAAATGAGGGGCTTAAATATGATTTAGGTTTGGGTAATTTGGTTGGGTAGTTTTTCTTTTGGGTATATAAGTAGAGAGAATATTTGGTGCGCAATGTAAAGTCATATTCTACCATTGTTTAATTTTAAATCATCTATAAGATATATGCACACACACTTGCCCATATCATGTTTGAATGTCACACCATCGATGAGTAAAAGATGGTAAGAGAGTTGGACATACTTTCATTTCATGGTATGAAATATGTGAACACAATACAAAGTAGTTGATTTTCATGGTCCCGTTACTCTTTTGCATTTATCTTTGGTTTCATGACTTTTTTAAAAATTAATCTTACCTTGAGATGGCTACAAATTTGTAGTGAAACTACTAAACTAATTTTTAGTATCTTAGAATGTATATATTTCTTTACTCTAATTTAGTATACTTTTTCTTATGATATATGTAAAACATTATCCAAAGCCGTTTTATGTAAAATATCAAAAACCTCACGTTGGAGAGTATGAGGCTGTGCCATGTGGCGCATTCCTTAAACTTCTCTTTATTTAGTTTTCTATTTCAACAAAGTTTGCATTTATATTAAAGTATTAGTTCATTGAATTAACCAATAGAGTAAATGCATATCTCTATGATATATGCACACACACACTTGCCCATATCATGTTTTAATGTTACACTATCGATGAGTAAAAGATTGTGAGAGAGTTGGATATATTTTCATTTCATTGTACGAAATATGTAAAAATAACACAAATTAGTTAATTTTCATGATCCTATTACTCTTTTGCATTTATCTTTGGTTTCATGATTTTTAAAAAAATTAATCTTACCTTGAGAAGGCTACAAATATGCAGTGAAATTACTTAACTAATTATTAATATCTCAAAATGTATATGTTTTTTTACTTTAATTTAGCTTACTTTTTCTTATAATATATATAAAACATTATCTAAAATCATCTTACATAAAATATCAAAAATCTCATGTTGGAGAGTATGAGGTTGTGCCATATGGCACATTCCTTGAACTTCTCTTTATTTAGTTTTCTATTTCATCAAAGTTTGCATTTATATTAAAGTATTAGTTCATTGAATTAGCCAATAGAGTAAATGCATATATTAATTGTCTATTTTTTTGCATTAATTATTTATATTAAATGAATTTATATGATTATTTTTATAAACTCTATATAGAAAATAATTTTTAGCTTTTTTTTTTTAAGTTTCAACCTATGATGTCGAAAATAAATTTTAGTTGGAATAATAATAATAAATTTAGAATATGACATTCATACTCATGTTTAGTTGCTTTGACAACAATTGTCACAAAAGCCATTAAAAAAAAATTAAATATTTGTGAATTCACTAAAATTAATCTTAATCCTTTAAATTTCCTAACTCCTTTGTGTGTGTGTGTGCGGGGTGTGTGTAGAACTAACACTATAATATGCATTCTATGTAATTAGAAAGATTACTAATATAATTAATATGTTTATTTTGTTATATTAATTATTTTAAACATAATGAAATTTTAATATCATTTTTCTAAGATTTATATGAGAAACAATTTTTTTTTTTTTTTTTTTAATGTGAGAAACAATTGATTTGCAATTTGGCATTTTTACTCAAATTTAGTTGTTTTTGCAACAATTGAAACCATGTCCAACAAAAAGGGGAAAAAAATTTTAGTAACACACATGCAATCAAGAATAAAATAAAATAAATAAATAATTGAAAGATATATGCATTATTTAGTAGGCATGAAACTTGCCTATCTATATTAGCTACTATATCATGCAATTTTCAATTTGTAAACACATATATATAGTATGATCAAATCACTATACTACTCTTAGTGTATTTCTATTTTGTCTTTATATAAAATAACTAAAGATTACAATTTTTTACAATGAAATTTATTGAAATATCTTTTTAATGCATCAATAGTTGAGAGTCGGGATATGAATTCTAAATGCTTCTATTGGAAATTGAGGTGTCAATCAATTAAGTTATAAGATTTTTGATAAAACTTATTGAAATATTGGAGAAAACTAATAATACTTGCACCCCACATTGTGCGGAAACTCAACCAGTTGTTATAAAAGAACTAGGAATTTCTCCATCATGGCCCATGAAAGAGTTTTCTGGCTGCCACGAACAAAAGGACAATACAGTCTCCTAATTGTCATTGAGAGAGAGATATCGTGCCGCCTACATTCTCATCGACACCGGTAAGTTTCAGTGATATCTTGTGACTGATTATTACATCCTTGTTCTTTTCCTTTGATGACTTCTTTTTCCATTTCAATTTAGATAATGAGCTAGTGATTGTTTTTTTATTATTTTTTTTATTATTTTTTTTCAAATCATTTTTAGGTTTAGAATTTTTTAGATCAACTTTGACATCCACTGCTGTTATTGTTAATCCATCGATCGTACGTGGTCTATTTCTTCTTCAATCTTTTTTTCTCTGACTCTAATTCCCAACGTCCATTGGCTGAATCTATGTACCTTTTTGTGAGCTATTATAGTTAGTTCTCTCTCTGATAATATAGTAAGTGCTCTCTAATGATGTGTTTCATGCTATTTTTCTTTTATTTTCCCTTGAATAAATAGTTTCTTGAGAATATGAGATTGACAGAGATATATACTATTAATACCCGATTATACCCATCCCAAAAAAAAAAAAAAAAAAAAACCCGATTATAAGCATAATAAAGCCCATTTAATTTCCTAAAAAGTGTATCAGAAAGTACTGGATCTATCACGTTTAGGCTTTAATCTAATAACCATAACAGCCGCGCTCCTTAGTTTTACTCAAAGGGGATCTCTTGCAAACTCTTTTGATTATTTATTATCCAAGCTCCGGAGTCACAATAAATATCGTGAATGTTGATACAACGAGTGGGAAAATAGGGTTATATATATAAAATAAACTTATTTTTATAAAAAAAAAACTCAACCTATTGCAATAAGGTTGTTTGTTGTAATAAACTATGACATTTTTCACATATTACAACAAAACTTTTGAAGCAATAAACTATTGCCACAAAGTTATTTGTTATAATAATGAAGTTATTGCATCAACCTGTTTGTTGCAATATGTAGAATTTATTGCAACAAGATCTTTGTGTTGCGTAAACCTATTGCCTCGGAGTTTATTACCATGGCTCGCAACAAATTTTTCGACATTGTAATAACACCTTATTGCAATGAATTTGTAGTTATTGCAATGATTTTTCCTGTTATAACATACCTTTTTTCTTGTAGTGAGTTGTAGGCCATGACATTATGGCATGTGGAGCAGTGTCTCAAAATGTTCAAAAAGAAGCTCAGGAAACTCAAAAGTCTAACAAAAAGCTTGAAAGTGCATCTGTATCAAGCGGTGCTGTGAAGAGAAAAATCACCAAATCTTCAACATCAAAAATTAAGGACAAAATTGTCAAACAGGTGTTGATTTAGTCCCAACTCTATACATAACTGTTTATTTCTAACAAAACCATACCTTTTAACACTTTGCAAACCTCTCATACTAATTTTTCTTTTGTAGACTGAGGAAGAATATATCATTGAAATTATCCTCGATGATGTTGTGGATAGACTAGTCACCAATGTAATTTCACTTGTCACTAAGCATACCAATTTTGGGCTGGGTTTCAAGGACAAGGAGGAGCTGAAAATTCTTCTTTACACCTTATGCAAGATTCATGTCATGTTACATGATGCTCAGAAAACGCAAGTGATGAGTCTGTGAGGATCTAGTTAACATAGCTTAGAGATGTAGTTTATAATGTTGATAATGTGCTAGATAAGTTCCACTATGAGATTTTTGGGCAAAAGGTATAGATTCAAAACCAAATGATGAATTAGGTACCTAGCATTTCATTCAGTAATTTTGATAAAGTTAAGACCATCAAAGATATGTTGGATAAATTTGTGAATGAAGTAGATGGCTTGGGGCTTAAAATTGTGAATTCAAACCCCAAGATTAGCCTACACAATATAGACTCCTCCCTTAATGATTCAGAAGTTATAGGAAGAGAATACGGTGCCATAAAAATTTGGGATTTGTTGGGTGGTGAAGATCTCTTTCTAAAATTAACATCAAGATTTGATAGTCTTACAATAACATCTTTAAAACAATGTTTTGCATTTTGTGCAATCTTCCCCAAAGATTATGACATTACAAAGGATGAAATAATTCAGTATTGGATGGCTCAAGGGTTTCTTGAACCATCTGGTGATGGAGGATATTGGTAACAAGCATTTAAAAATTTTGTGAGACAAATCCGTTTTACAAAATGCAAAAAAGGATGAGTATGGTAATATTATTAGGAGCAAAATGCATGATTTCGTACATGATTTTGTGCTCTCAATTTCAAAATCAAAATCTTCAATTTCAGATAATTTCAGCCAAGTACGAAGTTTATTTGTTGGATTTGATGGCCGAACAACACAAGGAATTTCATTTAAAGGTGATGGTTTCACAAAATTGTGCACATTATTTTAGAGAATGCTGACTTTGGCAACATATTATTAGAATTTAAAAGCTTACAGGTTTTAAAGTTATATGGACATAAGCTAATAGAGCTACCAGAAACAATCGGTGTGTTAATACATCTGAGGCTTCTTCACATCTTGAACACTGAAATTAATTTTTTACCAAATTCAATCACTAAGCTTTTCAATTTGCAAACTTTAAGAATCGAATGCCCTGATCTCATCAAGCTTCCAGAAGACCTAAGCAATTTGATTAACTTGAGACATATTTGCATTATTGATTGTGAAAATGCAGCAGCACCTAAAAATATGGGGCGGTTGACTTGCTGTCAAACGTTTCTAGATTTTTGTATGGGTCAGGATGAAGGTTATTGGATGAAAGAATTGGGACCTTTAAAGAATCTCAAAGGAGAAATAAACATATACTGTCTAGAGAAGGTGGAAGATGAGGAAGAAGCTAAAATTGCAAAATTAAAAGAAAAGGAAATATTCAAGTTGGGATTATACTCGAGTTATGAAAGAGAAGAGGACATGTATTATGATAAAGATGAAAAGGTGTTGGAAGGCCTCTAGCCTCACCCAAATTTGAAAAGCTTAACAATCGAATTCTACGGAGGAAAGAATTCCCATCATGGGTTGGTTTGTCTTCGCTATATCACAATTTGATTGAGATCAATTTGAAATATTGTACGGAATGTGAAGAATTTCCCACTCTAGGGCAATTATCCAGTCTTAGGGTTCTTGAAATAGACTATATGGTGAAGGTAAGAAGTATAGGAAGTGAGTTTTACAGTTATAGTGATGGGAGTTACAGAAATACTTGTACATTATTTCCGGCATTAAGAATACTTAAATTGCAGTACATGTTTGGCTTAGAAGAGTGGAAGGATGCAAAGGAGTTGAGAAGTGCAAGTAAGGTGTTGGTGTTTCCTTGCCTTGAGGAGTTGACCTTATTTTCTGTTGGAAATTGAGAGATTTGCCAGACTCACTACACACCTACGTTTCCCTTCAGAAATTGGAAGTATGGGAACGTTGACAGTTGAGGTATCTGGCAGGTGTCTCGTCCATAATAAGGAGTGGGTTACAGTGTGTTGAATATATGGAGAATGGGGATTGTCGTCAGCCTTCTTCTTTTACTTCCTCCATTCACCCCTCTCCAAAAGCTCAAATTGTGTGAGTCAACCTACTCTTTCCTGGTCCTGGACCAAATTCAATACTTCATTGCCCTTAAAATTTTGTGGATAGAGGGATTTTATGAGATGGTAGCTTTGCCAGAGTGGCTGGGCAATCTTTCCTCTCCTCAAAAGTTGTATATTATGGATTGCAATCGCTTGGTGCATCTGCCCACCGAGGAAGCCATGCAATGCCTCATCCAATTGAAAACGTTGGAGATTTATGATTGCCCCAATTTGGAAGACAATGAGCGGTCCAAGATTGACCATATTCGATTTGTTGACATACAGGATAGTGGGTAAGTGGTTAAGTTTATTCAAAAAAAAATTTCTGCAAATCATCAAAAGACTTCAAAAGTTGCTAAAAGCATAGTTTACTAGTACAATTTAGGTTGACCACATTCTGGTGGTTGAAATAGCTGACTCTGTTACCAATATGTCAATTTCTGTTTGCGAAGCTATTTTCTTTCTTTAATTTTTTCAATATTGAAATTTTCTCAACATTGGGAAATTTGTAATGTTGATCTAGCATTATTAGAACCTGCTTTATGTCCACATACTCAATTCTTTCTCTTTGTACTTCTTGTAACCTTCACGTTATTATACGGTAAGAGTTTATATATGGATCAGTTCTTTTGCTTAGGGCTGTCTAAAACTTAACAGTAGATTTTTTTGATTTGGACTGGGTCATAATTGCTTTGTTTATGAGGGTCAACTATTGTGGAAAAATGGAGTTTAGTTGCACAATAATGAGAAATTGGGTAGGTGAAGTTCTTGCTGATTTTTCATTTCATGTTTAGGTTGGGGGTCAGTTTTACTTGAGGGGCCATGAAATTATGCGATTCCCAGTCCTACTAGTAAATTAAATTTTCAGACAGCACTGAAGGTTTTGATGGTTCTAATATATCTATATATGGTTGTTACCTTTTGAAGGCGGCTAGATTGCTCTGATTTCGAAGATGAAGACTAAGAGCATTCGCATCAGCTCATTTATAAATTTTTTCATTTTACACATTCAAAACCTACTTTTTCTATTTTACACACTTAATTTTACAAGACACCTACATCAGTCTGTTTATTATACACACCTATTTAAATAAAATATTCACACTTCCCTATTTTTTATTATATCTCCCAACTACCCTACGCGCCCCTCACTTATCAGATCACCTCTCCCTCTCTCTTCTCATTTTTTTCTTAACAGCCCTCTCTCTTATCTCTCTCTCTCTCTCCGTCTCGTTCTTTCTCAAAAAACTACCAGCCCAGATATCCATCTTCACCGGCCGTTCTTCACCGGATTCAGAAGCTTTCTTCACCGGCCGTTCTTCACCGGATTCAGAAGCTTTCTTCACCGGCCGGTCCAGAAATCAAGTTCCGGCGACCCAGATCGCGTCTTCACCGGCCGTTCTTCACCGGATTTAGTTCAGAAGCTTTCTTCACCGGCCGGTCTAGAAATCAAGCTCCGGCGACCCAGATCGCGTCTTCATCGGCCATTCTTCGGGATTCAGAAGCTTTCTTCACCGGCCGGTCCAGAAATCAAGCTCCGGCGACCCAGATCGCGTCTTCACTGGCCGATCCACGAACCATGCTCCACGAACCAAGCTCCGGCGACTCAGAACCAAGGCCCGGCGACCCAGATCGTGTCTTCACCGGCCGATCCACAAACCACGCTCCACGAACCAAGCTCCAGCGACCCACGAACCAAGCTCCGATCTCTGTGTCTTTTGGTTTGTCTGTGTGGGTTTATTTGTGTGTGGGTTTGTTTGTGTGTTGATATGTGTTTGTGTGTGGGTGTGTCTGAGGTTGTTGTGCACGGAATGGGGAGAGAAAATTTGGTGCGAACTGGATAATATTATTTTAGTATATACACGAGCTACAGTACCCGTGTATATTTACACGGGTACTATAGCTCGGGGAAAAATATGGATGGTTTTACATATTTTTACACCCATTGATGTGGGTGTTTTTTTGCTCAAAATGTGCAAAATTTATACTGTATATGTATTTTAGAAGACTATAACTGATCTGATGTGAATGCTCTAACTCAGGAAGCTGGCAAGAAGTTTGGATTTGGGAAAATAATTTAGTTGATGACAATTGTTGCCAAGGCACTTTAGGTGTGCTTTCTACTACCATTTTGGATATTTATACATAATTTACTTCATAAATGGTGATTTACAAAACCAAATTTAGTTTATATATATTTGTAGAGTCACAGTGTCTGTAGCCAATATGCATATCTACACTGTATAGAGTTATGTTGAGTGTTGTCAAATCACTGAATTGTGGTTTCACACTAACATATAAAATGATGAACTCCTAAGTCTTTTATGGTTGTTGGGTATGTGAGCTGTTGCATTGTTTTCATATGAGATGGTTATTTAGAATCGCCATTGTATTGTATAAAACTTTTTTTTATTGTTGTTAAAATTCTGTTTAGCAGTTAAAGTACTTTTATATGTTACTAATGGCCCTAATGATCTGCTCTTGTAGAAGATTGGCAATTTTCTTCAAGAGCGGCATATAGTACTTATGATTGCAGAACTGATCCATCTGCTCCTACACATTGCCTTACACATTTTGGGGTCTGCAAATTTTTCATTTTACCTAAAAGGAAGGATGTGCTGAAGGAAATGGCCCCTAGAGGTCCAAAAGTGTCCATTACAAATTTATAGCTGGATCATTCAACTGTGTTAGGGGCATTTTTATGTAATTGGCTAATCTTTTGACAAAACGCACTCTACTCGTAATTGGGTAGATTTAGGATGAGTTTAGTACTTCAAGAAACAAGTGTTCAAATTTAGTATTAAAGCCATGCAAGTCTGACCAAGAAACAAGCGAAGAAGTGCTGTTCATTAAAGCTCAACAAATATCTAGACAGAATCCTTTCTATTGGGATTTAATGTTGAAGCTCGACAGAAGTTGAATCTGTCGAGAATTACGAAATTAGAATTTCCAGATCTGATTTCACGCATATCCATAAGTATTTGTGTAGGGTTTCTTTTCTCACAACTCTAGACATATATAAATATTATTTTAAGGGCCGTCTCGAGTGATGCAAAGGTTGTTGCAATTGTTGTTACATGCATATTGTGATCGGAGACAAAATTGCCATAGTTCATCATATTCTCTCTAGAAGCTACTACATCTTTGCGCCAAAGATTTTGTGACTAAGGAGCTTCCTAATCTTTATTGTTGGGTGAACAGAAGAACTTTGCAGCCAACATCTTTCTCAAGTTGGTGTGCTAGCCACGTACTAAGATTTGTGCATTATTAGTTAGTCACGTACTGGGATTCGTGCATTGAACGAAAAGATTGCTGCTACATTTAAAGTCCAATTGGGTATTGGGGTAAGGGTTCAACTATAGGTTGGTATTAAGTATTGGGATTCCTTTTACTTGTAACCACTTGTTTTGATAATAGTGGATTCTCGGGAGTGATGACCTTAAATTCACCCGGTGGTGTTTTGCCTTGGTGGTTTTTCTCATTCGTAAATAAATCACATGTGTCAAATTTATTTTCTGCTGCATTTAACTTAGTTGATAATTTGTTTGTGTTACCACGCTTATTTCATATAATTGAATATAATTAATTCACTTGGATAATTAATTGATTAATTTACCAAAGGGGTCAATATATTTTTTTTGGCCTATCAAACTAGTAGCATCTGAAATTTATGTGATGCCATAGAAAGCCAATAGTATGTTCGTGTTTAACAGAATTCCTACTTTTTCTTTCCCCCAACTATTATTTTTATTTATTTTTAATTATTATAGCATCAAATACCATTTCTTCATAATTTTCTCATTTTCTTCAACTTATTCACAAAATTTGGGCATGATATGTCTGTAGGATTATTTGTTGTTGTTGTTGTTTTTTTTTTTTTTTTTTTTTTTTTGGAGAATTTTGAAGTACTTGAACTAATGTATCAATAAGTTCAAGTACTTCAACTCTCTTTCTTGTGAAGGCTTTTCCCCCTTCCACCAACCTAACATAATGCTTTAGAATCGTATTATTTTCCATTTTTAATTCTAATGCTTGCTTAAGTGTGCTGGAAAAAGTTATACTATGCAACTACTTGATATTTTAAAATTTACAAATATTATATTCTTCTAGGGCATTTACTAATAATTAGTTTTTTTTGGGGGGGGGGGGGGGGGTGGACAACTAAATTGATAATTACTGAATTTTCTGGAAATATAACTTTTGAGTTGCATTTTAAAACCCTAGCATTATATTCACTTATCAAGAAAAATAAAATCCTAGCATTATATTTATAGTTGTTAGCTCATTCTTAGAAGTTAACAAACCTAAGCTAAAATGAAATAGAAAATTAAAAATCACTAACTATCAAAAACCTATGTTGCTTTCTCAATAACCACCATTACTAGCTCTTCTTGACCAATCACAAGACGGGGAAACAAAGAGTACGATATTGCTGAACATAAAGTAAGGCTAAGAAAAAATCTCTTCTTCTTTTCCCATACTAATAACAAATTCCAAGACCTGCACAATTATATTTTGAGTTTGTAATTAGTTTAGACATCATTGTCTACATCAATTAATGTCACGTATACATTTAAAAATACTGAACAATTGTGACTTTTCATTTTTTAATAGGCACATTTTCATTCAATAAGCACATTTTTGATTAATAGACACTTTTTCATTCAATAGACACTTTTTCGGTCGATAGGCACCTTAGAATTACAAACTAATTTATGTAGCCAATGATTTCATATGTTTAATTTCTTTCATTACTTTGGCTTTTCTTTACCTCTATTTCAATGTCCATACCTGTTTCATATGTTTTATTTAAGTTTAAATTAATAGGAATAGTTTAGAAAATTTATAGCCTTTTATTTTAAAACTAATGTATTAAATAATATCCCTTAAGAACTTTTTGATTCCCTAAACAATTTTTAACCATATGCAATAGAGGAAATAATTTTTTATATATGTTTAACTGCGTTCAAAGTCACCCCTCGATACCTTCATTTGAATTTAAGTTACCAGTTTGTATGTTTTTTGGAAGATAGACTTATAAAAGGATTATTAAACCTTTTTGACTTCCACGAGGCAACTGAATAAGGACTCCTGTGTTATCATATTGTATGCTTCTAGAACTTGGTGAAAGGGTTTTGAAAGGATCTATAATTCACTCAAATGTGCAAAGGACCTTAACTAATTGCAAAGGACAACAACAATAAAGAAAGCCTTAATCCCAATATTTTGGGGTCAGCTTTGTTAGGTTTTAAGACTTTAGGAACTAATGTATTAGAACTTCACTTTGTATATGTTGGCAAACCATGATCAAAACATTTAGTCTAGGTTTAGACTTGCTCAAAGTTTGGTTTAATGTAAGTTTGGAATCAAGTAATTGCAGGAAATTACTATTTAATGTAGGTTTAGACTTGCTCAAAGTGGAGTCTCAAAGTCACAAGTAGAAGAACTTGTGGTTGCTACAGATCAAGGAAAGAAGTAGTCCGTGAACTCGTGGTAGTAAGTTTTTTACATGAGATAGCAATAGGATGTTAGTGGTCTAAGTCTTATTGTACAAACTTCAATTCTTTCATAGTGGATCTGTTTTTTACCTTGAGGACCTTTCCAGGTTTTTTACTAGTTTGGTTTTCCTGGGTGATCAAATCTATGTGCTCTTTATTTTCCGCATTATATTTGCTTTACACATATTTGTTTATCCTAGATTTAATTAACAAACTTGTTAATCAACTTGGCTTAATATTAGGGTAAACATATTGTGTTAAGGGGTCTAAAACCTAACAAGCCTAATTAATTGCAGTAATTAGAAAATGTGAACCGAAGTGGAATCATCATTTAATTCAATTCAATTTGTTTATCAAAAAAAAAAAATCATTTAATTCAATCTCCATCTGAATAAAATGGCATACTTTGACTTCATTTTCTTTCCCTTATTCCTTATAGCTAGCAGTAAAGAAATGTTGGAGCAAAACACATGTTACAGTGCAGCACCATTCTTCCTAGTACATATAGAACAACACAGTAGGGAGAAAAGAGTCTCTACCAAGTACCAGTCCAATCCCTCTACACAACTGATTTGTTTATTATGTTCAATGTCACCAAGCTTATGGCAGTCAAGGTAAAGAGGTTTAAACCCCTTGAAGAAGAAAATGCTTTCCATTATTATTTCTCAAAAGCAAAAGAAAGCTTTATTAGTGTCATGTTGACTCTGCAGAAATGTTGATGTTTCACAGTTTGGGAAAAAAAGTGGTTGTTGTACTCAATATGACCCTTGAAACACAGGTTTATAACGCCCTTGTTAATTAATGTGAACACTTAAATTTGAGAAATAATAACAAATAGACAAATACCACTCTTGATGTTAGTCACCACGCATAGAAACATTCATACTATAAGCATGTGGCTCAAATCAAGACCCAATTCCTTGCCAAAACACTGTAATAATTATTTTTGCAGTCACAAAATTTTTTGTTTATTTGCCAATTAGACTATTATCTTCTTAATGTTTACATATATGGACAAGCATTCCTTATTGAAACAGCCCATAATATATTGAACCCTGAGAATTTACTTTCCAAGTTACATGGCTGTCAAGCAGCAATGGCTTTCACCATGGTAATGGGGAGAAGCACTATATATGGTGCTGTATAAGTTAACACAGAAAAAAGGAAAAAAAAAAAGTGTAAAATACATATGCAAAAGGAGGTAAAATGATCACTCCCGAGCAACTGCAACTACTTGCTTTCCGACATTATGACCACTAAAAATCCCTAAAAGAGCTGCCGGGCCTTCAGCTATGTCTTCAACATATACTATCTTTCCTTCCCTAATGTAAGGCAGCACAGGGTCTAAGAAGTTGGGAAAGAGGTGATGGTAATCATACACTATAAATCCTTCCATACGAATCCTCTTATATACTAAAGATAATAAATTTCTTATGCCTTCAGGTTGATCAAGATTGTATTGTGAGATCATTCCAGCTACTGCAATGCGACCGTGGAATCTCATGTTAAGAAGAACTGCATCAAGCATTTTGCCTCCGACATTATCAAAGTAAATGTTAATGCCTTCAGGAAAACACCTAACATCATTACCAAAAAAAAAAAAAAGGTCAGTGCCTCTCAGTATTTTATAAAAGTTGCTCTTGCAGTTGTAAGTAACAATTAAGCCTTGATATTGCTGTTGAGATATTTATCAAACGTTAGTTTCTGCCAACGTTTATTCTTTAATGTTATGCAATTTGCAGTCACAATGAATAAATTAGTTAATGCAGTGCAATTTTTCCTCACAGCTAATAATAGAAATTTTGCCTCATTAATTTCTTTTAGATTATTTATATGCAAATTTTCCACTGACCTTTTTAGAGCTGCATCCAAACTTGCTCTTTAGTATATCAACCTTGTTCAGATAAAAGCAGGACAAGTGTTGAAATTTCATTTTTAAAAAAGTGCATGTTTCTATATCCCCTGCTTTAAAACAGAGATTAAGCATGCATAGCAGCTTAAAATTTTGGTCCAAATTAGAAAATCATACAACAGGGTGAGGACTAGGAGAATTTGAATAAGATTTCAGAATATTATGCAAATTTGTGTTTAAAATACTTTTAATGTCTAACCAGAGACAAATAAATAACAACTCATTCAAGGAGGAAAACAAAAAAGATCAAACCTGCAAAATCAGTTCGAATAAAGAACAAAATATATACTATTGTTTCAAATTCATTCAAAATGGATGTTAGTAAAATGTGATGATATAATCAGAAGATCAACTTATGTGTACTTTATTGTTGTCACAAATATCTAATTGAATTATTGAATAAAAAAAATATTGTTGGTAGCACCTGTCAGAACAATGCATACCTAGTACAAATATTTTAAAGAAGATTCCAATTAAGGTTGATGTACCTTTTCTTTGCTTCCAGCACTTCCAACAACATAACAATCGATCAATTTGGCCAATTTCCCAACTAGTTGGCCAAATGCTGATGAGACAAAAACATATTCTCCTTTCTTTGGTGAGCAAAGTTCATAGAAACCAGCATAAGCAGTCATACCAGGCATACCTATGTGCAAAAGTAAATCCAATTAGAGGGAGCATTTACTATGTCAATGTTTTTTAGAAAAAGAAAATATCTATAGTTGCTAGTATGCAGAGGAGGAGATGGTGTAGAGGACAGAAAAGAGTGACATGAACAAGATAGATTATGTAGTATAAATGAATAATTACACTGCAGAGTATCAAATTCATCTTTAATCCAGAGTCCCATGAATTGTATATTCCAATCATATAAAAGATTATGAAGTAAAATCCTTTTTATTTTGTTTCTTTAATTTTCTTGAAAATCAAATCCACCTTATAAACTTTTTTCCCAATTGATGAGCAAATTACTTACCAAGAAGTCCAGTATAGTAGGAAAGGGGCACATCAGTGTGCTGGATTTTAAAGAGGCTTTCAGTCATTGTGATGAGGCTGTATTCTTCCCATTTGGTTACCCCCCAAACGAAATCTCCTTTCTTGAAGTCCGGCCCAGATTCCAAAACTTTAGCCACTCCATACCCAACTATTGGCTACATGTTTCACCAAAAAAATAGGTTCATTTGTGAAAGCAAAAACTATGATAACATTCTACTGTTGCACTGCAAATAATAGAGGAGAGAAACTCTTTTTTATAGGCAAGATAGTGATCGTTATCAGGTTTGTAATGACTAATGAGCTACAAATTTGACTACGATTCATCTAGAAAGAAACATAGATATAGTGACAATCATATATAGTTTGATAAGAATATTTGATGTGAAGTTCTAACTTCTACACATGATGTTCTTTTTGTACAAGACTCCAAATAGCATTAAATTGTTCAAATTATCAAAAAAAAGCATTAAATTGTTCAAAATTGACGGTTTGATGGTAAAACAAAATTTTCCAAGTGCTTTCGTGTCAAAGTGGGATGATAGAATTGTACGCAGTGTGTAGAGATTCTAGGAACACAGTAAGAGAAGTGAGGCGCTATATGAGAAAGCGCCTTAGATATAGAATTAGATGGTGAAGCACGACAATACGTGGTGGGTGGAGCACAAATATTGGATCAAAACTCCAATGAGAAGTCAGCGAAAATATATAGCAGAGGGCAAAAAATATATAGCACAGACCCAATTTCTCAAAAAACTTTTTTTTCATTAACACGCTACACATTAAGTAATCTACCAGTAATTTAAAAAAAAAAAAATCTACCAGCAAATACCAAGACAAATTAACAACCTAATCTATCCGCAAAGTGTCATTTTTTAAACCCCAGTGAGTAAAGTATTTTTTAGGCAAACCACATTAAAATGTAATTTCTCCTAAATTTTAAGAGAAGTGGGGCTGGTTGATGGTGAGTCAATAATAAATTTTGGTGTTTTTTTTCTTTTCTTTTTTTGTCTTTTTTATTTAAGAAATAGCTTAAAACTTGAATTCTTTTCATCCACTTTTTCTTATCTATTTCATTGAGTGATCCACTACTTTTTTTTATTTTTTTTTGGTTAGGTTTGTGATTTGTGTCTGTGAGCACTATGGCGTTAGGCTTACTAAATAGACTTTCTCATATGGATATTATTCTATTATATTTTAGTTTTGGATTTTTTCTTGTCTTGTTTTTTTTTACTTTGTAATAATAATTAGTCTTATCCTTAAAATATTATTGGACATATAACGTTAAAAAAAAAAAAAAAAATCATTGGTAAAAGAGAATGCAATTTATTTGACTGTGTGGGTTAGTGGAAAATTAAGTCAATAACTTAGATTTTTCTGGCAATGTCAGCTGATGTTCTAAGGATGTTTGTTAAATAACCATATTTAAAAATATTTTATGGAAAAAGAAAAATAATTAAATTATTTGATAATTTTTTATATTTCTCATAAAAATAGTATTAAAATTTTCTTAAAATAATTAATTAACTAATATCTTAAAGACATTAATTTGTTAAGCAGACCTTTTCTTTAAATTTTTTTTTTTTTTTTGGAAGACCCTTTTCTTATCGATAGTTCAACAATGATCAAATAATATTTTCAATGACAAGACATTTACGAAAACGCCATTAGCTCATTATCTTTTTGCCGACCAATATCAGGAAATGATAACATTGTATTGAATATTGATTGTTACAACCAACTTTGGCAAAAAACGATTGGCACAGCCGCCAGTGCTACTAATAATTTGTTCAAACCCGTCAGATCTTACCTCATCATATATGTAATCTTCAGGCAATTATTGAGCATATCCAGAGGATCAAAGTCATCGATGTTTAATCCTCCTCCCACCAATAAACGTGAGACTCATATTCATATGTGCGTTTTTATTTTTATGATTCCATAATTAAGGCCAAAGCTTTGAGGATTTAAAGCATGAATGTCGTCAAAATGGTCATATACTATTGTTTGGGAAAACACATATAGATTTACTATTGTTTATGAAATATTTAGCAATTTATCACATTTTTAAAACTCAAATTTGCAAAACTCGAGTTACACAGCAAACTCGAGTTTTAGAAACTTGAGTTCTTTGAAAAAATAGCTTTCAAATTTGCCGTGTTATTTTTTATGGAACTCGAGTTACATATCCAAACTCGAGCTCTCAATTATTGGTAAGTCATCACTTATTTTAAAAATAGTAGTAGGTTGTAGAATATTTTCAAAAACAGCGGTATTTGTCTATTTTGGCTCATGAATGTCTCTATTTTTTTACCAAAGAACTATAAATGTCCCTATTATAAATATTTATAACAATGAACTAGTTAAACTACAAGGCTATTAGAATATCTCTATTCTTCTCAAATTCCGCACCAGCAATGGAAGGAATAGCTTCAATTTATTATTATTATTATAGTGCACAACATTAGACCCTTTATTATTATTATTATTATTATTATACAAACATAATTAACAAACATTGTTGTCTTCTCTCCACCTTATCTTTAACAGCAATAATATCTCTTCTTCTTCCCAATAACACCTTTAACTTGAGCTAATTGAAAACCACGGAAATGTTCTAATTTTATTGTTTACAAGTTTCTCTTAAAGAAAAATATTATAAAAAAAGAAAAAGAAAGAAATTAAAGTCATTTATTGTTAAAAATAAAAAATAAATAAAAAAAGAAAAGAAAAAGATAATAGAAAGACAAAGATGACTTGATTTAAAGTCTTGGCGAGCCTAAAAAGGAATGTAAGATAAATGAAAGTCACACATGATTAAAAGAAGTTTGATTTGATTTGTGGGCTCCCATTCTTGACTCCAAGAGAGTAATTAAAAACCTAATTTTGTTCTTTTAGTTTTACAATGCAAAGAGACAGTCTTATTCAATCACGCAAATACTTATTTGATATAAAATTAAATATAAGACTAATTTTCAAGCTACAATTTAACCAATGCTAAATTGTAACAAGTGCAATTATTAAAAATAATAGATATCATGGTTTGATGATAAAAAGAAATTATTAAAAGCAGACATTATAAATTTAAAACTTTCTTTAAAAAATAAAATAAAATAACTTGCTAAAAGTGATGTAGACTGATCCAATAATTGATTAGAATCATAGCATTCTGGACCCAAAATCTGTGGTACAAAAAAAAAAAAAAAAAAAAAAAAGGAAAAAAAAGGAAAAATGAAAAATGAAAAAAAAAAAAAAAATATATATATATATATATATATATAGCGTTAGATAATGCCATATTCATGTATATAATCTACTTTTTTAAAGTTGTAATAAAACTGTAGCAGTGATGAACTCTCACTTCTCAGGCTTCAAGTCCATGGTACAAAGTGTTGACTATTCGAAGTTCAGAGCATTTATAGCGTAAGCAATTACGTGCACCTAAGAATACTATGCATTTGCTTTGCATCCCGGACACGTCAGCCGTCATATGCATGGAACTCTATCTGAAACATATTTCATTTCTCTCTTCCAAATGTGCTCTATAAATAGAACTTTGTGGTCCATAGAGAAGAACCATAACACATAAAAAACATTGACACAAAAAGTTCTACATTTGATTCTTGAAGAGGATAGAGTGAGAGAGTGACAGAAAGTAGCAATGGTGAAGGTTGGAGATGAAGTGAGCAACAAACAAGTGATATTCAGAGATTATGTCATTGGTTCTCCTAAAGAATCAGACATGTACCTGACTACTGGGACCATTAAGTTAAAGGTTCCTGAAGGTTCAAATGCAGTTTTGGTGAAGAACCTCTATTTGTCCTGTGATCCTACCATGCAATTCGATATGAGGAAAGCTATAGGTCCCTCCAGAGATCTTTACTACACCCCTGGCTCCGTAAGTCACTCTGAAGAATACTATAATTTTTTTTTTAAGGAATACTATAAATTTTACTATATGATTGTATAAGATATGTCATGAATTAGTAAGACAATTATAATATGTTGATGTCTGACAAATTCATTGTCTCGTCTATTTTTAACTTTTTATGCTAAAATTTGTAATAGCTATAGTAATTGTTTCATACCATGGTGTATACATGTGATACTGAACTTGTAATTTGTTTTCTAATTTTGGTGAAACCATATACACATGCAGCCAGTTTTTGGGTACGGTGTGGCGAAAGTATTGGATTCTGGGCATCCAGAATTAAAGGCAGGGGACTTGGTTTGGGGGATCACAGGATGGGAAGAGTACAGTCTAATCACCAAAACAACTGATACTCTCATTAAAATCCAGCATACTGACGTACCTCTTTCTTATTATACTGGAATTCTTGGTAAGGTCTATTGTTAATGAAGCTAAAATTGATGTACGAATTGGAATAAATTGATTGCGGTGCACATAGTAATGTGCATGCCCATATACATCATATATTGTTAATTGCTTTAGTTTTAGAGATGTAACCTCTTACTGATAATTTTCTCCAAAACTACTACAAATTTCAGCGAATCAAGTTGAAATTTGTGTGGTCAATTATAGATACTTGAACCATAAAGTTAATTAAATGAGTATAAATCAATGTTTAATTTATTTGGTTTAATTTTTTTTTCTTGGTCATGTTACTTCACTTTTGAATGAATTTCAATGCTCCATCTGAATTGAGGATTTTTTTTTCTCCACAGGTATGCCTGGTATGACTGCATATGCTGGTTTCTATGAGGTTGGGACACCTAGGAAAGGAGAATATGTATTTGTTTCAGCAGCTTCTGGTGCAGTTGGCCAGCTTATTGGACAGTTCGCAAAGTTGGAGGGTTGTTATGTGGTTGGAAGTGCTGGAAGTAAAGAAAAGGTATAGCACACAATCATTGCTATTTGAGATGTGTCGTATAGTATCTAGTTTCATTTTATATACTATATATTACAATAATTCTGATTCTTTTCTCATTCTTTGATTTTTTCTTTCTTTTTTTGTTATTTTGTGAATTGAAAGAGTCTATCCTTCAAATGAACTCTTACTTTTTCTTCTGCATCAGGTTGATCTATTGAAGAATAAGCTTGGGTTCGATGAAGCTTTCAATTACAAAGAAGAGCATGACTTGAACGCAGCTTTGAAAAGGTAACTAACATACAACATAATTTGCACAGGATTTTTCAAGTTGAGCCTGGTTCATCCACAGTAATTCATTATCCAGTTGATTGGTTCAGTGAACGAACCAAAATGTGCCACATTAGTTGAAAAATCCAAAAACTCAAAATTTGGCAATGCCATTCAACATTCATACTCCCAATTCCTCCAACAGATATTATCTCTTTAGTTAATCTCCAGAGACTGGGTGGACACATTTCAAACAGTGAAAAAATGCATCACTAACTTTATTGTTTTGTTTGCCACCTCTAGGTATTTCCCTGAAGGGATTGATGTTTACTTTGAGCATGTTGGGGGCAAAATGCTTGATGCTGTGCTCCTCAACATGAGACACCATGGTCGCATTGCTGTGTGCGGAATGATCTCACAATACAATCTTGACGAGCCTGAAGGTATCAAAAATTTGTTGCATATCGGATTCAAGTGGATCCAAATGAAAGGATTTACACATCGCAATTATTATCACCCATACCCCAAGTTCTTAGACCTTGTGCTGCCTTACATTAGAGAAAAGAAGATGGTTTATGTGGAAGACTTAGTTGAAGGCCTTGAGAGTGGTCCAGCTGCCCTTGTTGGACTTTTCAGTGGTCGCAACTTCGGAAAGCAAGTGGTTGTTGTTGCTCGTGAATGATTCAATCATACATTGTGTCTGTTTCCATCCTAGGGCATGTTTGGTAGATTATAATAGGCGTTGTAATGTAATAATTATTCCTATGATTTAGTTATTCTTCATGTTTTTATTACAAAGAATAATCATTCTTTATAGATAGCTATTCTTCAAAATGAGGAATAACTATTCATTTTTAAAAAGATTGTATTAACTATTCCTTAGTAAGAACAATAATTTCAAAACTTAATACATTTCTAAATAAAAAAAACTTTCCATACACATCTAACAATTATAAAAACAAAAAATCATAAAAAATAACACATATATCTCTTAAATTTAAAAATAACAATTTTAAAGAAGATATAATTGTATGAGTAAGAAATTTTCTAAAATAAATGTTGAGTTTCATTTTAATGTTATAACTCACAACCAAACTAACGAATATGTTTAGTTATTACATTACAACTCATTTTATTCCTAATAATAAAGATTATAATTCCTATTGTAATCCTCATCCAATGTACCAAACGTACCCTAGTCAAAGTTGTGAAAGGCTTCTAGGTTTGAGGGTCAAGATCAGGTTAGTTCGTTGGGTTGTGGCTAGTGCCTATGGAGAATAATTATGTCCTATATGTATATATAGGATGAAAATAAAGAGAAATTGTCCATTGCTTAATAAATGCTAACATATGCGTGTGCATGTATTTTTTACATCTCTTGAATTTAAAATCGTTTACAATTGTACTAAAAATTAATGGAAATACTGCTTGGTTATTGGTCATTGGCCATGTGATATAATGGCGTTCTTCTCCGTTAAATTCGGGATTGAATTCCTTCAACTCACATTTAAAGGGAAAAAATAAGGAGGAGGTCTTGACCAAGGAACTTGAGAACCATGTTCTTCATTCTTCCTTGCAGCTACAACACTGATAAAATCGTAGCTTCAGCCATCACCATAGTAAAACAAACATGAATAGTCATTTGAAGCATCACATGGTGGGTTGGATGAAGTTTCTTCCAAACTGATTTGGAGGTAAACTCTATCCAATAAAAGAAAAGCCTCATATCTTATATCTCAATAATATGTCATGTTAGCTAAATCCTAAATGAATAAGAAATTGCAGAAATTATCCTTTTTGAAGCATGCTTGGTAAACTTCAAGCAGAAGAAAGTGAATCTTTCAACCACTTGTCTGGAACACAAAACAAGGTATGACTTAGAGAGAGAGAGAGAGAGAGAGAGGTCTTAAATCAAGGACCTAAATTAAGGAGATCATCAGAACTCCATATGTTTATATGAACCTGAAGATATATGACTACATATAAGGCTTAAGCAAAAGGCATAAGCATCTACTTAGAGATATGGAACAACCTGAATGACGGTAATTCTTACTCAATGACAACGGTAAGCCAAATGCGTTGTCTTCCCCTCTTTACATCAATAAACACAAAAGTTACGGGGACAAAGACACCAAAGCATTAATGCCACACCGCAAATTCTATTCCTTTCCGTCTATTCCAAGGGGTATACACTCATCACATACAGGATTTACACAACACTTATTCTTTTGAACCCAATAAGCCATTTGAGCCAACTTCAAACACTTCTTTGCAACCTAGAAGGCACTGCACACAAGTAATACTAGGCAAATAACTCAGTCCAACAACAGTAGAAGCAGATACAAAATACAAGGCAGAATTATTCGCGAGCAATTACAACTACTTGTTTTCCGATGTTGCGACCACTAAAGAGTCCAACCAAGGCAGCTGGACCACTCTCAAGGCCTTCAGCTATGTCTTCTACGTATGCTATCTTCCCCTCTTTGATGTAAGGCAGCACAGTGTCTAAGAACTTGGGATAGAGGTGATAGTAATCACGAACTGTAAATCCTGTCATATGGATGCGTTTGTATATGAGACACATCAAATTTTTTACGCCTTCTGGTTGATCAAGATTATACTGTGAGATCATCCCACATACAGCAATGCGACCATGGACTCTCATGTTTAGGAGCACTGCATCAAGTGTTTCACCCCCAACATTCTCAAAGTAAATATCAATGCCCTCTGGAAAATACCTGAGGATGGACACAAACCAATAATGTGTTTCAAAGATCAAAATACTGATGTATGTTTCAAAGAATGAAGATAATATCACCAAGGCTCTAATGGATGGGTATCAATTACAGATTGATATTTTTTATTAGACAGATACTAGATAATTTTTTAAATGTTGGTCACTATATTTCATATTCACAAACTAAATCAGGTTTGTGGGCAGCACAAAGAAAAACCATGTCAAATGAGCAAGATTATCTATACCAAATATGTTAAAAAATAAGTCATCTAAATCACTAGATTCACTTCATCGCCTACATCACAAAGAATTGATAGTGATTCTATCATGATGAATAGCTATTAAAAAGATTGAGGACCAACTACCACAATTAACGTTACAAAATAAAATGACATACTTGAAACTCTACCATCTTTCTTTATTTTCACTTGCTTGATACTTCTATATTTAAGCCTTAGACCATACAGGCATACACCAAGGATTTACCCAACCTTAAAGCTGCTACGGGCAAGGCCTAGAAGTTTCAATAAGCCAGTTGTTGATAATAAATGTGGTGTCATATCAAGTAATGGCCCTTCCAGTTTGTTAAAATAATGCTAAAAAAGAACAACCTAATCTGCCAAGGAAACTGTATTTGCTTCAAGCTTCAGATTACAATTTTAAACTCCTATTATGCAAATGACATACTGACCTTTTCAAAGCAGCATCCAAGTCATGCTCTTCCTTATAATTGAAAGCATCATCAAATCCAAACTTATTTTTCAATAGATCAACCTAAGTCATCACAGAAGAAAGATGAGTTTTTCATACTTAAAAATAGTTTTTTTTTTATTTTTTTTTTATTTTATTTTTTTATATATATATTTTTTTTATGTGAATGGTACATTCATCCCACCAGCCCCACTCCACAATCACAGAAGGAGAAAAGGAATGTTTTTAGAAAAGGTTTGTGGGGAAGGAAGATTCCATACTGTCCAAATTACTCACTGTATGTGGAATTCAGAAAAAGAGCAGCTTGTAGATAAAGAAGGGCCAGTGAGTACTAAAAAGTATATATCCAAATAGAATATACCTTTTCTTTACTTCCAGCACTTCCAACTACATAACAACCCAACAATTTTGCAAATTGTCCAACAAGCTGGCCAACAGCACCTGATGCTGCTGAAACAAAGACATATTCTCCTTTCTTAGGGGAACAAACTTCATGGAAACCAGCATAGGCGGTCATACCAGGCATACCTTTTTTTAAAGGAAAAAGCAAAGTTAGAAGATTAGTGCACATTTACAGGGATAATTGATCAAGATGTCCACAAAATCAAAGGAGATCTTAAATTAATGAAACTACTCTTTGAGACATGCATATCAAAAGGGTATGTAGCATAATCACCTTTGTCTAAATCTCAAGTCAATCCAAACTTTATAGAATAAGCAAACAACATACCAAGAAGTCCTGTATAGTAGGAAAGGGGTACATCACTGTGAGTGATCTTTCTGAGGCCTTCGGTTGCTGTGATTAGGCTATACTCTTCCCATCTAGCAGACCCCCAAACTAAGTCACCTGCCTTGAAGTCTGTATGCCCAGAATCCAAAACTTTAGCCACTCCATACCCGTTTATCGGCTGCAAGTTTTCACAAAGAAAAGTTCACAACTGCAAGCTCAAACTTGTACACAACATAATTTTTAACAAGCAGTCACTCATGCATATATATATATATATATATGTATATATATATATATATGTATATATATATGTATGTATGTATGTATGTATATCATTAATCTCTTTTAGTCGTATAAGGAGTTAGTTAATCTTTTAGTAGTTTCTAAAATGTTTAACAAGGTTATTCTTCTTCAAGCATTCTGCTTTCTTTCTTTTCTGTCATTTACCTCCACAAGCACCAAAAACATTCTCTGCATTCATCGTCAACTATATCTTATGACTTTATTTACCAATAAAAGATTCTTTATTGTGATTCCAACTACACATATTTCCAAATTGAACAATTTTCCATAAATCACGATGAACAATATATATCTCTCATCATTTCATTAGCCAAAAAAAAAAAAAAAGATTCTTAATTGAGATTCCGCTACACGCATTCTATTGTATTTTAATTTCTAAACTCAATTGCAAAATTGAACAATTACCTAATTTTTCAACCATTAATCACCATGGACAATATATAAATTCTTAAGTTGGAACCCAAGATTTCCAATTTCCAAATAGGAAAAGACAAAGAACTCAAAATACCATCTTGCTATACTATCATATTATGGGCATGTCTCCAAATTTGAACGAACCCCACTTCAAATTAGTCAAAAACAGTAAAAATTATCAGAACCCCATATCCCATATAGTAATTTTCTGGGGAACCAAGCAGAAAAACTTACAGAACCAGGGGTGTAATTGGAGAATCCCTTAGGAACAACTCGTTGCATCAGGATACGCATGACAGGGTCACAGGACAAGTAGAGATTCTTCAAAAGAACACCATTGGAACCCTCTGGGACCTTCAATTTTATGGTACTTGTGGTCAAGTACATGTCTGATTCCTTGGGAAAACCAGTGAAATAGTCCTTGAATATCACTTGCTTGTTGCTCACTTCCTCTCCAACAACACTCGCCATTGCCACTATCACGAACTGCAATCACTCTCTCTTTTCGTTTGTGTGTGTGAGTCACATTCGTGTGGAACATATGAATTTGTACCTAGGACTACGAGTAATTGCTTACGTGGCAAGATGTTACCGTGTTATACCATTATTAATTACGTCACTGATGATTGTTGGGTGTGAGAGTCAGCAGTGACGATTCACGTTGGGGAACTTTACCACGTTGAAATTTCAAACAGACTATGCTCTGTTTGAAATTAGTTGAATTAAATTTTTTTTATTATTAAAAGTAATATTGATAGAGGTAAAAATTAATTGAAATAGTATAGAAAGATTTATAAATAGTATTAAAAATTATAGTGTAGTTCATAAATAGTAATAAAAATAAGTTAAATAATAAAATAAGTTGGCAAAAATAATTTTTACTAAACACATACTAGAAGTACAATATTTTTTTTGTTTTTTAATCTTAATCCTGTCATTTTTAAAAGAAACAAGAAGCTAAATAATTGTTTTATTGTTAATTATACCACATCTAAAATTGTAAATGAAATTTTAAGGTATTAAGGTATTAAAAGTATCAATTTGATACTACTTTTTTTGAGGTGAAATTTGATACAACATAGATATGAAACTAATAAGAGACGGACCCACTATTTGAAAATTTTAAATAGCATATAGGATGACTCATATTTTAGAATTTTGAGTGTGAAATTGTTAGTTGGCCCCTCAAATTTTTGGATTAGTCCAAATAAACTAAAAGAAACTAATCGCTTAAACCCTTCTTTGGACCCGTGGACTCTCTATAGTCCAAATACAACACACAAAAAAAAAAAAAAAAAAAAAAAAAACCTTTACAGGGGTTACAACAATTTATATGACTTTTTAAATTTATTTATAAATTATGGGAAAGCGAATTACAATATTTAAATTTTTTTCAAAAGATAAAATGCAAAATTCTTTTAGAAACCAATATTGATGAGGTAGCATTGCCAACTCTTAATATTAATATCCTAATTTTTTAAAACCCTCGAACAAAGTTTTGAAAAACTTCGTTAGTATGATTTTTAGTTGCATCCAAAAGTATAGGATTACCATATTGATGAGTCGGTCAACGTGATAAAATCAACATATTAATTCCAATTACTCAAAATTTGGAGATCCGAAGTTCTCTTCTTTTCTTTTTTGAAAAAGATTAGAATATTATGTTATAACTTTCAACTTTTTGGTTCATATTATTTCCTTCTTGACTTAAATATTTAGGTAATAAAGTGTAATTTTTTGTCTATCATTATTATTATTATTTTTTTAATAAACCATGTCACTTGAAATTTTTTTGGTTCATACTTTGACTCCCCCTAAGTTCAAATCCTGGTTCCGTTCTTGAAACTGATATATAATTAAATTAGTTTACACTACCCTGCTTAGATACGAAACTGATATACAATTAAATTAGGTGCGTTGAAATATTAAAATGGCAAGTTAGGTCGGATAGCAAGTTGAGTTTTTCTAAAACCACCAAAACCTAATCCAATCCCCACACATACACACACATATATATATATATATATATATATATGTATATATAATCTTTTTAAAATATTTTTCTCATATTAAATTTAATTATTTTTTATAACTCTTTGATTTACAAATGTTAATATGAAAAATAAATGGTTTTTTCAAATTTTCAAAATATTCGTAAATATATATCGTTACATGTATGTTGTTCTTATAGCTTCTTCTGTTTTTTTTTTTTTTTTTGGTAGAAAAAAGTTAGAATTTACTTATAGTTTAATACATATGTACTTTGACCCAAGAGAAAATTGGTCAATTATTATGTTATTTTCAATTGTTTATAGGATTTGGAGGAAATAAGAATTTTTAAATTTAACTGTAAGTTGTAAAAAAGATTTAAAGTTTAATAAACAACACATGCTAAAATTAACCTGCTTGAGCATTCACAATGGAAAATGTCACTCTATCATATTTTACCATCATAAAAAGCTACTTTATTAATTATACATTATCATTTTATAATACACCTAACATCTCAAAACTCTATTATTTTACCATTTTATTAAAATATTATTTTTTAATCTTTCTTTATTATTTCTTTTCAACAGTCTTTTTTTTTTTTTTCAAATTCAACAACTATTCCAACGGTCACAGATATCAATGAGAGACCTTAGACCAAGTATCAATGATTAAAATATTATTATTTTGTTTTGGCTTAGTGCTACAATACCATCATACATTTACGATGGTACTGTAGCACTATGTCAAAAAAATTTATATTTTTCCGTGTTTAGCCTTCCGACTGTTGAGATAAATTGGACCTAAATGCTAAATTTTGGTTACATTTGGCATATCCCTAACTCATTGTGATTTGTGAATGCTCTTTTTAACCCAACCAATCTACAGAATTGAAACAACCAAATTTTCAATGACTGCTCCATTTTCGGATGTTGGTGGGACAGTGGTTTAGAAAGTTGCCTTGTAATTATTGCAACCATGGCATAGCAAATTAGTTGAAAATGACAACTAAACTTTTCTTAATCTTGTCATTTTACCATAGTACGCCTTTAGTGTGATAGTCACTTTAAAAATATAAGTGCTTGTAGGGTGTGGGGAGCAAGGATTGAGTTCAAGTCTCTAGAAAAGAGCTTCACACACAAATATACATAGATTAGGTTATAGTAGAATTTCTATTTTATATAAAAAAATCCTGTCATTTTTAAAGGAAACTGAAAAAGTAAATAAATGCTTTATTGTTAATTATAATACACATCTAAAACTGTATATGAAATTAAGGTTACCTTATCAATTTGATTTCACATTTATTAATGGTATCAATTTTTCTTAGAAGAAATAATGTTATTAATTTAATTTGCCAAAATTTTCACAACTGGGCATTAACCGGCACTCTGTGAGGGTGCTTTCTATTTTTTTTTTTTTTTTTTTGGGTAAGGATTCAATATTTAAATATTAATTATTTTATTCATACTATAGTTAATTTATATAGATAACTGAAACAGTAAATCATGGCTATATATTAAAATAATTTACTGTAAAACATTAATTATTTCCATTTGTAAAATTTTTATAATTTGAATTTTAAATTTCTTACCTCTTAGGGTAACAGAAATTTTGACTATTAAAAAAATAACAATATAAATTACTGATAGCTTGATTTTTAAAGGGAGTATCAATGTAAAACTAATATTTAATTAAATTATAACTTATAAATCAAAAAAACAAAAAATATATATATATTATTCTCTTTTTCAGAAAGCTTAAATAGTAATGTTGTTGAAGTATTATACTACTATCAATTTTTTTTCTATGTTTATTATTATTATTATTATTATTGAGAAAGTTTTCTGTGCATAATCTATATATTATTAAAAGCTGAAGCGTAGCATTTAATGTTGCTACGCTCAGGTTGAGCCACATCAGTTGCCATGTCATTACAATTCTTTTTCTTAAATTTGTCCTACAATTTAAAATAAGCTTTCTTAAATTTAAAAATACTAATAAAAAGAAAATAATTCCCAACCCTTTGTCTTCCACGGTTACAATTCTAGATGACAACCCTTTGTCTTCCACAGTTACAATTTTAGATGACAACCCTTTGTGTTCCATGGTTACAATTTTAAATAGCAACCCTTTGTGTTCAACGGTTACAATCTCAAAAGGCAACCCTTCAGCTTCCTAACATTAGACTTTGGCTTTCTAACTCATTCATCTCTTCCTCTCCTCACACTATATTAATACTAAAAAACTGGATAATTCAGTTTAGGTATCACTAAATGCTGAAGCGTAGCATTTATCTATATATTACTAAAAGCTGAAGCGTAGCATTTAATGTTGCTACGCTTAGGTTGAGCCACATCAGTTGCCATGTCATTACAATTCTTTTTCCTGAATTTGTCCTACAATTTAAAATAAGTTTTCTTAAATTTAAAAATACTAATAAAAAGAAAATAATTCCCAACTCTTTGTCTTCCACGGTTACAATTCTAGATGACAACCCTTTGTCTTCCACGGTTACAATTTTAGATGACAACCCTTTGTCTTCCACGGTTACAATTTTAGATGACAACCCTTTGTGTTCTATGGTTACAATTTTAAATAGCAACCCTTTGTGTTCAACGGTTACAATCTCAAAAGGCAACCCTTCAGCTTCCTAACACTAGACTTTGGCTTTCTAACTCATTCATCTCTTCCTCTCCTCACACTATATTAATACTAAAAAGCTGGATGATTCAGTTTAGGTATCACTAAAAGCTAAAGCGTAGCATTTAATGTTGCTACGCTCAAGTTGAGCCAAATCAATTGCCATGTTATTACAATTCTTTTTCCTGAATTTGTCCTACAATTTAAAATAAGTTTTCTTAAATTTAAAAATACTAATAAAAAGAAAATAATTCCCAACTCTTTGTCTTCCACGGTTACAATTCTAGATGACAACCCTTTATCTTTCACGGTTACAATTTTAGATGACAACCCTTTGTGTTCCATGGTTACAATTTTAGATGGCAACCCTTTGTGTTCCATGGTTACAATTTTAAATAGCAACCTTTTGTGTTCAACGGTTACAATCTCAAATGGCAACCCTTCAACTTCCTAACACTAGACTTTGGCTTTCTAACTCCTTCATCTCTTCCTCTCCTCACACTATATTAATACTAAAAAGCTGGATGATTCAGTTTAGGTATCTCTAAATCTCAGTTGCTCTTGACCTCTATTCTTGTAGTTGCCTGTATAATAGTTCAATGTAAGGATTAGATTAATATTGTTTTTTTCTTTTTTATTGATTTTTTTTCTTTTTTGATTTTGTTACTACCTCTTCTGTGTTGTGGGTCATATATGAGTTTATATGTATTTAGGTTGGGTATTTGTATTGATAGATGATTATTTGTTTCTATGTTTAAATTTTTTTTTTTTTTTAAAATGTTTGAGACAGTAACATTATTGGTTTATATTGTGTAATCCGTGTGATAGAGTTTTTGTAGTATCCATGTGATAGAGTTTTAGTAGTTAGAAAATTGAATGATAGAGTTTTAGTACTATCATGCCTGTAGAAATTCAATTAAATGATGTAATCCGTGGCTAAAGAAATTCAATTTGCTAACTACTAAAACACCTTAGCAAATTGAATTATAGAGTTTAAAATTCAATACTATACTCAGAACACGATACTTCTCCTTTTTTTCTTGGTCTCCTCATTTAAGTGAATCCCTCCTTCATCATTGAAATCGATTTAAAATTCCTTCTATTAGCTTTGATTGTACTCTTGGCTATATCATAAAAGACTGTTTTTTTATATAATCCTTTTATGGTAATTATTGTCATTTTTGTTGTAGTTGAATCAAAATAAGATTAAGCTAGATCTGCATAATTAGTAGTTGTTACATCTTCTTCATTATCACAAGTTTAAGATAGAGATTACCCTCATCAATAACTGTTGTGTCTTCTTCATTGCCAAACTTGATCATCTTGACAAACCTTTTATTTATCTGATTGTACCACATGTATTTATTTACTTTTGGATTCTATTTGATTGTAAGATTTTTATGTCTTTTGATATAAATTAATTAGCTGGTATGCTAGCCAAACCACTTGCTTCTTCAGTTTTTTTTTTTTTAATCTTTTACTTTGCCTTCAACACTATCGTAATTGGTTGTCTCTTTAAAGGCATTTTCTGTCTCCATCGCTGTATATATATATATATATATATATATATATATTGTTTTGTAGGATCCAAGCAAGAAAGAGTTTAAGATGCTTGCTATGTTATTCTCTAAAAATTTTTACAGCATGAACAACTTGCGGTATTGAAGTAATTACAGAATATTTTATATCAATAGTTGTTTGACAAGTTTAGAATATGAAAAGTTTTAGGTTAAGTGGGTTGTAAGGTCTGCTTTTGTAGCCCAAGAAATATGGATTCCAAGGCCCAACGAACCCATAATAATGAATTTGTAGAGAGTGGATCGAAGGTTTAGGCGCTCGCCGGCCTTCACCAGGCATGAACTACTTTTTCTTTTATTGAAAGAATACTTAGATTAATTTACAACTGAGGGATGCTCCTCGGCCCATGGCCGAGGAGGCTTGTTTCCCCAGTTCTCCTCTTTCCTTTTTCCTCCCCCCCTTTACACTTTGCTCACATTTCTTATATATTTCTCTCTTCCTCCTCCTGTTGATCATCCATTGGCCTCCCCTCTGGCTGCCTGTCCCATCAGAGGTCATATCCGTGCTCGAGTGGCTCACCCTGATCGATGTTTCCCTGCCAAGGGGTTACGTCCCCATTAATGCGGCCAGGAGGCTTAGGTGAGTGCATTCAATGCCGAGGTGACAGTTCGCCCAGGGTTTGCCCCATCTCCACACTTCTGTTGCCAACGCATGGTACTGGGTCCTCCTCTCCTCGGACGGCAAAGGAATCTCCTTTGGGGGGGTGGTCCTTGTGTTTTCATCCTCGGACCCCTCCTGCATCTTCGGCGTGGGCCATTTGGGCCTGGTTTGAAGTGGGCCAAGTCTACCCGATCTTCTGGCCCTATAATAGCCCCTCAAAATCTTGCTGCACGCATCCTCGGGCGGGGAGTAGGATTTTGACATCCTCGGCCTTACCCCCGTCAGGATTGGGGTCTATTCATTTGCCCAAGGCACGTTGCTGACGTTTCGGAGCACGTAACGTGCCCATCATTAAATTCAGGCAGCTCTGTGCTCCCCACGTATAATGAGGCGTTACCGATCTAACGGTGGGGGTTCGCCTCGCATTTGTGGGCGGGAAAACCCGCATCGTTCCTCGGTTTGGAGTATAAATACCCATACGAACCGCTTCTTCCCGTTCCTCATTCGTAATCAAGAATTCTCGTGCGTCCTTCCTGAGTCCAGCCACACTTTCACATCTCCAGCACAAAAAGCTTATCCGAGGAGCTCCTCCTCTTTTCAGTAAGTTGCTCTATCTCTCTCTGAGCTCTCTTTCTCGTTACTCCTTCTCCTTCATTTGTTCCTTCTTAGTTCCTTTAGGTGTCAGCTGGGATGGGTAGGTTTAAGAAATATGTCCACAACGAGGCGGCGATGGGGAAATTCATCGCCGACTACCGAATTCCCGCCAATGTGGGTCTGAGATATAGTGAGGATGGGGATTGGCGCTTACATAAGCAGGAGGGTGAAGTGGTCATTCCCATTGCCGCCTTCCTCGAAAGGGGAATGACGATTCCAATGGGGTCGGTGATGAGGGTTTACCTTACGCACTTCCGGTTGGCCCCTACTCAGTGTGGGATAAACGTCTTTAGGATTTTGGGCTGTATGGATGCCCTGAATGAGAAGATGGGGCTAAGGTTGACCCACCACGATGTGAATTGGTGCTACAACCTTCAGCATCTTAAGGGCAAGTCTTATTATCTGAAGACGAGGGATGACAGGGTGCGGCTCATCCAGTGCCTCCCTGAGTCCAACAAGGGGCTAAGCGAGGACTTCCTCATCGTGTCAGGGGAGTGGCACATGGCCTTCACTGCCCAACGACGGAAGGGATACCAGGTGGGGCAGTAGGAGTAGGAGGGGTTTTAAGCTCTTTTGCCCTTTTTTCTTCCCTTTTTTCTTTTACTAACATGGTGGTGTTTTCCCTTTGCAGACCCGCATGCTTTTGAGCGCCACTTCCATTTGATCAACCGGGAAGATTTGCAGACGGTGCTGAGGGCACCGGTTTACGTAAACGAGGACGACAATCAAGTCAGGGCCGCCCACATAATCTTGGGGTATACCCTTACCCAGAAATCGTTCCCGGTTCCGAAGCACGTCATCCTAGCCAACGATCCTCGGCTTCAGAGGATTACTGTGACCGAAGACGGATTTTCATTTCTTGAGGAGCCCTCCGACCGGGAAGCTGACACACTAGCCGTCCCCTCCTCTTCCCTATCGTTCGCCGAGGTCGCCGAGGAAGCTCCAGAAGGGGAAGGGGATGCGTTTGACGTTTTCGCTCAGCTTGATCAGCCCGAGGACCCTCCCGAGGATTTGGGTGATCCCAATTTGACCGAAGCAGACCTCCTTGCTTCAAAAGCCCCTCCTCAGCCGACAATGGGTTACAAGAGGAAGCCCACCACCAACTTGCTGGACCTGATTGAGGGCCAGCCGGGGGAGTCCCAACAGAAACTTCCCACTCCACCTCCGAAGACTAGGTCGACTTCCGCTCGGCAGAAGCTCCCTCCTTCTCATTCTCAGACGCACTCGCCCTTTGGGTCCGTGCCTGCCGGCCCCAAGAAGAAGAAGGATAAGGGTAAAAGGCCTGTGGAGGATAAGACGGTGTCCTCGCAAGAGGAGGACACTACTCTACGGCCGTCCAAGCAGCTTAAAATAGGCGCCAAGAGCCAGGAGAGGCAGGTCGTCGACACCACCTCTTCCGAGGCCCAAGCCTGGCTCCCAGCCCCGATGCTCCGTGGAGAGCCCTTGAGGGATAACGCCTCCCTCAAGGACTTCAATGAGGGCGAAGGTGCGCGCGTGGCCGATGCACTAGAGAGGAGCCTGCTGCTCCCAGCAGATATGGCGGAGTTTAACTCTTTGACAAGTGAGCAGGTCTTCCTCAGCTTCAAGCGATATGTGGGGATGGTAAGGGCTACAACCTCGGCTCTTCTCCCACTCTTTTTCTTTTATTGGGCTTATAGCACATCGGTTATTCTGGCAGGCTGTCCAAGCTATCTTTATGTTGGAGGGGGTGGCAAACGACCAGAGGGAGGCCCTCAAACGGGAGCGTGATTGGCGTTTCCAGGCCACTGGGGCTCTGAAGAATTTCGAGGCTGATCTCGCCAAGGCCCGAGAGGCTCTGAAGGCGATGACTAGGGAGCGGGACAGTGCACTGTCTGGTCTTGAGGGCGCCCAGATCCAGGCTACGGAGCAGACGAGGCACCGGGGTGAGGCAGAGGAGCAATTGCAGATCGCGAGGGATCTGATCGCTGACCTGCGGGCTGAGGTGACCAAGACAGAGGGGGCCCAGAGGGAGGCAGAATGGGCCAGAGACCAGGCTCGGCGGGCCAAGGACGAGGCTGACCATGGCAGGGAGATGGCCGAGAGTGCCAAGGAGGAGGCTGAAGCCGCAGCCTACGCTGCTGGGATGGCTGCGGTAGAGGCCCTCTACAAAGCTCAAGTCCCGGGGGTGTGTAGGCGATACTGTTCTCAGGTCTGGGCTGAGGCCCTCAAACAAGCTGGGGTGGAGGCCATGTCGGACCTATGGAAGGCAGAGAGCGTGTATTACCCCCCTGCTATTCGCGAGGTCGCCCCTGATGGCGCTAAGGCTGGGGAAATCGTTGAAGAGGTGGGGGCTGCTGAACTGGGGGAGCATTCGAGCAAGGAGGTGCCCCAAGAGGTAGTGGAGGTCCCTTCCGATGATCCAACCTCCACCACCGAGGAAGCAGCTGTTCTTGCCGTACCCTTGCAGGCCGTCCCCTCAGGCTAGGGCTCGGAGGGGTCAGGGGTTGCCCCTGTCCAGCCTGAGCAAAAGGAGTAGGCTCCCCGGCGTCCCGGCTTGTCCTACTTTCACGTCGTTTCATTTTATTTTGTTGTGCTTCTCCTCCATGTACTGTGGCTCTTGCCGTGCAATTTTTACGGACTCGTTGTTGTAATGCGAATTTAATTTCCCTTTCTGCTTATTTCAATTGCTTATTTGTGTGCATGCTGCCTGCTTTTCCTCTTTTCCTTTGATCTACACAATTTTAGCTTGAATTGTATGTCGGCCGATTGTGGCAGTAACGATGAGAAGGAGAGAGAACGTATGCATGGGTAGCCCTCTTGCATCTCAAGGGCTAGGTGGGGCTTGATCCTTTCCTAACTTGGGATATTTTGTAGTTAAGTTTCCCTGTAAGCCTGAGTCCGAGGACCATGCAGTGCTCTTGTTCTGTCTAGCCCCCAGGTGTAGCCGAGCGGTTAGTTTCCCCATAGGCTTGAGTCCGAGGACCATGCAATGCCTTGGTTCTGTCTAACGCTTTCATTTCTCTGTAAGTATCTAGTTTCCCCATAGGTTTGAGTCCAAGGACTATGCAATACCTTGGTTCTGTCTAGTACCTAGGTATAGCTAAGCGGCTAGTTTCCCCATAGGCTTGAGTCCGAAGACCATGCAATGCCTTGGTTCTGTCTAACGCTTTCATTTTTCTGTAAGTATCTAGTTTCCCCATAGGTTTGAGTTTGAGGACCATGCAATACCTTGGTTCTGTCTAGTACCCAGGTATAGCTGAGCGGTTAGTTTCCCCATAGGCTTGAGTCCGAGGACCATGCAATGCCTTAGTTCTGTCTAACGCTTTCATTTCTTTGTAAGTATCTAGTTTCCCCATAGGTTTGAGTCCGAGGACCATGCAATACCTTGGTTCTGTCTAGTACCCAGGTATAGTTCAGCGGTTAGTTTCCCCATAGGCTTGAGTCCGAGGACCATGCAATGCCTTGGTTCTGTCTAACGCTTTCATTTCTCTGTAAGTATCTAGTTTCCCCATAGGTTTG
This sequence comes from Quercus ilex subsp. ballota, assembly GCA_032727855.1. NCBI lineage: Eukaryota > Viridiplantae > Streptophyta > Magnoliopsida > Fagales > Fagaceae > Quercus > Quercus ilex. Next base: position 61,216,203 of record CM064917.1, read on the forward strand.
AGTCCGAGGACCATGCAATACCTTGGTTCTGTCTAGTACCCAGGTATAGTTGAGCGGTTAGTTTCCCCATAGGCTTGAGTCCGAGGACCATGCAATGCCTTGGTTTTGTCTAACGTTTTCATTTCTCTGTAAGTATCTAGTTTCCCCATAGGTTTGAGTCCGAGGACCATGCAATACCTTGGTTCTGTCTAGTACCCAGGTATAGCTGAGAGGTTAGTTTCCCCATAGGCTTGAGTCCGAGGACCATGCAATGCCTTGGTTCTGTCTAACGCTTTCATCTCTCTGTAAGTAGGGGTTTGTCTTCGGACTGCTTCATTGGAGACGATTCCTCCTTGGGTCGGACTATGATCTTATACGTGGCGTTGACCTCGCCTCCAGCTCGAGTCCCCTATCTTTTTCATTTACGAGGCGTCCCTTAGCCATTCGTGCTCCGTGCTTGACGCTTCGGTGCGCGAGACGCGCCTTCATTAATGTCCTCGTGAATTAGCACAAATCCAGTGGTCTACGGTCCCCTTGGAATTTGGTAGCTCCGTGATTAGCACTGTTGACAATTCTCTTTTCGAAATCTGTGTGGATTAATTCTCACCAGCCTTCATCCTCTATATAAGACTCTCCGGGGGGAAGGTTTCTTCACACTCCATGAACTCCCCAACGCAGTTAGAAACGCGTCCCTTCAATTCCCCTAGCCCTTTCAATAACCCCGCCAGGATTGTGACCGGAGTTGGTAGATATGAGGCAGCTCTGGGCGGGTGTGAGGACACCCGGGCCAAGGGCCATTGTGACCGCAGCCCCCACTGGGCTTCCGGTAGGGCAGAGTTTAGGCGTAACACTGATGGTGCCATGCACAGTGGCCAGGAGGGATGTCGCTGAAGTACCTAATGTCTTTCCCCGGAGCGCACCCCCGACAGAGGGGACGCACGAACACATGTCATGGCTGGTGCCCGAGTGTTGCCGTCTCCAACGACCAACGCTCGTGAGGATTGGAGAGAATTAAGGGAACATCATGAGGGAGGGCGTCCCGGTGCCCCTGCATCTGCTCCTCGCTTTGTTCAAGCTCCGCCGCACCGGACAAGGAGTTGTTGGTGGCCTTGAAGCGAGCCAGCTTCAGCCCCCTTCCCCCATCTTATTGTCAAGTTCTCCCATTCTCTTGATGCCAATAAGAGCACGGGTTGACACTTCCCTCTAGCTAGTTCTAGAATAGGTCCACCTGGGCCTCTGATTGTAGAATTAGCTTGTAAATTTGTTTGTAAAACACGCCTGCCTGAGCCTCTGATTGTATTTTGTACTTTTCTTTTTATGAAATAATATCAAGCTTTCTTCCTTTGTTGTTAAATCCTCTGTCTCAAACTTTTATCTTTCTACAATGTTTGTTTGGTAGTTTTTTCTTTTGCATCACCACCAATCTTCCGTAGAATGATTATTTAGAACCATCGCCTGTTGCGCCGGCCAGCGCACTAATCCTCCCCACAGACGGCGCCAATTGTAAGGTCTGCTTTTGTAGCCCAAGAAATATGGATTCCAAGGCCCAACGAACCCAGAACAATGAATTTATAGAGAGTGGATCGAAGGTTTAGGCGCTCGCCGGCCTTCACCAGGCATGAACTACTTTTTCTTTTATTGAAAGAATACTTAGACTAATTTACAACTGAGGGATGCTCCTCGGCCCATGGCCGAGGAGGCTTGTTTCCCCAGTTTTCCTCTTTCCTTTTTCCTCCCCCCCCTATACACTTTGCTCACATTTCTTATATATTACTCTCTTCCTCCTCCTGTTGATCATCCATTGGCCTCCCTTCTGGCTGCCTGTCCCATCAGAGGTCATATCCGTGCTCGAGTGGCTCACCCTGATCGATGTTTCCCTGCCAAGGGGTTACGTCCCCATTAATGCGGCCAGGAGGGTTAGGTGAGCACATTCAATGCCGAGGTGACAGTTCGCCCAGGGTTTGCCCCTTCTCCACACTTCTGTTGCCAACGCGTGGTACTGGGTCCTCCTCTCCTCGGACGGCAAAGGAATCTCCTTTGGGGGGGTGGTCCTTGTGTTTTCATCCTCGGACCCCTCCTGCATCTTCGGCGTGGGCCATTTGGGCCTGGTTTGAAGTGGGCCAAGGCTACCCGATCTTCTGGCCCCACATGGGTAACAACTTTAATTTTGTTAATTTTTGCTTTCTAAATTTCTAATAGTAATTTATCATGTTAAATTGGTAGTTTATTTGTATATTAATCAGCTACAATGTTGTAATGTTTTTTATTTTTTTTTTCTTCTAATTTGTGAGGTTTAATTCAAATAATTTTGAATAAGTTCTCTGTAATCAAATTCAATACAAAAGAAATTTTGTTAGGGACTCTGTAAGGCTAAGGGGAGCTTAAAGATAATATAAGTTTTGGCCTTATATAATATACTTATATTGTGAGCTTTAGTGGCTACAAGTAGTATTGTAGTAACTTAGATATGAAACTCTAGATACAACACAAACAGCTAAGGATAATGACATTTACTAATATTTGTCTTTTAATTTAAATAGTATTTTGCATAACTGCTTTGCATTCATTAAATTTCATTTTCAGTAATTTTCCCGTGCATCGCATGGGTTAGCGACTAGTTGAATCATAATAGCGAATTAGTCCATTAAATTATATATGATTACCTTTTTTCTTAGAAGAAAATTATATATAATTACCTAGAAGGTAAAAGAAAGCAAATTTACATGAAGAGACATTAGAAGTGGAAAAAGGAGGACAATGAAATGAAATTTTGTGCCAGCCTACCTCTACTTCCCAAAACAAATAATAAAACCAAACTAAATGAAAGTTTGAGTAGAACTAAGTATTAGTATTGTCTGATGATTTTTTTTTTTAAAATTTTTTATAGATACAATAAAATTTCAATTTATAGCATTCACTCCATGATGATTCTTCATTATCATTGAGCTAAGATATTAACCAATATTTTATATAAGTGGGATTAATTATTTGAACCTTGAATCTCTTATTTGATGACAATAGACTTTATCAATTAAGTTAATCGGAACTCACATCTACTTAGAGTTATGGGACTTAGAGATATGGGACAACCTAAATGATGCTAATAATGCACTGCGATTGGTATTCTCAAAAAAAAAAAAAAAAAAAATGATGCTAAAATTTTTTGCTTAATGACAACAGTAAGTCAATTTCAAGTGTCTTCTCCTCCTCTTCACAACACTAAAACAAAACTTATCTTACAAAACTTATCATTTGCCCAAATATTTACATAGAAATTAGCACCTCGGCCTTCTTCCTCAGTGATCTGTTAGCTTTTACTAGCATATGTTTTTGAACCAAAATGAAGGGTAGTATGTATCAAAAGTGTATGGCATGGAAGCATATAAATAATACACAGGTTTGAGACGCATACCCTATTTTGAAGAGTTCTTATCTCTAATGTGGCACTTAAGGAAGTCCTAAAATTATAAACCTAACAAAATAAAGAGTTCTTATCTTTTAAATTTTAATTATTTTTTATCTCAAATGTGACATTTGAGGAAGTCCTAAAACATATCATAACAAATCGTTTATTGCGGCATTGAGTTGTAAAGGGAGAGCAATTTGAATTTGAAGAAAGCAAAACTAACAATGATTGTCTAGGCTATTAATTATGAAATTGAGATATGTATAAGATATATCATCTTAGAAGGAGATTTAACATACGTTATTAACAAGTTTCGATGTAAGGAGGAAGATAATTCATAGCTGAGAGCAATGGTAGAGGCAAAGAATAAGTATTATGCATAATTATAAAGATAATTATAAAAAAAAATATATAATTTTTTTAAAAATATTTTAAAGTAAATTTATACAGTACCCGTGCATCGATCGCACGGAACATCAGCTAGTTACCTACAATGTTTTCATTCTTTTCAACCCAATAAACCATATGGATTGGGCCAACCCTCAAAACACTTGTTTTGATCAAAGCAACACTAGGAAGCCACTGCACATAAGTAGAGACTAAAGTCGAGGCTGAATTATTCTCGAGCTACTACAACTACTTACCCTATATTGCGACCTTTAAGGGTCCAACCAGGGCAGCTGGACCACTTTCAAGGCATTCAGCAATGTCTTCCACATACACTATCTTCCCCTCTTTGATATAAGGCAGCACAGTGTCTAAGAACTTAGGATAGAGGTGATGGTAATCATGAAATGAAAATCCTTTAACATGGATGCGCTTGACCATGATGTGCATCATATTTTTTATGCCTTTGGGTTGTTCAAGATTATACTGTGAGATCATTCCACATACAGCTACATGACCATGGGTTCTCATGTTTAGGAGCACTGCATCAAGTGTTTCACCCCCAACATTATCAAAGTAGATATCGATTCCCTCTGGGAAATACCTGATGATGGCCAAAAACCAAAATCAAGGAAATATTGCGTAAGGCTTGGATATCAAAATTTAATGACTATATTAATTTTTTTTTTTTTTTTTTTGGGTGGAGCTTGGGGAGCTCTTTTTTAGATTAAGTAAAAAAATTCACGGTGTCATACACAATTGAATCTGCGAGATCCAAATTTCCTTTTCTTTATCAAATAAATTTCTTAATGTTGGTCACAATATATCATATCTCAGAGGCATTTGTATTCAAATTATGCAAATGACATACTGTACTGACCTTTTCAAAGCTGCATCCAAGTTAGCTCTTCATTATAATTGAAAGCGTCATCTAAACAAAACCTATTCTTCAATAGATCAACCTAATCCACAACAGAAGAAACATAAGTTTTTCATACTTAAAAAAGAAGAAAAAGAAAAGATTTTTCATGTGAATGTTAAGCCATCCCACCAGGTGCCATTCACAATCAATGAAGCAGCATTCAAATAAAGAAGTAGTGGTGAACTAAAAAGTACATATATCCTAATAGAATATACCTTTTCTTTACTTCCAGCACTTCCAACAACATAACAACCAAACAATTTTGCAAATTGTCCAACAAGCTGACCAACTGCACCAGATGCTGCTGAAACGAAGACATATTCTCCTTTCTTAGGAGAACAAACTTCATGGAAACCAGCATAAGCAATCATACCAGGCATACCTATTTTGTAAACAAAAGAAAAAATAATCAGAAGATTCAAACTTATTTATAGGGAAATTTGACATGATGCGCCCCACACACAATCACAAGAAGCCTTAAATTAATTATGAAACTGCTCTTGGAGACACGCATACATCAATAGGGAATTAGCATAATATAATGATCTGTTAAATGCAAATCTATTCAAAACTTATAGAATGAGTAAAGAATTTACCAAGAATCCAAAAACTGTTCTTATCGCTATGCTTGATCTTTTTGAGGCTTTTGGTTTCCGTGATTACGCTATACTCCTCCCATCTAGTATTAGCTCCCCAAACTAAGTCACCTACCTTGAAGTCTGGGTGCCCAGAATCCAAAACTGTAGCCACTCCATAACGGATTAGTGGCTGCAAGTTTTTACCAACAGAATTGCACAAGTGCAAGGTCAATATAATATACAACATCAATTTAAACAAGCAAGCACTCATGCATATATATAAAATTCTATCTCATTAATCTCTTTTATCTTACAAAAAATTAGTAAATCTATTAGTAATCTCTAAAATGTTTCACAATTTAAGGATACTCAGCATTTCTCTTTCTCCTTCCTAAACATTTTTTCCCAGTAAAAGGTTCTATCGTCTTTTTGAATTTCTAAAATCCAATTGTCAAATTGAACTATTTTCTTAACTTTTCAAACATAAATCACTATGAACAACACATAACTCTTAAGTTGGAACCCAAGATTTCCAATTTCAATTATGAAGGAAAAAGAACTCAAAATATCATCTTGCTATGCTATTATATTATGGGCACTCTCCAAATTTGAAACAACGCCCCTTCAAATTAGTCAAAAACAGTAATAATTATCAGAAATTCGTATCCCATATAGTAATTTTTTGGGGAACCAAACACAAAAACTCACACAGCCAGGTGTGTAATCGGAGAGTCCATTAGGAACAACTCGCGGCATTAGGATACGCATTTAAGGGTCATAGGACAAATAGAGATTCTTGAAAAGAATAGCATTGGAGCCCTCTGGAACCTTCAATTTTATGGTACTTGTGGTCACGTACATGTCTGATTCCTTGGGAAATCCAGTGAAATAGTCCTTGAATACAACTTGCTTGTTGCTGACTTCCTCTCCAGCAACACTCGCCATTGCTACTATTACAAACAACAATCTCTCTCTCTCTCTCTCTCTCTCTCTTCGTTCGTGTGTGTTACATTTGTGTAGAATATGTGAGGTTGTATTTGTACTTTGCAGTACACTACACACCAATGACACCTTCCTAGTACTACGAGTAATTGCTTGCGTGGCAAGATGTTATTGTGCGTACCATTATATATGCAAAAATTCTAAGACTACGTTATAAACTACAATTCTTACCACAACTTTTTATGCGACAAATTGAAAGCCATAAAGAAAAGTGATAAGTTCATGTGAAAGTGACAGCAATTATCACAATCTATCATGTAGGATAGTTGTGGCTATATTTGTTAATTTTAATATGGCATTATAATTACTCTTATATATTAGTCACTCATGATAGTTGGATGTGAGAGGTAGGAGTAATGATTCATAGTATCAATTTAATTTCACTTTTATTAATGGTATTAATTTAGTTTCTCAACATTTACAATTAGGCTTGTGCAACAAGCTATTCAAACCATCTAATTTGCTTTGCACCAGCCTGCTCAAGTATGAAACTAATTGACCACGTTGAACTATGAAAATGGCGGGTTAAGTTGGGTGGTGGGTTGAGTTTTTCTAAAACCACCAAGACCTGATACCAGAGACGGAGCAACGTTTGGATAGAGTGGGGCTATGACCAAACCCCCAATCCCCCCCCCCTCCCTCAAAATTTTTAAAAATTTGACTTTTGTATGCATATAAACAAAATTTTTAACATATGATCCCAAAATTTATATACTTGGCCCCCCTCCCCTAAAATATTTACAAATTGATCCATGAAACCCAAGTAGGAAAAAAAAAATTTATAACCTACTCTTTGCCCAGTTGTCCCAAAAAAAAATTCAGACAAACCAAAAAATCAATAAAAAAAAATCACAAATCTAGATAACAAGGATACCCTTTAGGCAATATAGCATATTAGACTCTTCCTTCTCTAATCTGGCCTCTCTTCTTTGAAATCTTTTGATAGGACAAAAACGAATTGACCCCTTATGATGAGTTAACTGATTAATTAGCTAAATTTATTAATTAATCAAATTAACATGCAAACACGTGGTAGCACAAACAAATCACCAATAACTAAGTATGTAGTGGAAAATAAATTGACACGGTGATTTGTTTACGAATTGGGAAAATCTATAAGGCAAAAACCCCATCAGGTGATTTTAAGATCAACACTCCAGAGACTCCACTATTATCACTACAAGTGGTTACAAGTAAAGGGATCCCAGTACCTTATATCAACCTATAGTTGAACCCTTACCTCAATACCCAATTGGACTTGTTTTGTAGTGATAATCTCTTCTTTTCAATGCACAGCTCCTAGTGCGTGACTAACCAATTGCGCGGATCTCAATACGTGATTTCAATCACCAACTAGAGAAGGTTGTTGGCTGTAAAGTTCTTCAGTTCATCTAGACGACGAAGATCGAGAAGCTCATTGGTTACAAAACCCTACGGTGCACAAACACAGCAACTTCCTACGGTGCACAAACACAGCAACTTCTTCACTAGAAAGATGAATTAGGGCAAATTCTGTCTCCGGTCACAATTTGCTTAAACAAACTTTGCTCAACACTTGTGCAACTTGTGTCTTCTTTGACAGCCCTTAAAATAATCCTTTTATATGTCTAAGGTTGTGAGAAAAGAAAGTCCAAACATACAATTATGGATTGAATGAAAAACAGTCCTAAAAAACTGAACTTTATAAACCTCGACAGATACCCTATTTGTCGAGCTGCTGTCGAGTCACGGGCTTCAACAGCTCTACAAGTCTCAATAGATAGCTAACTGTTGAGCTTTAATGAACAACACTTCTTACACTTGAATCTTGGACAGACTTGCATGCCTTTAACACTTGAACTTGAAACACATCCTAGATCTACCAAATTATAAGTAAAGTGCGTTTTGTCAAAAGATTAGCCAATTACATAAAATAGTGACATATGTTCCTAACAAGTGAATTACATATGTCCTAACATCTTTCATTAGTCCCCTTTCTCTGCTCTATCTAAGATTTGTTGTGTGAGCCTGTGAGGTAGATCCTTTGCCAATTTTTAATTTTTATAAGGATGAAAACACTCTAAATTTTTTTTTTTTTTTTTAGCGGATCACTATTCTAGTCTATGCTTTCCCCTTTCTCTTGAATGCTAGTAACTGATAGTGTGTGAACTTGTGGCTATCCTTTTCATAAATAAAATAAAATAAAATAGTTGTATTGGGTTGTGTGAATGTCGAAATTCTAATTGCCTAAATGGGTAGAGGGGGTTGTGGCATGTGTTTGCTATAGTGCTAGATGGAGCATATATCAATATATGTGTCAAATTTTGGTTCAAAAGATAAGTAAGAAATGATAAAAGAAGTACTCATTGACTATTTAATTAATTAATTTTGAGATACTTCATTATTATTTCCCTATCTTATAGATTCATTGTTCCAAAAATTAGACCCAAACCAAACCAAATAAACATTGATTTTCTCATTATTTACAAGTCAAGAAATTATTTGAATGTTACATAGATGTAAGATATATCCTTATAATTTATATAACTTTTATATGATTTATAGATAATGGGAAAGTCAACTACAATATTTGGTTTTTTGAAGAATACAAATAAATTAAAAGTCATTACTAATATCCTATTTTCTGAAAATCATTGAACAAAATTTTGAGAAATTGCTATTGATAAAATAAGAATCAGTTCATTGCAACATGATCATATATCTATCCATAAATATGGGATTAAGATATTAATGGACGTTTTGAAATTCAATGAACTTATATTAAGCCTGCCCCCCCCCCCCCCCCCAACTTTGAATCCTAGTTCCGTCCTTGCCTGATACAACCCCCTTATATATGCATCTATAATCTCTTTTAAATCTTTTTCTTATATTAAATTTAATTTTTTGGTTAACTTTATGATTTAAAAATGTTAATATGAAAAATAAATGATATTTTCAACATATTCGTAAGCATATATAGTGGGTAGTGACATGGATGTTGCACTTACAGCTTTTTCCCCCTCTTTTTTTAGAAAAATGTTAGAATGTATTGATAGTTCAAAATATGTGTACCTTGAACTATGAGAAAATTGGTCAATTACTATGATTTCTTCAATGGTTTATAGGATTTGGAGAAAATATAACTTAAATTCATCTGTGAATATTAAAATAAATTTAAAATTTGGAATATAATGTTGGAAAATATGGCTAAATAAACAAGTTTTGATTCAATAATATAAACCCTAAAAAATTGGCAATGACAAAAATAAATAGATAGAGTTAGAAAGATCTCACAAACTATAGAATCACGCAAAATGCGTTGTCTTTAAAGGTTGATTCGTGTCACCCGGAGTAGAACTCGGTGTGAATGGCTCTCTTGACCGAACAACCCCCAAAATTAGACTATAGTGATTTCTTCAAGTTGATCACATATTCAAGCAAGAAGAACTAAGAACAACCTTAATTTGCCTTTCCTTAAAACTAAAAAATGATGCTGAAATTTTTTAGGTGGAGATGAGCAGAAAATTTAGAGCTGAACAGAGGAAGGAGAATGGCGGCAGCAAGGCAGAAAAACTGATAAGATGATAAGTGAAACAGGGTTTTATATATATATATATATATATATATATATATATATATATATATATATATATCAACTCAAGAAGAAAAGTGGGCTACCTAAATGGACTAGGCCTAACGGTTACTGTGCAGATAGATGCCCAACGGGTTGATCATTAACGGGCTGCTCAGATACTCACCAACGGCTACATCAAAACAAATTTGGGCTAAAAGAAATGAATGGAAAAGGTGAGGCCCAAGAATAATATAACAAAGCCAAGTCCAAGCCCAAGCCAACACCTAGCCCATAGTGTTCCAACTTAACACTAAAGATGTGCAAAGCCTTATAAACTTAATACAATGTTTATTCCTGACTAATGTGGGACTCAAAGTAAAGGTTAAGTGTTTGAAACACACCTACTCCAACATATAACACATACTAAAATTAACTCGCATAATCCACCCAATTCCCTAAATTGAAACAGCCAAAATTTCAATGACACGGCATTTTTGGATGTTAGTGGGATGACAACAGTTTGGAAAGCTGCCTTGTAAATTTTTTAATCCTGACATAGCAAATTAGTTGAAAATGACAACTAAACTTTTCTTAATCTCTTTTGACTATATTATCTCAAAAAAAGAAAAGAAAATATAAGTTGTCTAAAGTACTACATCAGTCAGTTAGTGAATGAGTTTTCAATTTATAAGTCTTGCTAGAACTTACAAAGTTTAGGTCCTTTTGTAAGTGCTAGTGTTGTTAGTCTTATCTTCACACTCCCTCCTTCCCCATCCCCTGTGTCTTTTGTCTATCTTATCTCCAAAAAAAAAAAAAAAAACTTTTCTTAATCTCGTCCTCTTTAAAGGAAACAAAAAAGTAAATGGGTGTAAATGACAACTAAAATTTTTGTGTCCTCTTTAATGGAAACAAGGCGTTCAAGACATAAATTAATTTTTGGTATAGACATGGATATAACCCAAATCTCTTATTCAACTATAAAAATTTTTATCAATTGAGTAACTAGAAGTCTAGAACATTTGCCAACCAATTCAATTCAATTAACTAGACATTAACCGGCACTCTGTGAGTGTGCTTTCTTTTTCTTATGTTTTTTCTTTTTGGTAGGGATTTTAATATTAATTATTTGATACTATAGTTAATATATATATATATATATATAACTGAAATCTCTGAAATTCTCATAATTTTTCACAGCAGCACAATATTTAAATAAAATTATTATTTTTAAATAAAATTATTTTTATTTAGTTCAAACTTAACAAGAAGTGAAACTCTATCTCTCTAACAATTCTAACTTAAACTCAAACTCATCATTTTTTTTTAACAAAATTATTTTTGTTTAATCCAAATTTAAAAAGGTGTGAAACTCTATCTTTTTAACAAGTCCAACTTAAACTCAAACTCAAACGTTGTTATTATTATTATTATTATTATTATTATCTCTCTACTTCACTAACGTGATATTTTATGATAGGGTTCAAATTTATAGCCATGAATTAGTCTTTTGAATGTAACCCAATCTATTTTTTATATTTTTCTATTTTTTAGTCATATATATTTTGTTTTGTTTTAATAATTTCTAAGCCATGAATCATTTGATTCTTTAATATATATATATATATATATATATTATCTTTTAGAAGTTTTTAATATTTAAATTTTTAAGTAATTTTTTGTAGTATTTTAAATTGTTTGACAAATTTTTTGTACGCCATTGCGCATTCAAGCAATGACTTCTTCATCAAATTGTAACACAAATTGAAGTCATACAAGAGCAAATCATGTAATAATGTAGTTTCTTAATCAATTTAAAATTTTATAAAACTATTTTAGTCTATCTCACAAATACATAGGTGCCCGTGCATAACACGAGTTAGCAACTAGTTTATATAGATAGCTGAAACTATAAAGCATGGCTATATATTAAAATATTTTACCATAAAAAGTTAATTATTTCCATTTGTAATTTTTTTTATATATAGATTTGAATTATAAATTTCTTACCATTTAGAGTAATAGAAATTGTGACTATTAAAAAAAATAACAATATAAATTACTGATAACTTGAGTTTTAAATGGAGATCAATTTAAGACTAATATTTAATTAATTTATAACTTAAAATCAAATAAAAAAAATGTATATATTATTATCTCCTTTTCAGAATGCCTAAATAGTAATATTGTTGAAGTATAATATAACTATCAATTTTTTTCTATGCATAAATGAATCGGTATAGCGAATTAGTCAATTAAATTATATATGATTACCTAGAAGAGAAATAAAGCAAATATATACATACACACACACAAAAAACTGAGAGAAAATTCAATTAGATTTTAATGAAATTCTCAATTTTATGCCATATGTCCTATTTAATTCTTTAATTTTGTGCCAAGTAAATTATTGAGTGTAAAAATCGAAAAGTCCATATCTAATTAATAACTAAATTGATTTCAATTGTAATCCAATTTTTTACCATGTGTTTATCTAAGTTTTTTATTTTTGTGGCAAGTGAATTATTAGTTGCAAAAACTGAAGAGTTTAAAACGAATTAAATTCTAAATCATATATGTATGATTTAATATAATATGAGAAGCCATTACATATTTTAAAATTTTGTGATTTTAAAAAAAGTATAAATTAATATCATGTATAATTTAAATTTCTTTTAAAATTTTTAATTGTACCCGTGCATATGCACTGTGCTACACACTAGTTTTACATAAAGAGACATTAAGAGTGGAAAAAGGAGGACAATGAATTGAATTTTGTGCCAACTTACCTCTACTTCCCCAAACAAATAATAAAACCAAAATAAATGAATGCTCTGGACTAATTATTAGTATTGTCATCATTTTTATTTTTTTATTTTATAGATTTGATAGAACTTCAACTTATGACATGCTTTCTCCAAATATATATATATATATATATATATATATATATATATATATATTATGACGTGCACTTCATAATGATTAAACCTCAAATGTCAACCAACTTTTTATGTAAGCAAAGTTTGAACTTCAAATCTCTTATTCGATGACAATAGATTTTATCAGTTAAGATAACTGCAACCCACGTCTAGTTAGAGATATGGAACAACCTGAATGATGCTAATAACTATTTCCTCAAGGACAACAGAAAGTCAATTGCAGTGTCTTCTCCTCTTCACAACCATAAAACAAAAGTTACAAGGAAATACATACACCAAAGCATTTACTGCCACACCCCAAATTCTCTTCCCTTCCATCTATTCCAGGGAGTATACACTCATAACAAACGGGAATTACAATTACCTACAATGTTTTTATTCTTTTCAACCCAATAAACCATTGGGATTGGACTAATTAACCTCAAAACACTTAATTTGCAACCTTTACTAGGAAGACACTGCACTTAAGTATAGATAAAAGACTAGGCTGAATTATTCTCGAGCAACTACAACTACTTGTTTCCCTTTGTTGCGACCCTTAAAGAGTCCAACCAGGGCAGCTGGACCACTTTCAAGGCCTTCAGCAATGTCTTCCACATACACTATCTTCCCCTCTTTGATATAAGGCAGCACAGTATCTAATAACTTGGGATAGAGGTGATGGTAGTCAAGAGATGAAAATCCTGTAACATGGATGCGCTTGAATATGAGGTGCATCAAATTTTTCACGCCTTCAGTTTGATCAAGATTATACTGTGAGATCATTCCACATACAGCAACACGACCATGGGTTCTCATGTTTAGGAGCACTGCATCAAGCATCTTACCCCCAACATTCTCAAAGTAGATATCAATGCCCTCTGGGAAATACCTGATGATGGACACAGACCAATAATACTGTATTTTAAAAATCAAGGTATTACTAAGGCTCTAATAGATGGATTTTAATAGTTGGATATGAAAATTTAATTTCTACATTAATAAATTCTTTTTTTTTTCCTTTTTTTTTTTTTTTTGGATCGGGGGGGGGGGGGGGGGGGGAGGGTGTTCTTTTTTGAAAGTGAGAAACAATTCATGCTGTCATACACGATTGAATCTGTGACCTCATAATTTCCTTTTCTTTATCAAATAAATTTCTTAATGTTGGTCACAATATATCATATCTCAGAGAAATTTGTATTCATAATATGCAAATGACACTCGGTACTCACCTTTTCAAAGCTGCATCCAAGTCATGCTCTTCATTATAATTGAAAGCATCATCAAAACCAAACTTATTCTTCAGTAGATCAACCTAATTTACAACAGAAGAAACATAAGTTTTTCACACTAAAAAAGGTAAGAAAAATTAAAATTAAATTAAATGAAAAGTAGACGATTTTTTTCATGTGAATGGTAAGTTCATCCCACCAGGTGCAGTCCACAATCAATGAAGTAGCATTCAAATAAAGAAGGAATGGTGAACTAAAAAGTATACCTTTTCTTTACTTCCAGCACTTCCAACAACATAACAACCAAACAATTTTGCAAATTGTCCAACAAGCTGGCCAACTGCACCAGATGCTGCTGAAACGAAGACATATTCTCCTTTCTTAGGAGAACAAACTTCATGGAAACCAGCATAAGCAGTCACACCAGGCATACCTATTTTGTAAACAAAAGAAAAAAAAAATATATCAAGAGATTCAAACACATTTAGAGGGAAATTTGACATGAAGCCCAGTACACAATCACAAGAATCCTTAAATTAATTATGAAACTACTCTTGGAGACGCGCATACATCAAAAGGGAATTAGCATAATATAGTTATCTTCTGTTAATGCAAATCAATTCAAAACTTATAGAATGAGTAAAGAACTTACCAAGAAGGCCCGTATAGTAGGAAAGGGGTACATCAGTATGCTTGATCTTTTTTAGTCTTTCGGTTGCCGTGGTTAGGCTGTACTCTTCCCATCTAGTATTAGCTCCCCAAACTAAATCACCTACCTTGAAGTCTGGGTGCCCAGAATCCAAAACTTTAGCCACTCCATACCCGTTTAATGGCTGCAAGTTTTTACCAACAGAAGTTCACAATTGCAAGGTCAATATTGTATACAACATCAATATAAACAAGCAAGCACTCATGCATATATATATATATATATATATATATATATATATATGATGCTATGCTATCATATTATGGGCCACTCCAAATTTAATTAAAACAACCCCACTTCAAATAAGACAAAAACAGTCACAATTATCAGTATTCCATATCCCATAAAATTTTTCTGGGGAATCAAATAGAGAACTCACAGAGCCTGGGGTGTAACTGGAGAAATCGCTAGGAACAACTGGTTGCATTAGGATACGCATTATAGGATCGCAGGACAAGTAAAGGTTCTTCAGAAGAACAGCATTGGAACCCTCTGGAACCTTCAATTTTATGGTACTTGTGGTCACGAACATGTCTGATTCCTTTGGAAAACCAGTGACATAGTCCTTGAATATCACTTGCTTGTTACTCACTTCCTGTCCAACATTTGCCATTGCAACTAGTACAATCTTTGTTGTTTCCCTTTCACTGTCTGTGTTTTGTGTTTTGTCTGAAACGGTTTCTATCTTTTTATTTTCTTTTGGAGATAACGGTTTCTATTTATACTTATAGGAGCTGTGTGAGTGCTTACATGACAATATTTTAATGTGTGTTCTGAGTACCATGATACGTCACTGATGATTTTTTTGATGTGTGTAATGTCAAATGTGTACCATGATACGTCACTCATGATGATTGTTAGCTGTGCCTGTGATTGTGAGAATCAGCAGTGACGATTCACGTTGGTTGAATTCTTTTTCATTTTCTCTATTCTGGTCACTTCGAAACTACTGAACCATTCTTGTCCTCCATTTTAGGAAACATTTCAGAACTAGAGTATTTATTTATTTATTCTTAGATCTTATTTTTGTCATTTTTATACAAAAAAATTAAAAAAATTGTAGTTAAGTATTTTCTCTCTCTACATATAATATTATATATCTAAAAGCTCATACATAGAATTTAATATTATTATACTCCCTTGAGCTACTTCATCAGTCATGCCATACTTTAAAAAAAAATTACTTTATGATTTTCTAATTTTATTTTATATAAAATAATTAATTATAATTCATGGACCCATTACTATTCAACATGTTACTATTCACTTGTTTTAAATGCAAATATTTGACTATTTAGCTACCCAAATTAATTTCTACTTTTCATTTTATTCTTTCTAATTTCAAGTAATTGTTAAAATTGAATAATTCATTATCTTTTTGTGGATATATGCACATGTTTGACTATTTATTACATAATATTACTATTCATTAAATGCAAGTGTTTGACTATATTCAGCTACCCAAATTGATTTTAAATTTTCTTTTTTTCTTTCTAATTTCAAGTAATTTTTAAAATTGAATATTTAAACTTTTCAGCTTTCTATTCTTAAAAAAAAAAAAAAAAATCCACTTCTCTTCCTCCAACCTCCCCCCCCCCCCCCCCCCCCCTCTTTGTCTTTTTATCTCCTTATTACTCATTACTTTATCGTTAAACTTCCTTCATCATTTCATCTTTCTTATATTTTAACTCTTCTTTTCCCCATCTTATTTTGTATAAATTTGAAATCGTTTACTCCATTCAATCCATATTTTTTTCACACAAAAACTGTGAGTACTCTCTCTCTCTCTCTCTCTCTCTCTCTCTCTCTCGTTTGATTTTTGTTCTTTCTTATTACTCTAATTTAGGTTGATGGTTTTTTTATTTAATTTTTTAGTGTTGTATTTTTTAAATTTCCCATCACAAATCTCTTTTATATCTTTGGTTGAATTTTGGTTTGGGTTAATATGTTGTTTTTAAAAAAAAAGAAAAAAAAGAAATTTGAGTTTATATCAAAACAAAATATATATGGCTACGAATGTGTCTACCAATGGACTTCCATTGAACAAAGATGTATTTACAATGTTTTTAACTTCAAATACTTCTTTGGTAATGTGAATTTGAGAAAGAGAAAAGGGTAGGCAAAGGATGTATGGTCTTTTATATCAAAACAAAATATATATGGCTATGAATTTGAATGTGTCTACCAATGGACTTCCATTGAACAGAGATGTATTCACAATGTTTTTAACTTCATATACATCTTTGGTAATGTGAATTTGAGAAAGAGAAAAGGGTAGGCAAAGGATGTATGGTCTTTCATAATCCCCAATGTCTTGAAAAAAGTGGAGGGCCTATTAATCTCCCTTTTACTGGAATTTAGTATAGAAAACCTTTTGCTATAAGTTCCTTGACTTTTTGTTATTTTATTATGAAATAGGACTAAAAGTTTTCCCTTGCTTGACTAAACAGCTAGAGACAGATATACAAATACATTTGGAGAAGGCTAATATGGCTCTTAAAAAGTACAAGATGCATATGGTTGTGGCAAATGAGCTTTTAACTCGCAAAGACGAGGGTGTAGTTGTTACAAACAATGAAAAGATATCAGTTTGCCGTTACAAGACTCAAAATGGTGATGTTGTGGAGAATCCCCTTATTAGATTTATTGTGGAGAGACATTCAGTTTATGTTGAGAAGCCGGATCTATGATATTTAAACCTAAAATGTCATCAAATGTTTGATATAAATATAATAGACATTTACCAAAAATTACTCTATGGTAGCAGGTCCTTATGATAATCATTTGGATTATTTGGTAGGCTAACTTGCCATTGGGCAAAAAATAAAAAAGAAATAAAAAGCATATTTTGATTTCAATCAAAGTGCTTATAAACATTGTAATTGCTCTATAGCCTATACTTTGACAAAAAGTTAATAAAGTTTTTTTATTTGTAGAGTATCAAAAAAGTCAAAAAATATTAAGTGTAGTAATTTTGTATTGTTGCTGTTAGGTTCTAAAGACTTAGGATTTGATGTATTTAGAATGTGTAATGTTGGCAAACCATGATCAAAACAATATGTTTAGTCTTGTTTAGGCTTGCTCAAAGTTGTGTAATTCATGTAAAGTTGGAATCGAGAGGCTGCAGATGTATTAGTACATTTCGGCCTGGCTCGATCGATCGAAGGATAGACTTGATCGATCGAAAGTCAGCCAGAATGTTTTTTCTGCAAAATTTCCAACTCAGCCCTATCTCATTAAACGTTTAGGGTTTTATATTTTTGCCCTAGGTATATAAGGCAAAACCCTAACCATGTTTTTAGAGTTGCTCTGGTTGTATTGTTGCTCATATTTTGCGATTTATGTGAATCTCTTGTGAGATCCTTGAGGAGCTTTCCTTCACATAAACTTAGGGTTTTCAAGGTAGAGATTACTTCAACATCTTGATGATTAACTCAATTGCTGCCATTGGAGCTTAAAGAAACACAAGCGGGAGTGCATGTATCTTGTGGAGAATCCAAGAAAGAAGGAGTCTGTGGATTCGGAGCTTGCACGTCGTCGTGTCAGTAAGTTCTACTGGTAGGTAGCATTAGGAAGTCGAGCGTGGGTGCTTGTAAGTCATTTTATATGAATTTCGATTCTTTCATATAGTGGATTCAAGTTTACCTTGAGGATAGTTAGGTTAAATCCTCCCTAGGTTTTTTACCGATTTGGTTTTCCTGGGTGATCATATCTGTGTGTTCTTTATATTTCCGCTGCTTTATATCTTGATATGATTATTTGATTGTGTTAACCTAGATTTGCATAATTTGACTAAGTTTATCACTTGACTAATAAACTAGGTTAATCCAATTGTTGTGTTTTAAGGGGTCTAAAAACCTAACAAGTGGTATCAGAGCGGGTAGCTCTCTTGTTGTAGATTTTTTGATCTCTAAGCTGATCCTTGACCCCTGTTGTCATGGAACATGGACACTCTCTTGTTGTTCCTCCTCATTTTGATGGGAATAACTATACTTATTGGAAAGTAAGGATGAAAGTATTCCTGAAATCTTTTGATGAGAAGGTTTGGAATTCGGTTAAGTACGGATGGGAGAAGCCCACTACTCCTGCGAGTGAGTGGCAAACTTCTAAAAAAAAAGCAGCTGGGTTCAATAGTAAAGCTATGAATGCCATCTTTAACGCTATTTCTATGGAGGAATTTAAGAGAATCTCAAATGTTGAGGTTGCTCACACTGCTTGGAAAATCCTTCAGACTGTGCATGAAGGCACAAAGGCAGTTAAGATTAATAAATTGCAGCAATTAACTTCTAAATTTGAAAGCATTAGGATGTCTGATGGTGAATCTTTTGATAAATTCTATGCTAAACTGAATGATATTGTTAATTCTGCTTTTAATCTGGGTGAAATCTGTGATCAACCTAAAATTGTTAGGAAGATTCTTAGATCCTTGACTGAGGACTTTAGGCCCAAAGTGACTGCCATTACTGAGAGCAAGGATGTGGACTCCATCCCTATTGATGAGCTTGGAGGATCTCTTCAGTCCTATGAGCTAGACCTACCAAAAGTTAGCAAATTCAAGTCAATGGCTCTTAAGTCAGTTGATGATGTTGAGGAGGTGGATTTGATGATGAGCTCTCTGCTACAGAAATTGCTTACCTTACCAAAAACTTTAGAAACTTTCTTAGGAATAGTAACAAAAAGGCAAAAAATACAAACACTGTTGAATCTAGAAATTTTAGGAAGAATGATCTCATTAAGGTTAGCAACACTAAAAAACCTAGAGAAAAAGTAGGTCAATCTTTCAATAATTCTTTGGGTTCTCAATGTTTTGGATGTCAAGGGTATGGACATGTTAAATCTGAATGTCCTACATTCTTGAGGTCTATGGCTGTAACTCTTAGTGATAATGAGGTTTCTGATGATGAGTTTGGATGTAACGAGAATGAAAACTTCATTGCTTTCACTGCTACTGCTGTAGTTAATGAAAGCGTGTCTGTTGAAGAGAACCCTTCTAATGGGGAACTCTCTGAGGATGCAGATCTTCAAGAGGCCTATAATAGACTTTGCAAAGTTGCTGCAAAGGATGCTATGAATGTTGAACTTGGCCTGAAGAAAATTGAATCTTTTGAACTTGAAAAGAAAAATTTGCTTGTTAAATTGTTTGATGCTAATGATCTTTTGAACAATGTGAAATTTGAGAATATGCTCTTTCTTGATAAAGTTAAAACTTTGGAACATGATTTATTTATTGCTAAATCTGCTAGTTCTAAACTTGATCAAATGTTGAGTGTTCAAAAGTATCCTTCTGACAAATCTAGTTTAGGTTTTGTTGAAAGCATCTCTGTGTCTGCACCACATTCCACAAACTTTGTTCCTTTATCTTCTTCTGAACCTTCTGTGAGTGAGGTTGTGAGTGTTACTGTCAAACCTCTTGCGAGTGAGGTTGTCAAACCTATAGAAGTTTTACCATCTAGGAAGATTAGGGTTGATCTGAAAGAGTCTAAACCTAAGGAGTCTACCCCTTCTAAGGACAAGATGCATGGTAAACCTACTTGGGTTTGTCATTTTTGTGGAAAGTTTGGACAAATTCGTCCTAATTGTTACAAGCTTCAAGCTGCTAAGAGAGCAAACAAACCAAAAGTGTCTGTGCCTCAAGTACAAGATCCTATGGCACTCATTGGTGAATTGGTAAAGGCTTTAAACCTTTATTCTAATCCTGGAGTTGGAAATCACTCGAACGTGAATAGGAACTCCAATGCTCGTGATGCATCTAAAAGGTTTTGGATGCAAAAGACTCGATCTAATTGAGTCTTTCGGACATGGTCCTTGTGCTTCATTGCTCTATTCTTTTGTGACCATTGTTCTTTAGTTTTTATAATTTTTTGTTTCTAGGATTTGCATTGTATAACATTCATGCATTTCATTCTAGAATTTATTTGTTTTCTCTTTTAAATAAAAAAATAAAAAATAAAAAAAGGGGAAGCAAATTGTGTTTGGCATTATTTTTCTTGGTTTTTGAAAACAAGGTTGGTCAATTTATTTACACATAACATGTCTTATGTACCTTGTTTAACTTTCGATGAGCTTATGTATTGCACTTTACTAGTTGAAGTTTTGTAGTGCATGTTGTGTGGGAAAGATGTTTATTGTGTTTATCACTTTGTCTTAATCTTGAAGTCACATGTTATTTGACTGTCGGACTTGATCCTTTTGAGAAAGGCATAAATAACCATCTCACTACTATTCACTAGCTAATCATGAATACCTTAGTGCATATCGTAAGATTTTGTGCTCGAGAAAGTGTAGCACATGCACAAAAAGAACATAAGGTGTAGCCTCGGCTTAATTGCTAAATGCTTAAAATTGGTGTATACTATTAGGATTGATGCCAAATCAAATAATTAAAATTGGTGTGTACATTATCCTGCCTTTTTAATAAGTTTCTAATTAAATTAAAATTGGTGTGTATACTATGAGGCAAAATTAAGAAACTTACATGATTGCAAGTTTTTGTTCTAGGAGATGTGAGAGTTATATGATGTAACTCTTTGGGTGATAGTCTCTTTTGATTTCTATGTGATGGATTTTGTAAACTTTGTGATTGATTGCTATTCACATATCACCTCACATGTATCTCAAGTTTTTGCTAATTGCACACACTACACAAGACTCTTTGCTAAACACTGTACATGTTATTGTGTGTGTTTTTGGTTTGACCAACCAAGTTTGAAAATATCTTGAGTATTATGCAAAACATTTTTTGTTGCTTGAGAATTTAAGGGGAGAATGGTAGAATTTTTTTTTAAAACTGGGCTTAAAACTTGGGTTTTTGAGGAAAAAAAAAACATTTCATCTCATACTCATGCATTTTGTTCATCAATTTTAATGCTTTGAGGAGTTTATGGCCAAAATATATTTTTTTTCAAAAACTGTGTTTTTTTTCTCAAAAATTTGTGAGCCTCTACCTGTTTTGATCGATCCATTCTGTCTTTCGATCGATCGAAAATGTGCTTAAAATTCTTTTAAGAGTCTCGGGTTGATTCGATCGATCGAATGTAATTTTTGATCAATCGAATATCGCGAATCAGGTTTTGAAATATCAGACTTTGACTTGTTCAAATCACTTTTCAAAAAAGTTTCAAACCTTTTTCTCTCTCTCTCCGACTCAGCAAGGCTAAATCATCAATTTTTTTTGTCGTTTTGCTCCGAATCTTTTGCAAGGTTTATATCCTCTAAGGCCGGTATGTCCATTATACCCCTCCTTTTTCTTTTATTTTCAAGTTTCATGCATTATTCATTGAAATTTTCGAACCTATTTCTTTTTGGGATTTTTCATGATTCAAGCCATTTTAAGTGAAATTGATCCTTGGGTTTTTGTTGGGACATGATATAAACTTGATTTTGATGGTTTAATTTGGTCAATTTTGTGATTTGTAAAAAAAAAAAAAAAAATTGAAAATTCTAGGGCTTGAAATTGATTCAAATTGGGTTCAATTGATGCAATTGGCTTGTTGAATTGATGTAATTGATCATTATATTGTGTATTCTAGCTGGTGTGATGATCAATTAGTCAATTTTTGTTTTCAAAATCTTAACAAGTGGTTTTCAATTTTGGGGTTTTTATTAGAAACTCTGTGCTCAAGCCAATTTTGTGAAATTGAACTTAAATTGAACTTAGTTTTACTGCATTAGAGCATGCATCATGACATTGTAATTGTTAATGCATCATATAGATTTTTGTTCTATATTTTTTTTGTGCTAATTTGCAGTCTGCCCTTGGTTTGTGCTTTGTTTTGTTCTTTTGGTTCTTCTTTGTGTCTTTGTCCTTTCCTTAGCATCATGCCTAGGATGACTAGAGCTCGTAGGTCTGTTCTTCCACCTTCTCCTCCCCCATCTTCTTTTGACCGTGAGAAGTTTCCTAGTGAGAAAAACCAAGAGATTTTTGAGACATTGAATCTTAGGAGAAAGATTTGGGCTGAGCGTTCTGTTGTGTTAGATGAGCTTGATCCTGCCATTAGGGTAAATTTTGAGCGTCGGGGCTGGTTACCTCTGTTGGATATTTCTGATCCTCCTCCTCCAGCTACCCTGATTAGAGAGTTCTTTTCGAACATCTCTATCCGCATCTATGATTTCGACACTTTGGTAAAGAGTTGGATACAAGGTGTAGAGTACACCATTACTCCTACTGTAGTGGCTGATGCTCTAGGGATACTTTTGGTCCAGCACCCTGTCTACCCTTATGATGAGTCTCCTCTTTTGAATGATGTCATGTCATACATCACTTGGTCTTCTATCCAATGGGGCTCTGATCCTAGGATCACCACTGCTGAGCTACCTGAGTTGCACTATCTCTTCTTTAGGATAGCATGTCATTCTTTATGGCCCATTTCTCATCTTCACACCATTCCTCTCGAGCTGTGTGTCTTTTTGTTCGCTCTTATTACTGATGCTCCTATTAGTTTTCCTCATTTGTTTCTTCATTCTTTGAATGAAGTTTATAGGAGTTCATCTTCCTCTCATGCTCTTGTCCATCATATTTTTATTCATAGGATTTTGTTATATCTTGATCTCAATGATTTCCCTTCTTCTGAGCCCATACATGTTATTGCTCCCATAGGTGTGTCTTTTCTTAGACAAAGGGCTGCTCATCTTCGAGCTGGCTCTAAACACCTTAGGTCTGAGCCTTCTAGTACCGCACCTCCTCCTTCTTCTTCTACAGGTCCTACTGGTGAGGATGTTGCTGATCCTGTTGGTGATGTTGTTGCTGCTGATGTTCCTCCACCTCCTTTGGATGACTTTGATATACGTCATACCTTGGAGACTGTCATGACCGTTCAGGCAGCTCATGGTCAGATTTTGGTGGACTTGCTTGATGAGATACGTGCTTTGTGAGCCGACTTAGCACATCTTCGTTCACCCTCACCACCTCCTTTTGATGATGGCATGTGATTGTTCTTTGGCATTCTGTCACAAAAAGGGGGAGTAGAGTTTTGACACTTATAGAAGAGTTTTTGTAGTTAGGGAAAGTATTTTTTTTATTTTGCGAAGCTAGTGGAGATATTAGATTGTATCTAAGTTCTTCACTTTGTATATCATTTTTGGGGCTATTCATGTTAGGGGGAGATAGATTTTTTTTAAGATATGTGATTATTGTTTCTTGTGTTCACTGCTTATTGATTTATATTTATGAGTCATTCATTGATATATGTCTTTATTTTGTGTTGTGTGAAACATACAAGAATGTTTTATTTTTGTTGTATTTAACTTAAGGGGAGAGTTAGTTTACATATCTATTGATTTACTGTTTTTCTGTCACACATGCGTTTATGCGTTTGTTGAGTGTTTCAGGAATATGCAGGTTGATTCAATTGAGCTGCTGTCTACACTTGCAACTGATGGATAGTAGTTAGGATTGAATTTGTGTTATGAGCATTATTTTTGTAAAGGGGTTTTATTTGTAAACTTTGAGCTTCTAATTCGTGTTTTGTCACGGATTGCCAAAGGGGGAGTTTGTTAGGTTCTAAAGACTTAGGATTTGATGTATTTAGAACTTTAATGTGTAATGTTGGCAAACCATGATAAAAAAAAATATGTTTAGTCTTATTTAGGCTTGCTCAAAGTTGTGTAATTCATGTAAAGTTGGAATCGAGAGGCTGCAGATGTATTAATACACATTTCGGCTTGGCTTGATCGATCGAAGGATAGACTCGATCGATCGAAAGTCGGCTAGAATGTTTTTTCTGTAAAATTTCCAACTTAGCCCTATCTCATTAAACGTTTAGGGTTTAATGTTTTTGCCCTAGGTATATAAGGCAAAACCCTAGCCACGTTTTTAGAGTTGCTCTGGTTGTATTGTTGCTTATAGTTTGCATTTGTGTGAATCTCTTGTGAGATCCTTGAGGAGCTTTCCTTCACATAAACTTAGGGTTTTCAAGGTAGAGATTACTTCAACATCTTGATGACCAACTCAGTTACTGCCATTGGAGTTTAAAGAAACACAAGCGAGAGTGCTTGTATCTTGTGGAGAATCCAAGAAAGAAGGAGTCCGTGGATTCGGAGCTTGCACGTGGTCGTGTCAGTAAGTTATACTGGTGGGTAGTATTAGGAAGTCGAGCGTGGGTGCTTGTAAGTCCTTTTGTATGAACTTCAATTCTTTCATATAGTGGATTCAAGTTTACCTTGAGCATAGCTAGGTTAAATCCTCCCTAGGTTTTTTACCGGTTTGGTTTTCCTGGGTGATCATATCTGTGTGTTCTTTATATTTCCGCTACTTTATATCTTGATATGATTATTTGATTGTGTTAACCTAGATTTGCATAATTTGACTAAGTTAATCACTTGGCCAATAAACTAGGTTAATCCAATTGTTGTGTTTTAAGGGGTCTAAAAACCTAACAGTTGCATCTCATGTGTTTGGTAAAATTTCTTTTAGAAATTTTATTTGTTTTTCTCAAATCTATTTGTTATTATTTTTTTTTTTCATTTTATTACAAATAATTAGCATCTCCACCATCAAATTTTTAGTTAATTTGAATTTTCTTGGTAAGCTTTTACTTTGCTTAGTTGATTATCTTTACTGAATATGCCAAAAATAGAATAAGATAAAATATAATTTACTTTAGAGCATCATTATGCTAATAATGTTTTTATGTATAGATACTTAAGAAACTTTTTCTTTTTGCATTTTATTTTATTTTATATTTCCACTTTATGATATGTGATTAATTGATAATGATTTATTGCATAGTTATCTTTATTTACTTTTTCACTTAGTTTCAATTGTGAGGAAGAAAGAGATTGATGTGGATCTATGTATTGGAGAAAAATATACCTATAATAGTTAAATCACATACATCTGTATAGTAATAAACAAAATATACATAGTTACAACTTGGTCTAATCTCACACTATCAATTTTTTTTTTATAAATATTTCTGTGTTTGTATACATATCTCACTATATATAATACCTGACTACAAAATATATTTTACTACACTACAAAAATACTTCTAATTTAAAACATAATTTCAAATAACA
This sequence comes from Quercus ilex subsp. ballota, assembly GCA_032727855.1. NCBI lineage: Eukaryota > Viridiplantae > Streptophyta > Magnoliopsida > Fagales > Fagaceae > Quercus > Quercus ilex. The sequence goes on from CM064917.1 coordinate 61,241,905, forward strand.
ACTATTGAATTTTTAAAAATATACAATCTAATATATTAATTCAATAATTATCCAATAAAAAATAATTATATCAAATTTTTCCGCGCATCACTCAAATCTAGGACTAGTTATTAATTATATTACATCTAATTTTGTACTCCAAATGATATTTTGAGGTTAAATTCCACAATTATACATGATTTTTAATTTAGATAACCTTTAAAATTAGGTTGATGTCATTTTTGAAAGTGGGAAATTATAGAAAAATAAATGTGACTTTCAAGTTATGGACCAAAATGATCCCGCTGGACTAAATGGATCCACTGGACCGCATAGACCAAATGGACCTAGTGGACAGAATTTGAACAAATTGGTCCGAATGGACTGAAGTGGAAGAGAATGAAATTCTAACACAAAAACACATCACAAACTCCATTCAAAAGCCATGAAAATGAGTTAGCAAATCGAATTTATCTAGTAGTCCAAAAATTATATTATTAATTTACCCTATTTATAAAAAAAATCATTATATTTTTACTTTTTTATTTATTTATCATTGATATTATTATTTTAAAACTATAAGATTCATCTATTGTAAGAGAGAGAATAGATTCCTTTAAATTATTATTATTATTATTATTTTAAAGTTTTACATTGACATATGAAAATTTTCTTTTTCAAACAAAGTTGTAAGTTTTAATGGGTATGCAAAGACAAGGCCGGTCATTACAATTTGGGGTATAAGATGATAATTTTATATATAATTAGAAATTTTACATTTTATAATATAGTATTTAAATGCTTCTCATTTCTTGAGATGCAAGATTATTAATTAATTTTTCTTTTTGTATTTAGATTTTGGGGGCCTTAAGGCAATGCCTAAGTGACTTTGTCTTGAACCGTCCCTGTGCATGGTTGCACATGATTAAGGCCATCAATCTCACAACCTGAAACAGAAATTTCACAAAGCTAATTGTTTATTCCAAGAAATGATAATGGCTTATTTGACAGTACCTTTGGCTCAAATTGCATTGTGCACCAGACAAAGCTACTCTCAAGTTTTCATTGTACACCAGAATGAATAATACATGTTCCTGCAAATCGGATTCTTAAAAATATCAATTCACATTCTCTAGAGATGGAGCCGGGTTTTTTTCTATCTTACAGACCTCAAAGCTTACTAAACTTAGTTTCCATAATGAGATATAACATACCATCCATGTCTAAGTTAAAGGTTGAAAACCATATAATGTGGTTTGTAAATGTTCAAAGTTCCTTCTCGTAGATTTCCTGTACTAAAACACCAAACCATAAACCAGACACAGCTTTGTTAAACTACTACAAGGTGGACCTCTAACATCAAAGAATTTGACATAAAACTCAACATAATAGAAAATCGATGTACAAAACATGGCTAAATCACTCCCGAGCAATCAAAACAACTTGTTTTCCAACATTGCGGCCACTGTAAAGTCCTACCAAAGCGGCAGGGCCGCTCTCAAGGCCTTCAGCTATGTCCTCCACATACTTTATCTTCCCTTCTCTGATGTAAGGCAGCACTACATCCAATAACTTGGGATAGACATTATAGTAATCAAAGAAAGCAAATCCGTCCATGTGAATCCTTTTATAAATAAGACACATCAAATTCTGAACACCTTCAGGCTGAGCAAGATTGTATTGTGAGACCATTCCACATACTGCAATCCTGCCATGGTCTCTCATATTGAGAAGCACTGCATCAAGCATTTTCCCCCCAACATTCTCAAAGTATATATCAATGCCCTCAGGGAAGTACCTGGTGACATCGGAAATAGTGAAAACTGTATTTAGTGCCTGAGATAGCATGTCCATAGCTCATAATTAACAGCTGTGGGCTGAAACTTAAATTTGGAGAATATGCACTTTTGATTTAAAAAATAAATAAAAATTTCCTATTCTCCCCTTCCCCTTATTCTGCCTAGTTTTCTCTTTTTTCTTTTTCTTTTTTATTTTATTTTTTAATCAGACAGGCCTGGGCATGTTAGTGGATGCAGTATAATCAATACTGCAATAATGTAATCTTATGAATTTCCATTACCATCTTAATCCTTTCTTGTTAATAGGATTTTCCATTAATGTGCAATCACCATGCATCTACCTACATAGAAAAATCAAATATAAAATCTGCAATTGAAGAATGTACACTTTCGTGTGCAAAGTCATTTACATGGCTTTGTCTGTAAGACATGGTTTCATTGTGATGAATGGTTACATCAAGGATAAAGGAGGTAAAATTATTATACAAATTGATGAAATGGTGCATTCTTTATTCTAACAATCTCTTTTTTTGGATATTTTATAGAAAGGCCTCAACCCATTGGCCATGCTTCCAATGCAACGATTAAGCTGCTAGTAATGTAAACTATGGAACTCACCCGAAGCTAGTAATTACTAATATCATTAGGATGATCAAGACCGTGTCATGTATGTTATCCTTAATAGTATAAAAATATAGACACACACACATATACAGATGATAAGAAAGATGGAAGGAACAACTTTATATCCATCTGATGTCCAATGATTAATTAAAGCTACAGAGCAAGAAATGTGTTAGGAAATATTTATAGATACTGACCTCTTCAAAGCTCTGTCCAAGTCAGTTTCTTCCTTATAATTGAAAGCCTCATCAAACCCAAACTTGTTCCGCAGTAGATCAACCTGCATGACATCAAAGCACAGAAAGAAGATAGAAATTTTTTGTTGAGTATTGACTGGCCAGCTTATTCCCTTCTAGAGCAGAGAAGGGAAGGAGAAAGAAAGATATTGCATGGCTAACAACTCTAGCAAGAAATCTATCCTTTCAAAACCATGCAATGATTACTACCTATAAAGAATTATTTATGTATATGATGTTTGTATTTCTAAAACAAGGCCTTCAATATACCTTTTGTTTCCCATCCAAAATTTTCAAGAAGAAAACCAAGTATACATAGTGGTCGGAAGATTGTAGTCCATTAACCATAGAACCATTCCATGGGAAGAGAAAATTGGGAATTATTTTGGTATTGATTAGTAAGAATTATATGAGTTTATAAGTTTTCCTGTGGAAATTTCATTATGTCATAGAAAAAGAAGCGATTGTAAGAACAAAAGAAGTAAGCTTCATGTTAGAAAGAGAGAAATTCTAATGTTCTGAGAGTTGCACATATTGGGTCAGATTGACTACAAATTTTCGAAGAAATCCAATGACACTTGACGAGATCAGGTTAGCAATGCTTAATCATGGTCATTGCATGTAATTGAATCATATTATTAAAAGATGACACCAAAAAAAAAAAAAAAAAAAAAAAGTTCAATGCAGGCAGTGGATAAAGGATAGATAGGGCCCAACTTTGAAGCATGCCAAATAGAAATAGCTCACCTTTTCTTTACTTCCAGCACTACCAACTACATAGCAACCCATCAACTTTGCAAATTGCCCAACAAGCTGACCAACTGCACCTGATGCAGCAGAAATGAAGACATACTCTCCTTTCTTAGGAGAACAAACTTCATAAAAACCGGCATAAGCAGTCAAACCAGGCATACCTAGAATAAAATCCAAATGTTCAGCCAATTATAGGGCGGATATTAGTTGATGGAAAGGTAAAATGACAGAATCTCACCTAATCTTGTCAAATGTTCATTTAATAACATTGACTGTTGCAATGTTGCCAAACATCCATATTAAAATGCACATTGTTGGTATGTAATTAATTTAAAAAGAATGTACATAGCAAACTTAGTCGAAAACCTAGAATTATTTAACCAACTAGACTACTAAACTCAACACATAATTTCAATTAAGAATACATACTTTGTTCAGAATCAACTACATCTACCAATTATATATGATCTAAAGCCACAATCATAAACAGTTTTAATTATGAAATCTGTTCCAGCAAACTACAGAGCCAGCTCACTGAATTGATCAAGGACCCAACTGTACCGCACTAGCTCCAAATTTCAACACAAGAAAGGAATTGAATTCGTGCTTCTCAAGATTAAAGTTCAAGGATATGGATTATCCGTTCAAGTTTTGATTCAAACTTTTGAGGGTTATAATTAAAATGTAAGGGTCATCACCATGGAATAACTATTAACCGTCATTGTTTTTAACTATGACAACTAACTAGTAAGAGAAAAATAGACAAATGGCAGTAAGAAACTATGAAACTCACATAGTTTTATGGTGCATTTGCATATATAGAGCATCTGAAAATATGAAGTAATCACCTTCAAATAAGAATTTTACAAGCTAACACATGCATATCCAATTCATACATACAAACACACACCCAAGCAGACATGCATATCCAAATTATACACATGCATGCGCATACACAAGCAGCATTCATTGTAATTTAATAGTTAATTCAATCTAGAATATTTCATTGAATGAGCAGATGACTAAGTTACCAAGAATTCCAGTATAGTAGGAAAGGGGTACATCAGTGTGCTCGATTTTAAAGAGTCCTTCCAGTTCTGTGATGAGGCTGTATTCTTCCCATGAAGTTGTTCCCCAAATCAAGTCACCTTTCTTGAAGTTTGGGTGTCCTGAATCCAAAACTTTGGCCACCCCAAACCCAGTTAATGGCTGCCTCATGTTATCATCAGAAAAAGAAATTAGAATTGCACTCATAGAACAAGATACAAGCTGAGTCATCTTACAAAGCCAACTCAACATATATATATATATATATATATATATATTGCAAGAGGTGGAATTTTTTTAATTTAGAGAATGCTTACAACATACAAAGAATTTGACCATTTAGTTAATTGCCATTTAATTATGATTATCTATTTAAAAATTTCAACAATATAATTTTCCAACCTTATATGTTACATACTAATATATATTGTGATGATTTGAATTGGCAAATATCCATGACAATGTAATTTGTATTGAGTGTGAAATTGTTGGTCCAATAAATTCCCTAATGAGAGAAGCTCAGAGTTTTGCAATTTGAAAAATCTCGCTCGAGCGCAATTTTATCAGAGGCTGTTTTCTAATCAGGATTTTGTCTTGCTCAAATAAGAACCTGCTCGAGCAAGTAGCTAACACTGCTCATACGAGCAACTTAAGGAAACAGGCAAGCACCAAACAATTGAGGACTTCAGTTTCCATGCTCTATGAGCCGAAAAGAAGACATCAGAGTTGAAAATTGAGCTTTAGGGAGCCAGAGTCCCTTAGAAAAATCTGTGTGGCTTTCATCGTTGGAGCTGCTAATTCGTTAGGAGCATATGCTTAATGAACTTAGTTTCCTTACACTGGCATTTTTTTTTTATATATATATACGCTCGCACAGGTGGATTGAACACATGACCTCTTACTCTGATACCATATCAAATTATCGATTCTCAGGAGATGGATAATTTATTAATTTATTATAACAACAACAATTATTATCCATGGCCTACAGTAGTTCCTAACATAGAGGAAGCAAAACCAAGAAAGCAGAGAGAGAGAGAGAGGGAGAGAGAGAGCTTACAGAGCCAGGGGTATAGGAGGCAAGCACGTTAGGACCCTCAACCCTCGTCATCCGGATACGCATGTAAGGATCACAGGACAAGTAAAGGTTCTTCACTACTATTCCATGGGACCCCTCTTGTAGCTTAAGTTTCATGGTTCCATTGATCACTTGCATGTCCGACTCTTTAGGAAAACCAGTCACGTAGTCCTTCAATATTACTTGCTTGTTCCTCACTTCTTCACCAACAACAGTAGCCATTTTTAGTCTTTCTAAGAGCTTCTTGTGTTTCAGTGTTTCTCTCCGTCAATCTATGCTGTGTTTTCAGTTTCAACTATTGTTGCTTTTATAATATGAAGTTTGTGGACTGAGGACATGACACGTGTGTGTGCGCCAAACACTTGAGAATTTTTAACTAATTTGTACTACTTTATCGAAATTTTAATAATATTTTTTTGGCGAAACATTATCTCTGAATTTAAATTAAAAATGAGAATTTTAATAGGAGAGTTTCAAACTATAATATGGTGCCATGGTGGCACCGACACAATACTAGAGGTACAAAATTATATGCATTACGATATGATACAACATTTTTTGAAAAATTAAGATATGACACAAAAGGAATAAAAAATTAATTGATTAAATTAATATTTATTTTTGAATATATATTATTTAGTTTAACCTATAATTTAGGTTTAAAAAATAATTACCAACAATCAAAATTTAAAAAAATATATATTTAAAATAAATTTAAAAGTAATAATATACCGCAAATAAGTACATTAATACCCCTCAAATGATGTTCAAATTACAAAGAAACATTTTAAATAATTCAATTTAGTAAATAAATTGAAATAATTTAAGCAAATAACCTACACACTACAAATTATTATTTTTTTAAATGAAAAACCAAAATTTATTATACCAAATAATAAATAAATAAAAATACACAAATTGATAGAGAAAAAATCTAGTCACTACCTTGCAATAGAAAACAAAAAATGTGATGTGGGTTCTATTTAACTCAACTGGTAAAATTTCTGATGGTTGAATAAAAAATTATTAAGAGCAAGTTAAAATTTTCTAAAAAAAAAAAAAAAAAGTTGTGTAGGTACAAGCAACTTTGTTTTGTTCTTTTTCTCTTGTACAAATGAGTCACAACCGTGTTCGGGACAATGTTCCTATTAAGTAAATAATTCTTTTTCTCATGACACCTATTAAATAAATAATTATTATGTCTCAAACTAGCCAATGTGATTAGCTCCGATTGTGTGATGCATGAAACCTCTTAACTACCATGGAAGTACCGTCCGGAAGCATTGCCTTGTAGACAGTCCCCATTTTTCCCGATGTAATGACATTGTTTGCACAAAAATTGTAGGTTGCTTTTTCTGAGCTTCTTCAAATTTATTTTTGTAGCCATCTTCTCTAATAATGAAATCTGTGGATCAAATCACTATCCATGAGTACTTAAAAAAAAAAAAAAAAAAAAAAGACAAAAGTCCAAAATTGACCTTCTAACTTTTAGCTTTTGTCATTTCAGTCTTCTAACTTTCAATTTTTTTCAATGTAACCTTCTGTTAAAGCTCTGTTAGTATTTTCCGTTAAACACTCAAAACGACGCCGTTTTGGCTTTTTTTTTTTTAATAATTTCAGAATTGAAGGAATTTTTTAAAAAGATGTTTAAAAAAAAGAAAAAGAAAGAAAAAAAAGAATCATGTTGGGACTGGGACTGGAAGAGAACCATGACTTGCAAGCTTTCTAAACATGAGAAACACATTGGACATCCGAACGGTGGTCAATAGTTACACCACACAACTGCAACTATGTCGCTCCCAAAGATCAACCTCTTCATACATTGAACCACCCATGCCCATATGATAGCTTCTGGGTTCAAGCCATGTGGCCACATCCTAACCGTTGATGGATATCTATTGCAAATCATCCAATATTGCTTATGCTCTCCACCTGTTTAACAAAATTCCCAAACCAGATATAGGGGCAAGAACAATGTTGATTGCTCCCTACTACGGGGAATCTAAAGTTGGCTCAGGAAGTATTTGGTGGAATCCCGCTCAGTACGCGAGTCACAGTTCTTTTTTTTTTTTTTTTTTTTGGTTATTTGTTATTTTGTTTTTTAACAGCTTTTTTTAGAATTCCTTTAATTCTGAAAATTGTTATTAAAATAATAAAAAAAAAAAGCCAAAACAGCGTCGTTTTGAGCTCTTAATGGAAAATACTAACGGAGATCTAACAGAAGACTACATTAAAAAAAATTGCAAGTTAGAAAACTGAAATGACAAAAGTTGAAAGTTAAAGAGTCAGTTTTGAATTTTTGCCCAAAAAAAAATGATCGTAGAGCTTAAATGAATTAGGAGAATTCAAGAGTATGTGAAGATAACAAAGTGTAACTTTTCAATAATTAAATTTAAAACTAGTAATTGGGAAATTTTGCCTGATATATGATATCACATACAAGGTGATGTTAATGACAGTGCATTAAGAAAAGTTAAGATTATGGTATAAAACGATTCTAAAATATTAATGAATACAATATATTTTTTTTCCTTTTCCATTTGAATGAAGATTTTTCTACTTTCAAAGTGAAAGCAAGGGAACCGTGTCCGAAGAACCTTTAGGGGACCCAAAAAAAAAAAAAAAAAAAATCAAATCAAATCCTTTTCATCTAAATGACCTTGACTTTTTCAAATTTCGTTTCTAAATATCTTGATTTTTTACTTTTTTTTTTATCCAATTTTGTTCAACTTTTATTGTGTTCAATATGATTCTTCCATCCACCAATTGGACTATGGTTAAAGCTTTCAAAACATTGTAATTTTGATTTTTTGAGGTTACATTCCATAATTATAAATGCTTTTAATTTAGACAACCTTTAACATTAGGTCAATGTCGTTTTTGAGAGTTGGAAATTATAGAAAGATAAATGTGACTTTAACTTAAGGACTGAAATGGATTGAAGTAAAGCGAATGGACTGAAGTGGACCAAAATAGGCTGAATGGACCCATTTGACCGAATTGGACTGCAATGGACTGAAGTGTACCAAATAGACTGAAAGGACCAAATTAGGCTAATGGACTGAAATGGGCTAAATGGACCAACTGCACCGAATGGCCAAAAGTGGTAGTGGACCAAAATGAACTAAATGGACAGAAGTGGACCAAAGGGATGAAATAGACTGAAGTGGAGCAAATGGATGAAGTGGACCGAATCAAACTGAAGTTTAGCGAATGGTCCAAATAGACCAAAGTGGACCGAATGTACTGAAGTAGACCAAAATGGAGAGAGAATGGGGTTCTAACCCAAAGACACACCACAATCTCCATTTAAAAGCTACGATAATGAGTTAGCAAATCAAACTTTATCTAGCAGTCCAAAACCATGTTAGTAATTTACCCTCTTTAAAAAAAATCATTATATTTTTACTTTTATTTTTATTTTTATTAAATAATAGTATTATTTTAAAAACCACAAAACACATCTATTGTAAGAGAGAATAGTTTCCTTTAAATAATTATTATTGTAGGGACCAGGTTTGAGGGAGTGGACCCAAGCCCAGTTTCCCCGCAATGAATTTATAGAGAATGGACTCAAGAACTAGGCGTTAGTGAGAAGTGCAACGACCATGCATGATTGCATGTGGATTGGATGGCCTGAGTGTGAATTGGGGTGAGTAATAATGCTCCTCGGACGTGCTCTCCAGGACTTGGAGTTCTTATAATTTCTTTTTTAAGACTGACTGCAAAGTTCTCTCAGAGAATATCGATCGCTACAGTATTCCTTGGATCATATATCTTCCCTCTCTTTTAGGAGGGGTTCCTTACATTATATACCCCTCTCCCAATCGATCCTAACCCTACATTTGTAGAGGGATCAGGCCATCACTCGAGTGCCTGTCTCATCAGCCACCTTCCCATTCTCTCTGTGGGTGGCGGCAACTAAGGTGGCACTGTTGAGGCGTCCCCTCCTCATTAATGCGGCCAGGACGTTAGTTGAGGGCATTTAATGTGGAGGTGACAGTTCATCTGGGACTTGCTCCTTCACCATGCTTCTATGTCCGGTATTTGGTACTTGCTGTTTGCTCCTTGGATGCTCGGGGAAGTTCCCTTTGATGGCGGGCTGCTTGTCCGTTTTCAGATCTCGGAATTCCGAGGATGTTATCATCATCGGCACTATTTCGCGGGCAGCTGGGCATTACACTTCAGTCCTCGGACCTTGGACGCGTCCTCGGCATGAGCCTTGGGCCTGGTTTGAAGTGGGCCGGGGTTGCTTGACCATTTCTGGCCCCACAATAGCCCCTCAAAATCTTGCTGTCCGCATCTTTGGGCGGAAAGGGGGATTTTGATATCCTCGGACCTGCTCTGCGTCTAATCGAGCCTCGTCCTTCGTCGGCGTTGGAGCCTTTTCATCTGCCCAAAGGGCGTTACTGGCGCTTTGGTGCACGTAATGTGTCCTGCATTAAATTCGGACGGCTTTGTGCTCCCCACGTTCAACGGGCAGATGACAATCTAACGGTCGGGATGTGCCTAGCATTTATGGGCGGGAAAACTCGCGCGGCTCTTCCATCCAAGGTATAAATACCCGTTCGAACTGCTTTCACCTTTTTCCATTCACAATCAAGAGCTCTTGTGCCTTCATTCAGAGTCCAGCCAAATTTCCACCAACATCTCCAGCATAAAAAGCCTGTTCAAGGAGCTTCTCCTCATTTCTGTAAGTCGCTCTATCCCTCATTGAGCTTTTCTTCTCTCTGCTCTTCCTTCTCTTTTATCTGCTCTTTCTTTAGCTCTCTTAGGCGTCATTTGGGATGGGTAGACTTAAGAAGTACGTCTTCACTGAGGAGGCGATGGAGAAATTCATCGCCGATTATAAGATACCGGCCAATGTGGGCTTGAGGTATTGTGAGGAGGGGGAGTGGCACCTCCGGAGGCAGGAGGGCGAGGTGGTGATTCCCATCATCGCCTTCCTTGAAGGGGGGATGAGGATTCCCATGGGGCCGGTGACGAGGGGTTACCTTACATACTTCTGGTTAACCCCCACCCAGTGCGCCTCCAACATGTTCAGAATTCTGGGTAGCGTGGATGCTCTGAACGAGAAGATGGGGTTAAGGTTGACCCATCATGATGTGAACTACTGCTACAATCTTCAACACCTGAAGAACAAGTCCTACTATATGAGGACGAGGGATGACAGGTTCCGGCTTATTCAGTGCCTCCCTGAGTCCAACAAGGGGATGAATGAGGACTTTCTCATCGTGTCCGGAGCGTGGCACGATGGCATCCATTGCCCGACGACAGAGGGGACACCAGGTGGGGCAGTAGGAGTAGGAGGGGGTTCAAATATTCTAACTTGTTTTATGCGTAATTTCTTTTTGTACTGTTTGGTTACTAATCGCCAATGTGTTTTCTTTTTGCAGATCCGCACTCCTTCGCGCGCCACTACAACTGGATCAACAGGAAAGACTTGCAGAAAGTGCTCAGGTCGGCGGCTTTTGAAAACGAAGCAGATCACCAAGTCAGAGCCGCTCACAAGATCTTGGGGTACACGCCGCTCCAAAAGTCGTTCGCGGCCTCCAAGCACGTGATCAAAGCAAAGGATCCTCGGCTGCAGAAAATAACAGTGACCGAGGACGGGTTCGAGTTTCCCGCGGATCCCTCTATTTCAAAAGGCGTCACGGTAGCAGTCCCCTCTTCCTCCCACACATTCTCAGAGGCCGCGGAAGAGAACTTAGAGAGGGAAGGGGAAGCTGCAGATCTTGGTCCTGGAGGGGATGGTTTTGATGTTTTTGAGCAAATTCATCAGTCCGAGGACCCTTCTGGAGACTTGGGTGATCCTCGTCTGACCGAAGCAGACCTCTCAGCGTTAGAGACATCTTCTCGGCTTGCGATGGGTTACAAGAAGAAGAACCAGCCCAATCTACTCGAGCTAATCGAAGGGCAACCGGGGAAGTCCAAGCCGAGGCTTCCACCCTCTTCTCCAAAGAATCGTCCTGCTCAGACTAGGTCGGCCTCGACTCAATCTAGGCTTCCTACTCCTCCGCCTCAAGCGAATCCGCCTTCCAGGCACGAGCCTGCCGATCGTAAGCAGAAGAAGGACAAAGGCAAGAGGCCCATCGAGGACAAATCTGGGCCCACCCGGGAGGGGGATGACTCTCGGCGGCCCTCAAAGCAGCTGAGGATAGGCTCCAGGTCTCAGGATAAGCGGGTAGATACCCCGCCCGAGGTCCAGGCATGGCTGCCTGCCCCAATGCTCCGTGGGGCACCTCTAAGGGATGACTCCTCCCTCAGGGATTTTAGAGAGGGCGAAGGCGCGTACGTGGCCGACGCGGTGGAGAGATGTCTGCTACTTCCCGCGGACATGGAGCAGCTGGGGACCATGAGGAGCAGGGAGGTCTTCCTCAGTCTCAAGCGATACTTGGGGATGGTGAGGCCCTCAGTACTGGTGTTTTTTCTCGTTTCAGTTTTTCCTGCCTTCCTTTCCCATTTTTTTTTAGCTCGGTTTATTATTATGTACCTGTTTTGTTTGGCAGGCTGTCCAGGCCACCTTCAGGCTGGAGGAGGCGGCCCATGGCCATGGGAAGGCCATGGAAGAAGAGTGCGAGAAGCGCTTGGAGGCCACTCGAACTCTCAAGAACTCCGAGAAGGACCTTGCCAAGGCCAGGGAGGAACTGAGGGCCATGACCCAGGCTCGGAACAGCGCAGTAGCAGGTCTTGAGGGTGCCCAGAGGCAGGCCGAGACCCAGACGAGGCGTCTAGGTGAGGTAGAAGAGCAACTGAAGATCGCAAAGGAGCTGATTGCAGATCTGACAAAGAAGGAGGCTGCTATCGAGGGGGCCAGGAAAGTGGCTGAATTCGCTAGGGACGAAGCTGTGAGGGCCAAGTTCGAGGCAGAGTAGGGTAGGGAGAAGGCCTGGGCCACCAAGGAAGAAGCTGAGGAGGCTGCCTATGCTGTCGGGGCAACTAAGACAGCAGCTGCCTACAAATCCCAAGTCCCTGGGGTATGTAGGCGCTACTGTTCTGAAACTTGGATGGAAGCCCTTAGGCAAGCTGGTGTGGAGGCCTCTTCTGTCCTGTGGAAGGATGAGAGCGTGTACTACCCCTCTGCCATTCGCGAGGCTGCCCCAAATGGCCTAGATGACCCTGAGGCCGAGGAGGCTGCTGTGGAAACTGCTGCTACTCCAGGTGAGGGGGTTTCGGACGCTAGGGTCACTGGTGAGCCAGTCCAAGGGAGTAATCCTCCCTTGGTGGTTGAAGTGAGTGACGGCTCTAACGAGGACGCGCCTTAGCAGGTTGCAAGGCCATCCCCTGATGCCCAGGTTTCTTTTGCCGAGGGGGTTGCTATTCCTGCCACGCCTCTGCAGGCCATCCCATTCAGTCAGGGCTTAGAGGACCCTGAAGCTGCCTTGGTCCAGCCACCCATAGGAGCAGGCAATTAAGTGGAAGGAGTAGGCTCCTTGGCGCCTCTGCCTGCTTCACGTTACTTTTTGCATCTTTTTTTTTTTTTTTTTTTTTTTTTGGTAATGTAATTCCTATCGTGTAATTCTTTTTGGACTTAATGAAATGTGAGCTTTGTTTTTTTTTTTTTTTTTTTTTTTTTTTTTTTTTTTTTTTTTTTTTTTTTTCTGTTTGTTGTGGTTGTTTGCTTACTTGCACGCTATCCGCTTTTTCTTTACTTGTATGATTTTAATTTCAATTGCATCTCGGCTAATCGCGGCATCAGTTATTATAACGATGGCATGTATGCTTGGGTGGACCCTTCGTTTCCTAAGGGCCAGGTAGAATTTTTCGAGGAGACACTTAGGATCCCTTTGAAGTAGTTGGCTTCCCCATAGGTTTGAGTCCGAATTTTTGAAATAGTTAGTTTTCCCATAAGCCTGAGTCCGAGGACCATGTAGAGCCTTGGTTCTGTCTAACACTTAGAATTTTTGAAGTAGTTAGTTTCCCCATAGGCCTGAGTCCGAGGACCATGCAGAGCCCTGGTTCTGTCTAACACTTAGAATTTTTGAAGTAGTTAGTTTCCTCATAGGCCTGAGTCCGAGGACCATGTAAAGCCCTGGTTCTGTCTAGCACTTAGAATTTTTGAAGTAGTTAGTTTTCCCATAGGCCTGAGTCCGAGGACCATGCAGAGCCCTGGTTCTGTCTAACACTTAGAATTTTTGAAGTAGTTAGTTTCCCCATAGGCCTGAGTTCGAGGACCATGCAGAGCCCTGGTTCTGTCTAACACTTAGAATTTTTGAAGTAGTTAGTTTCCCCATAGGCCTGAGTCCGAGGACCATGCAGAGCCCTGGTTCTGTCTAACACTTGGGCTAGCCGTCCGAACATGAGATCCAAAGTTGAAATAGGTTAAGAATCGGAATTCAAAAAGACTGCTTCATTAATAATAATACCTTTTCAGGTTATTTACATTCCATGGGCGAGGTACAGGTTTTTCGTCTAGATCTTCTAAATAATATGCACCTACTCCTGCTACTGAGGTAATTCGGTAGGGGCCTTCCCAGTTGGGTCCCAGCTTTCCCTAGGATGGGTTTTTGGCAGCCCCGACGACTTTTCTCAGCACCAGGTCCCGCGGTGCCAGCGGCCTAAGTTTCACATTGGTGCCATACCCTTACTTGAGCTTTTGTTGGTAATAGGCTAGCTGGATCATTGCTCGTTCCCTTCGTTCGTCCACCAAGTCCAGGCTCCTCCCCAACAGTTCATCATTGCTGCCGGGAGTGAAAGAGCTTGTTCGTAGCGTTCGAAAATTCGTTTCCAGGGGGATCACCGCCTCGGCACCATAAGTCATGGCAAAAGGTGTCTCTCCTGTTGACCGCCGGGGAGTAGTCCGGTACGTCCATAGGACGTGGGGCAGCTCCTCTACCCATCTTCCCTTGGCGTCGTCCAGCCTCTTCTTAAGCCCGTTGACGATAACCTTGTTGACGGCTTCTGCCTGTCTGTTTCCCTGAGGGTAGGCGGGCGTCGAATATCTGTTTGTGATCCCGAGTTCACAGCAGTACCTCCTGAAGGCCTTGCTGTCAAATTGGAGCCCATTATCCGAGATAAGGGTATGAGGGACCCCAAATCGCGTAACTATGTTTCTCCAAAGGAATTTCTTGGCGTCCACGTCCCTAATGTTGGCTAGGGGCTCGGCCTCGACCCATTTCATGAAGTAGTCTGTGGCCACTAGCAGATACCTCTTATTCCTTGGCGCTTTCGGGAAGGGACCTACAATGTCCAAGCCCCATTGGGCGAACGGCCAGGGACTGGACAGAGGATTGAGGACCCCTCCTAGCTGGTGAATGTTCGGGGCGAATCTTTGGCACTGGTCACACCTCTTGACATATTCCAGGGCCTCATGTTGCATCCCCGGCCACCAATATCCTTGCGTGACGGCTCGGTGTGACAGGGATCTCCCTCCTGTGTGGCTTCCACAGATTCCTTCGTGCAGCTCTTCGAGCAGTAATTCTGCTGCTTCGGGGTGGATGCATAGCAGGTATGGCCCAGAGTAGGAGCGCCTGTATAGTCGGTGATCCTCGGATAGCCAGAATCGAGGAGCTTTTCTCCGTACTTTCTCAGCTTCTGTCTTGTCTTCGGGCAGGATATCGTCTTTGAGGAATTTCACTATGGGATCCATCCAGCTGGGACCCACTTTAATCTAATGGACGGTGATCGACCCCATTGCCATTTCGTTCGCTCTTTCTAGGTGCTCCACAAGTATGATCCGGGGCAGGCCCTCTGCCGAGGATGTTGCGAGCGTGGCTAATGAGTCGGCATGGCTGTTCCCACTCCGAGGAATATGAGACAGGCTAAAGAGGTCGAACTCCGACTGCGAGCGCTTGACCTGGCTTAGGTATTCTTGCATTCTCGGATCTCTGGCTTCCATTTCCCCGTTTACCTGCCCTACTACCAACCTCGAGTCTGAGAACACCTCTATTGATCTTCCTCCCATCTTCCGTACCGTGACCATCCCTTGCAGCAACGCCTTATACTCGGCCTCATTGTTTGTGGTCGAGAATCCGAGCCTCAGGGACTTCTCTATGACATGATCCTCGGGGGATACTAATACTAGCCCCACTCCGGACCCCATCTAGTTTGCCGCGCCGTCAACGTATACCTTCCAGTATGGTAACCCCGTGATGGAGACTGCCCCCACTGATTTTTCATCCGAGGTCATCTCCTCGGTTACTACTTCCACAGTAGATTCGGCGAACTCGGCCGTCAAATCCGCCAGAACCTGGCCTTTTATGGAAGTCCGAGGCATATACCTGACGTCAAAAGCCCCAAGGATGGTGTTCCACTTTGCGATCCTCCCAGTATAATTGGCGGTCCGAAGTACGGACTTCAGGGACAGTTTGGTCAGGACGACCACCGTGTGGGCTTGGAAGTAGTGGGGGAGCTTTCGCGTGGCATGGACCCCAGCCAGTATGGCCTTCTCCAAGTGTAGGTACTTGATCTCCGCTTCATGCAGCGACTTACTGACATAATAGACCAGCTTTTGGACGCCATTGTCATCCCGTATTAGTACTAGGCTCACTGCGTGGGGTGCCACCGCTAGGTATGCGTACAAGACCTCATCGGCATCAGGATTGGACATGATAGGTGGCCGGGATAGGTATTCCTTGAGTTGCTGGAAAGCTACAACACAGTCCTCGGACCACTCAAACCCTTTCCACTTGTTGATCAAGAGATAGAAAGGCCTGCACCTGTCAGCTGACCTGGAAATGAATCGGTTCAAGGCCGCGATCATCCCAGTAAGTTTTTGGACCTCTTTGGGGTTCTGCGGAGGCTTCAGATTGTGAATAGCCTTGATTTGGTCAGGGTCAACTTCGATTCCCCTGTAGGTGATCATGTACCCCAGAAACTTGCCTGAGCCCACCCCGAATGAGCATTTGGAGGCATTTAGGCGCAGCTAGTGCTTTCTCAGAATGTCAAATGTGCAGCCAAGGTCCCCTAGATGCTCGGATACCGCTTTGCTTTTTACCACCATATCGTCAACATAGACCTCGATGTTCTTGCCCAGCATCGACTCAAACATCCTCGTCATCATCCTTTGGTAGGTGGACCCTGTGTTCTTCAGTCCGAACGGCATTACTTTGTAATGGTAGTTTCCGACGGAAGTTACAAAGGCTGTCTTCTCCTGGTCTTCCAGGGCCAGCGGTATCTGATGATAGCCTTGAAAGGCGTCCAGGAAGATCATCCGAGGATGGCTCGTGGTTGCATCTACCAGCTGGTCGATCCGAGGCATGGGGAACGGGTCTTTTGGACACACCTTATTTAGGTCGGTGAAGTCCACATAGACCCTCCACTTTCCGCTCTTCTTCTTTACCACCACTATGTTGGCTAACCACTCGGGATAAAAAAACCTCTTTGATAGCCCCAGCACGCTTAAGCTTATTTACCTCTTCCCTGATGGCGTCAGCGTGCTCCCTTGATGGGCGTCGTGGCGGCTGTTTCTTGGGCACTATGGATGGACTAACGTTGAGATGGTGACAGATGAAGGATGGGTCGATCCCTAGGGCGTCGCAGGGGTCCCATGCAAATACATCGATGTTGCTTCTGAGGAACTCGACCAGCTCCTCCTGTTCGGCGGGAGGCAACCGAGCCCCGACCCGAAAGAACTTTTCTGGATCATCACCAATTATCACTTTCTCCAAGTCCTCACACTTGGCCCCTTCGGCAGCTACGTTAGGGTGCGCTACCATGGTCTTTGATTGCTATAAACCCTCTTCGGTAATGGCCGAGGGCTGTGCGTCAAGCCGACATGATATGGCAGCCACTGTGCATTGCCTCGCTGTGGGCTGGCAACCACGGATTTCTAGAACCTGGTCCCCTGATGGGAATTTCACCTTCTGGTGCAAGGAGGAGGCTACGCCCCCTAAAGTGTGGAGCCAGGGCCTTCCTACGATGGCCGTGTAAGGGGAGTATGTGTCCACCACTATGAAGTTCACCTCTACCACTTCTGGGCCGGTCCGTATGGGCAGCCTGATCATGCCCTTCGGGATGACGAGCTTCCCATCGAAACTCATTAGGGGAGAGCTATATGGCGTCAAGTCCTCTGGTCTTAACCCCAGCCCCTTGTAGAGGTCTGGGTACATGACCTCTGCCGCACTGCCACCATCTACCATCACTCTCTTCACATCGTAGCCCCAAATTCTAAGGGTGACCACCAGAGCATCGTCGTGGGGCTGGGTGGTCCCTATCTTGTCCTCCTCTGAGAAGCTCAAAGGAGGGCAGGAACTCCTCTTAGCCCTTTTCGGCTCTGCCTGGGATTCCTCGGCAGGCGGTTGGGCCACAGATAACACTCGCGAAGGGCGCGCGCCCGTTCTCCCCGGTGCTGCCAGGATTACGTTGATTGTGCCAGTGGGCTGCCCCATGGCGGTGTCCCTCCGGGGCTCTTGATACGTTTGGCCCTGACGATTGTTGGGGTTGAGCAGCAGGTGCTTCAGCTTTCCTTCCCAGACTAGCTGGTCCAGGTAGTTCCGGAGGTTCCTGCAGTCCTCCGTGGTATGTCCGTGGTCCTGGTGGTATTGGCAGTAACGGTTCTGATTGCGCCTCTCAGGTTCCCCAGCCATCTTATTCGGCCACCTGAAGTACGGTTCGTCCTTTATCCTTTCCAGCACCCTATGCACGGGTTCTCGGAACACGGCGTTGACGGTTTGACATTGGTCACTCCAGATTCTCCTCCGAAATCCCTCCTCGGGCGGGCGTTGTTATACCGGTCCGACCTGAAATCCCTCCTCTCTTGAGGGATGACCTTATCCTTCCCCTTGCCTTGCAGCATATCTTCCTCCACCCGCTTGTATTTATCAATCCGGTCCATCAACTACCGCACACTAGTGGCGGGCTTGCCGGTCAAGGACTTCCTTAAGCCGTGTCCCATTGGTAATCCGTTCTTGAATGTATTGATGACGACATCGTCATACCTACCATCCAGCTCGTTGTAAACCTCCCAATACTTGTCCGAGTAAGCCTTGAGGGTTTCCCCATCACGCATGAATAGGGACAGTAACGCGCTCATGGGCCGAGGAGGCTTGCTATTCGTGACAAAACAGGAGCCAAAAGCCTGGGTCAGTTGTCTGTACGAGTCTATGGAATTCGTCCTTAGACCGTTGAACCACCTCATTGCCATAGGCCCCAAGCTGGATGGGAAGACCTTGCACATCAGCGCCTCGTTCTTAGAATGGACCGCCATCCTCTGGTTGAATTGGCTCACATGCTCCACGGGGTCCGTTTTGCCGTTGTAGACCGCGAAGATTGGCTGTTGGAATCACCGTGGGAGCATGGCTTCCTCTATACAACACGTAAAGGGCGACTTGGAGAGCTGATCCAGTGCCTTACTCATGGCGTCGCTCCCCAGGCCCCTCGAAGTTGGGCTGTCATGCTTACGCCTTCGGTAGCGCTCATCCTCGTGAGAGAAAGTCTCGCTCGGAGGTGTTCTGGACCTTTTTCTGTATTCGTCGTCACTTTCATCGTCAAAAGTCAGGTTAGGGCTAGGCTCGGACCGTCTTCGCCGTGCGCGGCGCAGCTTTCTCTTTAAATCATCTATCTCGCGCTGCATGGTCACCTTATCGTCCTGTCTCCGAAATGCGTGGATATGGGTCTCTTCAGATCACGTGGCGTGGCCGTTGTCGTGCGTCTTGGGCACGTGTTCGTCCTGGCGGGTATGGCTTCCGCTGGTTGCTGAAGTATGCACGCTTCCCTCTCGAAATCGCCCGTTTTCCTCGTTTTGTCAGCCCCCGGGGTCGCCATAGCTACCCTGGTGTTGGGATTTGGCCGGTTCAAGTCGGTGAGGGCCTGATCCTACCATGTTTAACCGTTGTCCTTACTAACGCACAAGTTCTTCCCACAGACGGCGCCAATTGTAGGGACCAGGTTTGAGGGAGTGGACCCAAGCCCAGTTTCCCCGCAATGAATTTATAGAGAATGGACTCAAGAACTAGGCGTTAGTGAGAAGTGCAACGACCATGCATGATTGCATTTGGATTGGATGGCCTGAGTGTGAATTGGGGTGAGTAATAATGCTCCTCGGACGTGCTCTCCAGGACTTGAAGTTCTTATAATTTCTTTTTTAAGACTGACTACAAATTTCTCTCAGAGAATATCGATCGCTACAGTATTCCTTGGATCATATATCTTCCCTCTCTTTTAGGAGGGGTTCCTTACATTATATACCCATCTCCCAATCGATCCTAACCCTACATTTGTAGAGGGATCAGGCCATCACTCGAGTGCCTGTCCCATCAGCCACCTTCCCATTCTCTTTGTGGGTGGCGGCAACCAAGGTGGCACTGTTGAGGCGTCCCCTCCTCATTAATGCGACCAGGACGTTAGTTGAGGGCATTTAATGTGGAGATGACAGTTCATCTGGGACTTGCTCCTCCACCATGCTTCTATGTCCGGTATTTGGTACTTGCTGTTTGCTCCTTGGATGCTCGGGGAGGTTCCCTTTGATGGCGTGCTGCTTGTCCATTTTCGAATCTCGGAATTCCGAGGATGTTATCATCATCAGCACTATTTCGCGGGCAGCTGGGCATTACACTTCAGTCCTCGGACTTTGGACGCGTCCTCGGCATGGGCCTTGGGCCTGGTTCGAAGTGGGCCGGGGTTGCCTGACCATTTCTGGCCCCACAATTATTATTATTATTTATTTTAAGTTTTACATTGACATTTAAAAATTTTTCATTTTCAAAAAAGTAGTAAATTTTAATTGATATGCAAAGACAAGGCCGCTCATTACAATTTGAGGAATAAGACGATAATTTTATATATAATTAGTATTTTTCTTTCATTTCAATATGGTATTTAAATGCTTCTCGTTTCTTGATATGAAAGATTATTAATTTTTATTTTTATTTATATTTGAGTTAAAGTAAAAAGGGGGGGGGGGGGGGGGGTGTGTTCAGCTAATGCCTACGGCTACGTGGCTTTGTCTTGAACTGTTCCTGTGCATTGTCGCGTATGATTTAGGTAGGTCATCAATCACTCAACCTGAAACAGATATTTCTCAAAGCTACTTTTTTAATTCCAAGAAATAATAATGGCTTATTTGACAATACTTCTGGCTCAAATTGTATTGCACACCAAACTAAGCTCCTCTCAAGTTTTCATTGAACACTAGAATGAATAATACACATGCCTGCAAATCAGATTCTTAAAAATATCAATTCACATTCTTTAGAGATGGAGCCTGGTTTTTTATTTATTTATTATCTTACAGGTCTCAAAGCTTACTAAACATAGTTTCCTTAATAAGATATAAGTATTGATGATGAACAGAATCAATAGGCTGGACAGCTCGGCTTCGATGGGCTGAAAGTGGTAGCGAAGGCCTGAAAAATAAACAAAATATCAAAGGAGACCGGGGTAGACCGGCCTAAGACCCTCCGATGACTAAGTTAGTATCTTCTCACGAATGGAGTTCTAACTGTATTGGGAGTAAAAATCTCAGAATCTCATACATTTGCCTGATTCAGACCGGCTCTTATATAGGAAACCTTGGGGCAGTTTTTTGGTTTAGTAACTTCCCCAAGATTCATGGAAGTCCAAAATTACGGAAATAGCTTCCCCAACGGCTATAGAAATAGTAACCGCTGATGGAAGTTACATACTTGGAGAAATTGCTGGCGATGAACACGGGTTGATTAACCGCTCCAGAATTTGCTAAGTGTTACGTGGTCGTCCATGTGCAATGCCCATGGACGACCCTTTGTAAGACTGTTGTGTGGTCGTCCATGCGCTTTGCACAAGGACGACTCTTCGGACCTGATTCCCTAAGGTTTATTCAATTGATCAATACTCAAGGACGACGCATCTGGACGAATCAGAGACGGTCTGGCCATTTGGCTAACTGGTGATCATGGATGACTCTTCTGGACGAACCATAGATGGTAATTTTCGTTATCCCATCAGTTGCCCCCTTGTCCAAGGTGTCGTCCAAGGATATTGTGGGGATTTAATTCCCTTTGTGTAGCCACGTGTCGTGATTTAATTCGTTGAGTAGTTACGTCGATTACATTTTCCTAAGTGATTGCCACGTGTCATCTTTTTAATGGATGATATCACTTCGCTGACCCTACTCTTGGGCCTTATAAATAGGCACATTCTCTTTCTTGCCCTTTGCCTTTCTCATAAACTCCCTTCTGCCATCTCGTCCAAGATTCTCGTCTAGCCCTCGTCCTAGTTCTGTCAAATATTTCCTCTTCCTTTTAGGTTTTCATCTTGATCTTTATTTTAGCTATGTCTTCGTCTAGTAGTACAGAGAGAGAAATAGACGAGTATCAGGACGTCTCGTCTGGGAGTTATGAGAGTGGTGAGGGTAGCACAAGTCATAGTAGCAGTAGTTCTTCGGACGAGCGTTATTTTTCCGAGGTTCCTGGCATTTCCTTAGAAGAATTTCAGGAAATGCAACGTAGGACGGCCTCTGGAGCTGGGACTAGCTCGTCCAGAGCGCCACCTAGCCCTTCTCAGGACGAGGAGGAGGAAGAGGAAAACGTAATATACAGCTGTGCACTTGAAGTAGCATCCACCTTAGACGCCTCTAAGTTAAAAGTTTTAGTAGATAGATACCAAATCCCCAGTGAGTTCGAACCTCGTCTACCCAAGGAAGGAAAGTGGTGTTGTTCTCCTTCTTCTGGTTTGGGAGTATACACATCTTACCTCTTAGCTGGTCTTAGGTTTCCATTAAATTCTTTTTGTAGAGGTCTTCTTCATAGGTTGGGCATTGGTCCTAACCAACTCAACCCCAATGGTTGGAGGACGATAGTTGCCATGCAAGTGTTATGGCGTGAGGCACTGAAAGGGGAATGTCCTATAACAGTGGACGAGTTCCTCTACTGTTATAAGCCCTCAGAAATAAAAAAGTTTGCTGGTTTTTACCAGTTTTCTTCCAGTGGCTCTCACTATAGCTTAATAAAGGGCCGCAGCTCGTCTGACAGGCTCTGGAAAAAAGAGTTTTTTATTATTTCTAGAAATTGGGCTGGGGACCCAATAGATGTTGGTAATGCCCCCTTCCCTCCTTTTACCAGCCCCATAGGTCGCCTTCGTCCTGAGGGTATGTTTTCTTTCCATGTTATTTCTTTTATTCCTTACACTTTTTGTAACTCTCAATCGTCTAACCATCTTTCTTTTTATTGGTGCAGCTGTTGTTCGTCCACGTTTGGACAGATCATACTTGGATCGAATTGACCAAGTACGTGCCTTCCCTAGAAGGACTTTTCACGATTTAGTAACTTTTAGCAGTTTGGCTACGTGGGGGCTTGGTCCAGAACCTACTGCTGAGAACCTAGGCCACAAAGAAACTACCCGTAGAAGTAAGTATCGTCCATCTCTACTTCATTTCCTTTTTTTTTTTTTTTTTTTTAAAAAAAACTGATTTCCTTTGTTGTAGGAATAATTACAATGAGAGAAAATAAGGAAAAAACAGTAACTAGTGGGGACGAGGATGCTCCTGTGCCTTCAGTCGTCCAAAAGGCTTCCGTCCAGGTTGGGAAGAGAAAATCTAAGAAGATTTCAAGTGCTGTGGACCTGGACGACCTTCCTAGTCGCCGAGGCTCCAAAAAACAAAAAACCACTCAGACTTCATCTCTTCCCAAGGTCCCTAAATTTACTCCTCCGACGTTGAATCTGGACGACCCTCCTACTGATGTGGAGCCCGTCTAGATAGTTCATCCTGTTTAAACTGATCCTCCTCACAAGCCTCATCCGTCAGAGCCATCTGATCGTCCTTCTAACTTGGTGCTGGACGAGGGCTATGCATGGAGGACATTCAAAGGAATCGTCATTGATAATGAAGTTAACGAATGTTACAAATTTTCAAAGAAATCCAATGACACGTGACGAGATCAAGTTCGCAATGCTTAATCATGGTCATTCTATGTAATTATAGATACTTGAACCATAAAGTTAATTAAAGTAGTATAAATCAATGTTTAATTTCTTTGGTTTAATTTTTTTTTTCTTGGTCATGTAACTTCACTTTTGAATGAATTTCAATGCTCCATCTGAATTTGAGGATTTTTTTTTCTCCACAGGTATGCCTGGTATGACTGCGTATGCTGGTTTCTATAAGGTTGGGACACCTAAGAAAGAAGAATATGTATTTGTTTCAGCAGCTTCTGGTGCAGTTGGTCAGCTTATTGGACAGTTTGCAAAGTTGGAGGGTTGTTATGTGGCTGGAAATGCTGGAAGTAAACAAAAGGTATAGCACACAATCATTGCTATTTGAGATGTGTCGTATAGTATCTAGTTTCATTTTATATACTTGTGGGGCCAGAGGATTCGGTATCCCCGGCTCATTTCATATCAAGCCCAAGGCCCATGCCGAGGATGAGGAAACACCCGAGTACGAAGTGCGAAAGTCCAAATTGTCCAAGAACCTTGCCGAGGACAACCCTGTCCTCGGCAAACCAAGACCATGGAATTAGGAAGTAATGGGCCGCTTAAAGCAACCTTTCAGGGCATCCAAGGAGAAAGAGCAAGTACAACACGTCAGCCGTGGGAGCATGGTGGAGGAGCCAGTCCAGGATGAACTGTCACCTCCACATTAAATGTGCACAACCAATGTTCTGGCCGCATTAATGAGGAAATGACCCCTGGGCAGTGCCTCCTCGGCTACTGAGACTCACAGGAGGTCTGGTAAAGTGGCTGATGGGACAGGTTGTCAGGAGAAGCTATGGATGATCAACAAGTGGAGGAAAGAGATCGTTGGAGGACTATATAAAGTGGGAGAAACAGATTGAGAGGGGATGGATCCCCACGGAAGAAGGACGACAAACAAGCTCCTTGGACAGGTTCAAGGATAGATTTTTTAGGAAGATTTCGGTTCTCCGGCATCTGGCGGTGGAAAACACTGCGATGTGCATTGTCCGCTTGCTCGGGTCTAGTTCTTGAACCCGCTCTCTACAAATTCATTGTATTGGGTTAACTGGGCTTGAGTCTACTCACTCAATAGTAGAAATGCTCAAACCTAGTCCCTACAATTGGCGTCGTCTGTAGGGAGAAACTTGTGCACTGGCAGGCACAATGGACAATCATTCCTATGTGGCTAGTTTGCAGAAGGTTAGGTAGTTTTTCGTCACTGCCAACGACATCGATCCTGAATCCCATAAAAAAAAAAAAAAGAGAAACAACAAACAACGACGCATTTGCACAAGAAACAATCATTGTAGAAAAGTAAAAGATTCAGAGAAAGGGAAAAGTGAATAAACATTGCAGCATTTTATTAAACAAAAAATAAATACATTATACAAATAGAGGCTCAGACAGGCTTGTTTTAAAGACAACTCTACAAACAGAGGCCCAGACAAGTCTGTTTGAAAGCTAACCCTAAAAAGGAAGGCTGAGGCAGGTTTGTTTTAAGGCTACTAACAACCCTCGGGCCGGTATGGATGGTACCAGCAAGAAGAGAGGAGCAGATGCAAAAACGCCTGATGGCCCGATCCCATGATGTTCCATTGATGCTCCCCCAGCCTCATGATAATTAAACATTGGAGGCGGCAACACCCGGGCACCGAACGTGACGTAATCTTGCGAACCTCCATTGGCAGGTAAGTTAGGCGCGAGTCACTACTAGCTTAAAGGGCAGACATGGACGCGGACCGGAGAAAAATATGACGTTCTTCATGGACCTTCCTCCTAACTGCCAGATACGCTACCACAGGGATGACGCCCAAGCCTTGCCTCGCTGGAAGTCTGACGCGAACCACAACCGCTACGGCCCTCGAACGAGGGAGGAGGACCTTTGGCTTGCTTGCCCTGACCCTCGTCCAGAGCCGTCCCATTCCTCCAGGCCCTGATCACAATCCTGGCAAGGTTATCGAAGGGGCTTAAAGGATTAAAAGATCATGTTTCCTGTTTGACTAAAGGGTTCGTGAAGTATGAAAGGACGATTCCCCCAGAAAGCCTTATATAGAGGACGAAGGTTGGTGGGAATTAGTACACACAGAATTCGAAAGAAGGATTACCAGCGACATTAATCCTGACCAAATTCCAAAGAGGCCACCAACCGCTGTATCTGCATTGATCCACGAGGATATTA
Source organism: Quercus ilex subsp. ballota (assembly GCA_032727855.1). NCBI lineage: Eukaryota > Viridiplantae > Streptophyta > Magnoliopsida > Fagales > Fagaceae > Quercus > Quercus ilex. The sequence goes on from CM064917.1 coordinate 61,267,411, forward strand.
ATGAGGGCGCGCCTCACACACCGAAGTGTTAGGCGCACAACTCGAACAGTCAAAAGATGCCTCGTAATCAAAGGTGGTGAAAAATTGGAGTGAAGGAGGGGATACTATCACACATGAGGGTTAAAATCCGAGCCACCCCTGCCCAGGTAAATGCTGGGCCAAGGGAATAGTATGAGGAATAACCCATTTCCGGCGAGGCAAGGCCGAGACCGTCGTCACGCTAAAGCTAAAACTTCCCAACATTGAGGATAAATTCCTTCACCTCGGACAGAAGAACATAAGTATTAGACTGAACCAAGGTCTTGCATGGTCCTCGGACTCAAGCCTATGGGAAAACTAACCACTCCAAAAATACCTGGGTACTAGACTGAACCAAGATCTTGCCTGGTCCTCAGACTCAAACCTATGGGAAAACTAGTTACTTACAGAAGAACATAAGCGTTAGACTAATTCAAGGTCTTGCATGGTTCTCGGACTCAAGCCTATGGGAAAACTAGTTACTTACAGAAGAACATAAGCGTTAGACTGAACCAAGGTCTTGCATGGTCTTCGGACTCAAGCCTATGGGAAAACTAACCACTCCAAAAATACCTGGGTACTAGACTGAACCAAGGTTTTGCATGGTCCTCGGACTCAAACCTATAGGAAAACTAGTTACTTACAGAAGAACATAAGCGTTAGATTGAACTAAGGTCTTGCATGGTCCTCGGACTCAAGTTTATGGGAAAACTAACCACTCCAAAAATACCTGAGTACTAGACTGAACAAAGGTTTTGCATGGTCCTCGGACTCAAACCTATGGGAAAACTAGTTACTTACAGAAGAACATAAGCGTTAGACTGAACCAAGGTTTTGCATGGTCTTCAGACTTAAACCTATGAAAAAACTAGTTACTTACAGAAGAACATAAGCGTTAGACTGAACCAAGGTTTTGCATGGTCCTCAGACTCAAACCTAAGGGGAGGCTAGTTACTCACAGAGGGACCTAAGTGTTAGACAGAGCCAAGGTTTCGCATGGTCCTCAGACTCAGGTCCTTGGAGAGACTAGCTACATTCAGCAAAGGAGCAGGCAAATGCAAGCCCATGAGCATCACTTAAAGCATTCTGAGGCACATTGAACCTAACCCCTTAACACAGTCAGCAACTAATGGCTTTCCTAAGCATTTTTCGTTGTTTACAGTGACTCATTCATGTGATGTGGAACCAATATTGTGGAGTCATTCCCTCAGCATTCAATCCGGCAAAAATAGGTCGTGGTGTTAGGGTTGTTCAATTATCGATCAAAGTCCAAGTGGGAACTATTGCTAGGGGCTTTACGTTTTTCGGTTGCCGGTTTAGAATGAAAAACGTGCTGAGTTTCTGAGATTGTGAAGCTCATAATTGAAGCACAGATTATATAAGTGGCCAAACTCATCACAATGACAATGAACACCAAGTAAAAAGAAAAGAAGACCCATGCATTCAGCTTAAAAATAACATTATAGTGTTTTAAACTAAAACAAAATATACAGTGACAAATCAAGGCCAACAGGCTACTGACGAGATCCTAGCTCGGAGGTGTTACTTCGGAGGACTCTTGGTCAGTAGGGGTGGCCTCAGGGTTAGCGAGAGGCTCCACCACGTCCTGGGGCACCGCTAGGTTACCAGTTTCCTCGTTCCCTAACGCCCCTTGGTGCTCAATCTCCTCAGCGGGCTTGTCAATTGGCATTCGATCATCGGCGGCACTGACCGGGCCTTCGTCCGTCGCTTTAGAGGCTGTGCCAACTTCAGGGTCAGTGGAGACAACCTCGCGAATGGCAGGGGGGTAATACACCCTCTCGGCCCTCCTAAGCTCAAACAAGGCTTCAACCCCAGCTTGATTGAGGGCCTCATTCCAAGTCTCGGAACAATAGCGTTTGCACACCTCGGGTATTTGAGCCTTAAGGCTCGCCTCGGTCTTAGCCACTCCTTCGGCAAAGGCCTCCTCCTCCGCTTGCTCTTTGGAGGTCTCGGCATCTGTCCTCGCGAACTCAGCCAGTTTTTTAGCCCTCAAGGCCTCGTCCCTGGTGTACTCGGCAACACCTCTGGCCCACTCGGCCTCAGCCAGTTTCTTCTTCAAGTTGGCGATATGCTCCGCGGCGACCTGTAGCTGACCCTCGACATCCTGCAAGCGCTCGGTCTGGTCCTCAGCCTATTTTTTAGCGCCGGCTAGGTCAGATGCCGCGCTGTCTCTGGCCCTCGTCATCTCCGCCAGGTCCTCCCTCGCCTTCTTGAGATCGGCCTCAGATTTCTTAAGAGTATTCGCAGCCTCCAAGTACTTGTCGCGCTCTTGGTCCAGGGCTCTACTCTGGTTATTAGCTTCCTCTTCCAGCCTGAAAGTAACTTAGACAGCCTGCCAATCAAAACAATAAACCATAAGCCGGGAGCTAAGAAATAAAATCCAACAAAGGCACAAGTATCAAAAGTCTTACCATGCCCAGATACCTCTTGAGGTTAAAGGTAACTTCCTGCCTCTTCAAGCCCCCCAATTTGGCCATGTCGGCCGGGAGAAGTAAGGACCTCTCCAGGGCGTCGGCCACACGAGCACCCTCGCCCCTTCGAAAGTCCCTAAGGGTGGCGTCATCCATCAAAGGCTTCCCATGAAGTATGGCAGCAGGTAGCCACGCTTTGGGCTCGAGCTGCCGGACAACCTCCTTTCCCTTACCCTGATCGCCAATCCTCAGCTGCTTGGAGGTCGGTGGACTTCATCTTCCTCTTGGGAGGAGCGAGATCTCTCCCCCCCCCCCACCGGGTTTTTGCCCTTGGAAGACCTCTTCCTCTTCGGATCAACGGGTTCATGCCGAGGGTCCAAGGTCGGAGGAATGGAAGACGACTTGGTTTGCGCGGGCAATGACTTAGGTGGGGAAGGAGGAAGCTTGGGAGAATGAGGAGGAGGCTCGAGTTGTGACTTCTCCGGTGTGTCCTTCCCCGGCTGACCCTCAAGCAGGTCAAACAGGCTGGTTTGGGGTTGTCTCTTGAAGCCCATCTCAGCAGGGGCACTAGTCCTCAATGACAGAAGGTCTTCCTCAGATAAATAAGGGTCACCTAAGTCACCTGGGGGTCCTCAAGCAGATGGATGGGGTCGAATGCGCCAAATTCGTCCTCGGGCGTACTCAGGTCAACTACTTCTTCCTCGCTCTCTGAACTTCCTCCTTTGACCTCCGCAGCTTAATAGGAGGAGGAAGAAGCTGCCGACGAGACACCCTCTATGACGGAGGATCCTTCAGAAAACGAGAACCCTTGTTCCACCACGGTGATTTGATGAAGCCTCGGGTCCTTGGCTCTGATCACGTATCTCGGAGCCGAGAAGGACTTCTAGATCGGCTTGTATCCAAGAATCTTGTGGGCGGCTCTAACCTAGTCGTCAGCCTCATTCACAAAGACCTCTGCCCTTAGTACAGCTTCTAAGTCCCCTTTGTTGACCAAATGGAAGTGTCGCTCAAAGGCGTGTGGATCTGCAACAGAAAAAGTTAGTTCTTGTTAGCAACCAAGCAATGCGAACTATGAAAACCTAACCGATCAACCCTCGCATATTCCGAATACCCTACTTGGCTCCCCCTCCACAATCGGGCAATGAAGGCCATCGTGCCACTCTCCCGACACGATGAGAAAATCCTTATCCAACCCCTTGCTGGACTCGGGAAGACACTGGATGAGTCTGACTCTATCATCCCTCTCGTCTTCATGTAGTAGGACTTGCCCTTTAAATGCTGAAGGTTGTAGCACCAATTCACATCGTGATGGGTTAATCTCAGACCCATCTTTTCGTTCAAGGCGTCCACACAGCCCAAGATCCTGAGCACGTTAGTTGCGCACTGGGTAAGGGCTAATCGAAAGTGTCTAAGGTAGTTCCTCATCACTGGCCCCATAGGGATCCTCATACCACCTTCAAGGAAGGTGATTATAGGAATCACTACCTCACCAACTTCCCTCTTTATATACCACTCCCCCTCCTCGCAATATCTCAAACCCACGTTACTGGGTATCCTATGAGTGGCGATGAATTCCTCCATCACCTCCTCAGACTCAACTAACTTCTTAAACCTACCCATCTGGAAGAACGGCTAAGAGACTCAGAGAAGAGCTAAAGGACGAGAGATATGAAGGAAAAGAAAGTCAGAAAGGGTAAAGCACAAGACAGGGCAAGAAGAAAACTTACAGAAATGAGGGAGGGCGTTCGGAGCGCTTTTTTTTAAGCTGCGAGGAGACGCGAGTTGAGTAAAAGACTTGACCGGATTCAGGATGTGTATATAAGACCTTTTGAATGCGAAAATGGATAGATGAATCGGTGCAAATGGGTATGTGCCACCTCACCAAAGACAACTGTGAGAGGCTTCCCGCCCATAATGGCGAAAAATCCTCACCGTCGGATCACCATCACACCATTGAACGTAGGGAGTATGGAGCCGCCAAAATTTAATGCAGGTGCGTGCTGCATATCGAAGCGCCAGAAACGTGCATCAAACAGGTGAAAAGACTCCAAATGCTGACCTAGGACCAGACTGGACAAACCACGATAGAGGCCCGAGGATGTCAAAATCCTCCTTCCCGTCCGAGAATCCGGACAGTAGGATTTTGAGGGGTTATTGTGGGGCCAGAGGATTCGGTATCCCCGGCCCATTTCATATCAAGCCCAAGGCCCATGCCGAGGATGAGGAAACACCCGAGGACGAAGTGCGAAAGTCCAAATTGTCCAGAAACCTTGTCGAGGACAACCTTGTCCTCGGCAAACCGAGACCATGGAATTAGGAAGTAACGGGCCACTTAAAGCAGCCTTTTAGGGCATCCAAGGAGAAAGAGCAATTACAACACGTCAGCCGTGGGAGCATGGTGGAGGAGCCAGTCCATGATGAACTGTCACCTCCACATTAAATGCGCACAACCAATGTTTTGACCGCATTAATGAGGAAATGACCCCTGGGCAATGCCTCCTCGGCTACTGCGACTCACAGAAGGTCTGGTAAAGTGGCTGATGGGACAGGTTGTTAGGAGAAGGCATGGATGATCAAAAAGTGGAGGAAATGGTTCGTTGGAGAAGGACTATATAAAGTGGGAGAAACAGATTTAGAGGGGGGATGGATCCCCACAGAAGAAGGACGACAAACAATCTCCTCGGACAGGGCCGAGAACAGATTTTTGAGGACGATTTCGGTTCTCCGGCATCCGGCAATGGAAAACACTACGATGGGCATTGTCTGCTTGCTAGGGCCTAGTTCTTGAACCTGCTCTCTACAAATTCATTGTATTGGGCTAACTGAGCTTGAGTCCACTTACTCAACAGTAGAAGTTCTCAAACCCAGTCGCTACAATACTATATGTTACAATAATTTTGATTATTTTTTCATTATTTGATTCTTTCATTCTTTTTTTCTTATTTTGTGAATTGAAGAGTATATCCTTCAAATGAACTCTTTCTTTTTCTTCTGCATCAGGTTGATCTATTGAAGAATAAGTTTGGGTTCGATGAAGCTTTCAATTACAAAGAAAAGCATGACTTGAACGCAGCTTTGAAAAGGTAACTAACATACAACATAATTTGCATAGGATTTTTCAAGTTGAGCTTGGTTCATCCACAGTAATTCATTATCCAGTTGATTGGTTCAGTGAACGGACCAAAATGTGCCACATTAATTGAAAAATCCAAAAACTCAAAATTTGGCCATGCCATTCAACATTCATACTCCTAATTCCTCCAACAAATATTATCAATTTAGTTAATCTCTAGAGACAAGGTGGACACATTTCAAACAGTGAAAAAATGGATCACTAACTTTATTATTTTGTTTGCCACCAGGTATTTCCCTGAAGGCATTCATGTTTGCTTTGAAAATGTTGGGGGCAAAATGCTTGAGGCTGTGCTCCTCAACATGAGACACCACGGTCGCATTGCTGCATGCGGAATGATCTCACAATACAATCTTGATGAGCCTGAAGTACCAAAAATTTGTTACAGATCTTATACAAGTGGATCCAAATAAAAGGATATATGCATCGCAATTATTATCACCTATATCCCAAGTTCTTAGACCTTGTGCTGCCTTACATTAGAGAAAAGAAGATGGTGTATGTGGAAGACATAGTTGAAGGCCTTGAAAATGGTCCAGCTGCCCTTTTTGGACTTTTTAGTGGTCGCAACTTTGGAAAACAAGTGGTTGTTGTTGCTCGTGAATGATTCAATCATACATTGTATGAATGTAGCATGACCATTGTGTCTGGTTACCATCCTAATCTAAGATATGAAAGGCTTCTAGGTTTGAGGGTCAAGATTAGGTTAGTTTGTTGGGTTGTGGCTAGTGCCTATGGAGAATAATTATGTCCTATATGTATATATAGGATGAAAACAAAGAGAAATTGTCCAATGCTTAATAAATGCTATCATATGCGTGTGCACGTATTTTTTTACATCTCTTGAATTTAAAATCATTTACAACTGTACTAAAAATTAATGGAAATACTGCTTGGTTGTTGGCCATTGGCCATGTGATATAATGGCATTCTTCTCCGTTCAATCTATGAGGTTAAATTCGGGATTGAATTCCTTCAACTTACATTTAAAGGGAAAATATAAGGAGGAGGTCTTGACCAAGGAACCTGAGAACCATGTTCTTCATTCTTCCTTGCAGCTACAACACTGATAAAATCATAGCTTCAGCTATCACCATAGTAAAACAGACATGAATAGTCATCCGAATCATCACATGGTGGGTTGGATGAAGTTTCTTCCAAACTGATTTGGAGGTAAACTCTATCCAATGAAAGAAAAGCCTCATATCTTATAACTCAATAATATGTCATGTTAGGTAAATTAATCCTAAATGAATAAGAAATTGCAGAAATTACCCTTTTCTGTTTAAGGCCCATAAGAAGAACAAGCATGCTTGGTAAACTTCAAGTAGAAGAAAATGAATCTTTCAACCACTTTGTCTGGAACTCAAAACAAGGGATGACTTGGAGAGAGAGAGAGAGAGAGAGAGAGGTCTTAAATCGTCGACCTAAATTAAGGAGATTATCAGAACTCCATATGTTTATATGACCTGAAGATATATGACCACATATAAGACTGAAGCAGAAGGCGTAAGCATCTACTTAAACATATGGGACAACCTGAATGACGCTAATTCTTACTCAATGACAACGGTAAGCCAAATGCGTTGTCTTCTCCTCTTTACATCCATAAACACATAAGTTACGAGGACAAAGACACCAAAGCATTAATGCCACACCACAAATTCTCTTCCTTTCCATCTATTACAAGGAGTATACACTCATCACATACAGGAGTTACACAACACTATTATTCTTTTGAACCCAATAAGCCATTTGGGCCAACCTAAAACACTTCTTTGCAACCTAGAAGACACTGCAAACAAGTAGTACTAGGCAGATAACTCAGTCAAACAACAGTAGAAGCAGATACAAAATACAAGGCAGAATTATTCGCGAGCAATTACAACTACTTGTTTTCCGATGTTGCAACCACTAAAGAGTCCAACCAAGGCAGCTGGACCACTCTCAAGGCCTTCAGCTATGTCTTCTACGTATGCTATCTTCCCCTCTTTGATGTAAGGCAGCACAGTGTCTAAGAACTTGGGATAGAGGTGATAGTAATCGCTAACTCTAAATCCTGTCATATGGATGCGTTTGTATATGAGACACATCAAATTTTTTACGCCTTCTGGTTGATCAAGATTATACTGTGAGATCATCCCACATAAAGCAATGCGACCATGGACTCTCATGTTTAGGAGCACTGCATCAAGTGTTTCACCCCCAACATTCTCAAAGTAAATATCAATGCCCTCTGGGAAATACCTAAGAATGGATACAAACCAATAATGTGTTTCAAAGATCAAAATCCTGATGTATGTTTCAAAGAATGAAGATAATATCACCAAGGCTCTAATGGATGGGTATCAATTACAGATTGATATTTTTTATTAGTTAGATACTAGATAATTTTTTAAAAGTTGGTCACTATATTTCATATTCACAAACTAAAATCAGGTTTGTGGGCAGCAAAAAGAAAAACCATGTCAAATGAGCAAAATTATCTGTACCAATCATGTTAAAAAATATGTCATCTAAATCACTAGATTCGCTACATTGCCTACATCACAAAGAATTGATAGTGACTCCATCATGATGAATAGCTATTAAAAAGATTGAGGACCAACTACCACAATTAATGTTAGAAAATAAAATGACGTACTTGAAACTCTACCATCTTTCTTTGTTTTCACTTGCTTGATACTTCTATATTTAAGCCTTAGACCATACACCAAGGATTAACCCAACCTTAAAGCCGCTACAGGCAAGGCCTAGAAGTTTCAATAAGCCAGTTGTTGATAATAAATGTGGTGTCATATCAAGTAATGGCCCTTCCAGTTTGTTAAAATAATGATAAAAAAGAACAACCTAATCTGCCAAGGAAACTGTATTTGCTTCAAGCTTCAGATTACAATTTTAAACTCCTATTATGCATATGACATACTGACCTTTTCAAAGCAGCATCCAAGTCATGCTCTTCCTTATAATTGAAAGCATCATCAAATCCAAACTTATTCTTCAATAGATCAACCTAAGTCATCACAGAAGAAGGATGAGTTTTGCATACTTAAAAATAGTTTTTTTTTTTTTTTTTATATGAATGGTACATTCATCCCACCAGCCCCACTCCACAATCACAGAAGGAGAAAAGGAATGTTTTTAGGAAAGGTTTGTGGGGAAGGAAGATTCCATATTGTCCAAATTACTCACTGAGGAATTCAGATAAAGAGCAACTTGTAGATAAAGAAGGGCCAGTGAGTACTAAAAAGTATATATCCAAATAGAATATACCTTTTCTTTACTTCCAGCACTTCCAACTACATAACAACCCAACAATTTTGCAAATTTGTCCAACAAGCTGGCCAATAGCACCGGATGCTGCTGAAACGAAGACATATTCTCCTTTCTTAGGGGAACAAACTTCATGGAAACCAGCATAGGCGGTTATACCAGGCATACCTTTTTTTTAAATGAAAAGTCAAAGTTAGAAGATTAGTGCACATTTACAGGGATAATTGATCAAGGTGTCCACAAAATTAAAGGAGATCTTAAATTAATGAAACTACTCTTTGAGACATGCATATCAAAAGGGTATGTAGCATAATCACCTTTGTCTAAATCTCAAGTGAATCCAACTTTTATAGAATAAGTAAACAACATACCAAGAAGTCCTGTATAGTAGGAAAGGGGTACATCACTGTGAGTGATCTTTCTGAGGCCTTTGGTTGCTGTGATTAGGCTAGACTCTTCCCATCTAGCAGACCCCCAAACTAAGTCACCTGCCTTCAAGTCTGAATGCCTAGAATCTAAAACTTTAGCCACTCCATACCCGTTTATCGGCTGCAAGTGTTCACAAAGAAAATTTCACAATTGCAAGCTCAAACTTCTACACAACATAATTTTTAAAAAGCAGTCACTCATGCATATATATATATATATATATATATATATCATTAATCTCTTTTAGTCATACAAGGAATTAGTTAATCTTTTAGTAGTTTCTAAAATGTTTAACAAGGTTATTCTTCTTCAAGCATTATGCTTTCTTTCTTTTCTGTCATTTTCCTCCACAAGTACCAAAAACATACACTGCATTCATCATCAACTATATATTATGATGTTTCTCAAAAAAAAAAAAAAAACTATATTTTATGATTTTATTTACCAATAAAAGATTCTTTATTGTGATTCCAACTACACATATTCTAATACCATTAATTTCTAAATTAAATTTCCAAATTGAACAATTTTCCATAAATCACGATGAACAATATATATCTCGCATCATTTCATTTGCCAAAAAAAAAAAGAAAAAGATTCTTAATTGAGATTCCGCTACACAGATTCTATTGTATTTTAATTTCTAAATCCAATTGCAAAATTGAACAGATACCTAATTTTTCAACCATGAATCACCATGAACAATATATAAATTCTTAAGTTGGAACCCAAGATTTCCAATTTCCAAATAGGAAAAGACAAAGAACTCAAAATATCATCTTGCGATACTATCATATTATGGGCAATCTCCAAATTTGAAAGAACCCCACTTCAAATTGGTCAAAAACAGTAAAAATTATCAGAACCCCATATCCCATATAGTAATTTTCTGTGGAACCAAACAGAAAAACTCACAAAACCAGGGGTGTAATTGGAGAATCCTTTAGGAACAACCCGTTGCATTAGGATACGCATGGCAGGGTCACAGGACAAGTAGAGATTCTTCAAAAGAACACCATTGGAACCCTCTGGAACCTTCAATTTTATGGTACTTGTGGTCACGTACATGTCTGATTCCTTAGGAAAACCTGCAGTGACATAGTCCTTGAATATCACTTGCTTGTTACTCACTTCCTCTCCAACATTTGCCATTGCCACTAGTACAATCTTTGTTGTTTCACTTTCACTGTCTGTGTTTTGTGTTTTGTCTGAAACGGTTTCTATTTTTTTGAGATAAGAGATAGAAAACGGATTCTATTTATACTTATAGGCGTTGTGTGAGTGCTTTTACATGACAATATTTTAAGAGAAATGATACGTCTACAACATTTTTACAACAATTTTACAACAAATCCTAAGTGGTAAGTTGTTACTGGTTGTTATTGTTGGGGCAAAAAAGTAATCTTAGTGTTAGTTTCAAATATGAACCAATAATAACTAACCACCTGTGATTTGTTGTAAAAATATTGTAAAATTATTGTAGACGTAGCATCTCTCATATTTTAATGTGTGTTCTGAGTACCATGATACGTCACTGATGATTTTTTTTAACGGGCGTAATGTCAAATGTGTACCATGATACGTCATTGAAGATTTTTTTTTAACGGCTGTAATGTCAAATGTGAGAATCAGCAGTGACGATTCACGTTGGTTGAATTCTTTTTCATTTTCTCTTTATCATGGTCACTTCGAAACTACTAAGAGGTTGTTTGGATGAGCAATTTTCATGACTCAATTCTCAGTTTTTATAACTCAATTCTCAAAAATAGTAGGACTCATAGCAAAATACTCGTTTGCCTGCACCAATACTCTATTTCCATAACTCTGTTTCCAATATTCAATTCTCTACTTTTTGAGTTATGAGTTATGGAAACTGAAAATAACTTTTAACTGTTTTCAGTTTTCAATTCTTATAACTCAATGACATTTTTGTAATTAAACATACAAGAGGGACCCATTGTCATAACTTCAGCCACCTTTTCAACTTTTTTTTTTCCTTTCCTCCTGGCTTCGGTCTTCTTCACTCCTCTGGGTTTCCTCTTTTTTTTTTTTTCTCTTTTTTTTCTTTTTTTTTTCTCCTTTCTTCTTCAGTGGGTTCGATCTTCTATCTTAACTTCTTCTTCTTCTTTTTTGTCCTTTCCTCCTGGGTTCGGTCTTCTCCACTCCTCTGGGTTTCCTTTTTTTCTTTTTTTTTCTTTTTTTTTCCTTTCTTCTTCAGTGGGTTCAGTCTTCTATTTGAACTTTTTTTTCTTTCTTCTTTCACTGGGTTCGGTTCGGTCTTCTCCTGGGTTTTTTTTTTTTTCTTCTTCAATGAGTTCAGGTTTCTGGGTATTGAAAAAAAAAAAAAAAAAGGCTGCACCAGTGACAGTTATGGGACCCACAAATAGTGTGAAAAATATTGAGTGATGGAAAGTGAGTGATAGTGCCAAACAGGTGTAAAAAATTAAGTGATGAGTGATGAGTGATGAGTTATGAGTGATGAGTGATGAGTGATGAGTGATGGAAATTGAGTGACCAAAAAAAGGTGGCCAAACAGCCTCTAAACTATTCTTGTCCTCCATTGTAGGAAACATTTCAGAACTAGAGGATTTATTTATTTATTTTTAAATCTTATTTTTGTCATTTTTAAACAAAACAAAGTTAGAAAAAAATTGTAGATAAGTATTTTATCTATTTATCTATATTATTAATATATATTTAAAAGCCGATAAGTATAATTCAATGTTAATATACTCCTCTTAAACCACTTCATCAGCCACATTTGAAAAAAAAAAAAAAAAATTCCTTTATGATTTTTCTATTTTATTTTATATAAAATAATTAAATTTAATTCATGGACAAAGCTGTTAATGCATTCTATTACTGTTCAACATGTTACTATTCATTTATTTTAAATGCAAATATTTGACTATTCAGCTACTTAAATTAATTTCAACTTTTCATTTTCTTCTTTTTAATTTCAAGTAATTGTTAAAATTGAATAATTCATTTTTTTTTTGTAGATATATGCACATGTTTGACTATTTATTACAAAATATTACTATCCATTAAATGCAAATGTTTGACTATATTCAGTTACCTAAATTGATTTTAACTTCTCGTTTTCTTCTTTCTAATTTCAAATAATTTTTAAAATTGAATATTTAAACTTTTCATCTTCATATTCTTAAAAAAAAAAAAAAAAAAAAATATTCTCTTCCTCCATCCTTTCCCCTCCCTCTTTGTCTTTTTATCTTCGGACTACTCTTTACTTTATTGTTAGACTTGCTTCATCATTTTATCTTTCTTATATTTTAACTCTTCTTCTCCCTATCTTATTTCGAACAAATTTGAAATCATTTAATCCAATTAATCCATATTTTTTTTTTCACACAAAAACTATGTACTCTCTCTCACGTGTTTGATTTTTTTTTCTTTCTTAAAACTCTAATTTAGGTTGATATTTTTTTTTAAATTTTTTTTAGTGTTGTATTTTTTAAATTTTCCATCACAAATCTCTCTTATAGCTTTGGTTGAATTTTGGTTTGGGTTAATATGTTGGTTTAAAAAAAAAGGGACCGGCTCACTTCCTGTTAAGAACCCCCCCCTCCCCTCCCCTCCCTTCACTACCTCCCGTTTTTAAATAGATTTGAAACACCTGCCAAATAATAAATCTAATGGTCAAAAATAAAACCACGACAACCCCACTTTATTTATCACACATTCTCCTTTGTTTTGTCTCAAACTTCCTCTCTCTGCAGCAACAACCACGTGGACAGAAGAAAGCTTCAGTCTACTGGCAGAGGCACAGGTCCACAAGGGATTGAGATCCCGTGCAATACCCTAGACAATTGCACAAATCCCAGCCATTTATTTAATCCCACGACTTCTTATTTTGACACCTCACCAAAATTGAAAAGACCCTTTTACCCTTAAAATTTTTGGAGTCCTGCCGGTGCTGATGCTAATGGGCTGTTTTCACATTTGATAAAATCAAATTTCTCTCTCCCTGTGCTCTGCCTCTCCCTCAACCCGCCATTTTTTCTGCCTCCCTCAACCTGCCATCACCCATCACCCAACAAAGACCCATCAGCCAAAACAAAGAAAATACTCATCTTACCCTCTGAAATTTCTAACCCCCAAACACTCACACTCACACACTCCCTCTTTCTTTGTCTCCAAGCGCCGTTCCTTCTACCTCAACCTGCCGTCATAGCTGCATCACCCAACGAAGACCCATCAGCCAAAACAAAGCTTCTTCCCATCTGAAATTTCTTAACCCCAAACACTCACACTCACACTCTCCCTCTCTCTGTCTCCAAGAGCCTCTCCCTCAACCCGCCGCCACCGCTGCCAGCATCACCCAACGAAGACCTATCAGCCTCCACAAAGAAAATACTGAATCTTCCTAGGTTGCTTCCAACATCAAATGACTCAAGGAGGTGAGTTCTCTCTTTTGGGGTTTGATTTTAGTTCTATTAGTGATATATATTTCACCATGGAATCATTATTTTGTTTATGTATTGACGAATATTTTTGGGTAGTTTTTTTGCTACAACTTGAATATTGTACATTTTCAAATGGATATGTGAAATATGGTCTAGCAAAATTATAGAAATAGATGGTCAGTGGTACAGGGGATATAGCTAAAATCCCTATTTTACTTAGTTAGATGTTACATTGGTTGAATTCTATGCTTTTAGGTCCTGGATGTGTTTAAACTGTAGTGTTTTAGGTATTATACACTTAAACAGTTTCTTATGAAATTTTAGCTTGAAACTGTCCTCTATCAATTGGGTCATCATCTCTCATGATCATATATTGGTCTGTTGTAATTCTTATATATGATAAGCACAATGTTGGTACAAAAATTTCAGCTTTTATTTTCAATGAACTTCTCTATTTATAATAGTAGATAGTTTTGTACATTTGTTAATTACAGGAGTATTCTTTAATTCATTGCATAGTGTGGTGAGAGAATTCTCTCAAAACATGGATGCCAATGCAGATTTGGATCCTAGAGTTGGTATGGAATTTGATACATTAGAAGATGCATGGGAATTTTGGGTAAAATATGGAAGGCAAGTGGGCTTTGATGTTAGAAAACATTACATAAATAAAAGTAAGAATGATGGTAAGGTAACATCAAGGGGATTTGTCTGTGCAAAGCAAGACATTCGAGGTAAAGAAAAAGAAGAATTGATTCGCACACGTAACCGAGATGATACAAGGACTAATTGTCCTATAAGGTTTTATGTTTCATTAGTGCGAGAAAGTGGAAAGTTTAAAGTGTCTGATTTTGTTGGAGAACATAATCACACTCTTCATTTATCAGAAACAATTTATATGATGAGATCTCAACGAAAAATTTTAGAAGTTCATGCGGGATTGATTGAGTTAGCATCCTCTTCTGGAATCAAGCCAAAAGCAGCCCATGAGTTGATGAGTAGAGAGGCTGGTGGGAGTGCTAATCTTGGATTTACTGAGCTTGATCAGAAAAATTACCTTAGAACAAGGCGGCAAAAAAACTTGGTATATGGTCAAGCTGCATGTTTATTAGGGTACTTTCAGGAACGATTGACTAAAAATCCATCATTTCAATATGGAATACAATTAGATAACATTGAGCAGATAACTAACATTTTTTGGGCTGATGCTAGAATGGTTATTGATTATGCTAATTTTGGTGATGTGGTGACATTTGACACTACATATGGTACTAATAAAGAGCTAAGACCATTAGGGGTGTTTACCGGTTTCAATCACCACAGAGGGTTAACGGTTTTTGGGGCTGCTCTTTTATATGATGAAACAGCATAATCATTTAAGTGGTTGTTTGAAAGCTTCTTAGTTGCACATGGAGGTAAAAGACCTAAAACAATTTTTACGGATCAAGATCCTGCAATGGCAAAGGCATTGAGTGATGTGATGCCTAACACTTACCATGGATTATGTACTTGGCACATAATGCAAAATGGGATAAAACATTTGGGGAATTTGATGAAGGATGGTTCTTCTTTTCTTCAAGTTTTTAAAACTTGTATGTTTGAGTTTAATGATGAAAATGAATTTGAAAAAACTTGGGAGGACATGATTGACACATGCTATACATGATCGTAGTTGGTTGGATACTATCTACAAATTGAAAGGAAAATGGGCAAAGTGTTACATGAAGAATGAATTTACATTGGGAATACGAAGTACCCAACTCAGTGAAAGATTGAATGGAGATTTAAAAGATTACTTGAAATCTGATTTGGATGTGGCTAAATTTTTTGAACATTTTGATCGGGTGATTGAGCAAAAACAAGAAAGAGATTTACAAGTTGAATTTAATGCTAGGCAAAAGTTTCCTCAGTTAGGCTTGAAAAATTCTCCATTGTTGAAGCAAGTAGTACAAGTGTACACACCTGTAATATTTCGAATGCTTCATGATCAATATGACCTTGCATCAGCAGCAAGGATAAAAAATCGCCAAGAGGACTTGTTAGTGCATACGTACACTATTGAGTTTATGCATAAGCCTGGTGAGTTCATAGTCTCTTATGACATTGCAGATAAGACATTTTCATATAGTTGTAGAAAGTTTGAAATTGTTGGGATTTTATGTTGTCATGTTCTGAAAGTCTTTGACTTCCTTGGTATAAAAACAATTCCTGATATGTACATTTTGAAAAGATGGACAAGAGAGGCAAAAAGTGGATGTATCTTGGACAATAGGAGAACAAATGTGGAAGAACATGTCAACTTGAGTGTTACACAGCGATATAGAAAATTATGTCCCAAGTTGGTACGATTAGCTTCTCAAGCGGCAGACAATGAAGAGGCATTTGCTTTAATAGAGAAGATGATAGAGGAATATGAAAAGAAGGTTGAAGACATTGCAGCAAAAAATGTGGGTGGTCATCAATTGCCCTATCAAATGCCATTATGTAGTGGAGCAAAAAATCTTGATCCTAACCAACATTTGGAAGATTGAAGAAAACCAAAAAAAGGAGTAGAGTTGAATTAAATGATGAGGTTAGTCAATAGTTTTCCAAAGTAAATTTTATTTATTTATATTTATCCCTTACTAAGTTTCCAGTGTTTGTAAACTTTTGTATTGTTATGGCTAATAATAATAATAATAATATATATATATATATATATATATATATACATATTCTCATATAGGAACTTGGTTTTGCTCCCAACATGCAATACAATAGTTATGACTCACATGGAGAACATCATTCGCATCAAGTAAGAGATTTTTTTTTTTTTTTGGTAGTATAATAACTTAATAATTTGTGAAGTTGGAGATTGTGCTACACTTGCCTATTTATTTGTGAATTTATTAATAAGGTTTTCTTTTTCGTGATATAGCGGACTTATCCTGTCACTTTTTCCATGCCAGTGATGATATCTGAATTAGGACCAATCCATAGTGTTAGGTTCTAAGGTCTTAGGATTTTGTGTATTTAGAACTCTAATTTGTAATGTTGGCAAACCATGATCAAAACATTGTATTTAGTTTTATTTAGACTTGCTCAAAGTTGGTTTATTCTTGTAAAGTTGGAATCGAGTGGCTGCAGAAGTACTTGGGACTTTCGGCCTGGCTCGATCGATCGAAGAATAGACTCGATCGATCGAAAATCGCACAGGTTGATTTTTCTGTAGAATTTCCAACTCAGCCCTACTTCATTAAACGTTTAGGGTTTTATGTTTTTACCCTAGGTATATAAACTAAACCCTAGCCACGTTTTTGAAGGTTGTCCATATTGTATTGTTGCTCATACATTGCTGTTTTGTGTGAATCTCTTGTGAGATCTTTGAGGAGCTTTCCTTTACACAAAACTTAGGGTTTTCATGGTAGAGATAATTTCAACATCTTGAAGATCATTACTGTTGCAACCATTGGAACTTAAAAGAAAAGCAAGCAGGGAGCTTGTAGCTGATTGAGGAATTCAAGAAAGAAGTAGTCCGTGGATTCGGAGCCTGCGCGTGGTCGTGTTAGGAAGTTCTACTGGTGGGTAGCATTAGGAAGTCGAGCGGGGAGCTTGTAGTCCTTTTGTATGAACTTCAATTCTTTCATAGTGAATTCAGGTTAGCCTTGAGGATCGGTGGGTCAAATCCTCCCCAGGTTTTTACCGTGTGGTTTCCTGGGTGATCATATCTTGTGTTATTTATTTTCCGCTGCATTATTATTCTTGATATGATTGTTTGATTGCTTTAACCTAGAATTGCATAATTTGACTAAGTAACAACTTGGCTAATTAATCTAGGCTACGCAATCTGGTTGTTTAAGGGGTCTAAATACATAGTTACCAAACTAGTTTCATGTCATTCTTAAGGGTAAACATATTTGTTTACATGTTTTGCATTTATAAGTAATTAGATGATTTTTTAAACTCTCTCTTATAATTATTGTGATTACATAGGTACCATTAATTCCATTGTTGTCTCAAGTATCAAATCCTGTGGATGTTAGTCAGGTAAAATGTAAATGTTTTCATACATGAAATTTTGAAAAAACTTATATGTTTACTTGTTTTGCAATTATTAGTAATTAGATGATTTCGTAAATTATTTTTCTTATAATCATTGTGTTTACATAGGCACCATTAACTCCATCATTGTCTCAGTTAACTCCATCATTGTCTCAAGTATCAAATGATGCAGCTGTTTGTCAGGTAAAATGTAAACGTTGCTTTAAGTGACTATCTTCCCTCAGTTGAGCTCTGCCAATCTTCCTTACTTTTTTTTTCATGAACTTGTTAGATTTGAAGTTTGTTTTTCTGATTGGTTTGTATTATGAAGTTTTTGTTGAAGTGGTTTCTGTTGAAGTGGCTTTATGTGTTTAAGTGGGTCTTGGCTACCAGTTAGGTAGTTGACGGGTTGGGATATTGTTATGGCTTGGCTGTGTTGTCTTGATGACTAGTGATTTGGGTTGGCTCTTTGATCGTTGATAGCGATGGATGATTTGGGTGTAGCTGGCTATTGATTGTCTCTCGGCTATGCATACCTGGCAATGGGTGATTTGGGTTTTGGCTTGGCCTGTGATGAGTGACTTTCCTTTTGTGTGAGTGGCTTGGCTTGTGGTGAGTAACTCCATCATTCTTGACTGCCCTTTTGTGTGAGTGGCTTGGCCTGTGGTGAGTAACTCCATCATTCCTGACTGACCTTTTGTGTGAGTTCCACCTATAACAATTTGGTGAGTGACTTATATTTTTGGTTGAGGCAAGTTTGGTTTTGGTCCCTCAAATTTAAAATATTTAGTTTTAATTCTTACTCACCAAATGAATATTGGTCAAGTAAAAAATAAATTCATGTGTTTATATCCTCTCTACTTACCAAATGAATAAACTTATTTGTATATATATATACACAGGAAAATGAAGTTAGGTTCAATTATGGACTAACTCCATGTGTTGAAAACACAAATGCTTGCCTGGAAACACAACACTTTTTTGGTATGTAAAAAACTAATAAATGGTAAGTTCAATTATAGTGAAATTTTCTTATGTTTGTTCAAGTTTAAAATGTAACTTGATTTTTTGACATATTTTCAGGCTAATATTGATTTTGCAGTATGATGGATAACATTTTTTGGACAATTTGTTTGATAGTATATTGCACAGTGGACATGGTAGCATATTGCACAGTGGACAACATTTTTGGACAACTTTGCCTTGGACAGTTTCTTGGACAGCAAATCTGACTTATTTAGACAACTGATTGCACATGTAGCAAATTTTTTGGATAATTTTTGTAACTAAAGAAGTAAGTCAAACATGTTAAATATGTTAGATTGTACAAGTGCATGTTTGAGTAACTTCTAGTTAAACATTAATTATATATGCAAGTGATTAATATTTTTAAATGCAATGTCTCTTCATTCCCTAACTTTTGTTCCCTAAATTTGTTAATACATGCTAGAATGAATGAGAGATTCCCAATTTCATATTAGATTTGGTGCTATTGAGTGTCTAATTCTGTCATGTGTAAAAGAAAAAAAAAAATGAAAGAGATAAAGACAGAGGAAAAGCACAGGAAGAAAATGAGAAATTGTGGAGCTTGGCGCACGTTCAGGTGGTCTAAATACTTCTTGGAATTGTGGAATTTTGGAGAATGGTTTACCATCCCAACTCCTTGTTAGCTAAATACTTCCCTGAAAATCCTCTCCATGACTGCAAACCCAACCCTCACCAATCTTGGACTTGGAAGAATATCATTTACAGCAATCCATTAATACATCAATGGCTGGTGGATGACAGGAATAGGTTTGAACATAACTTTACCACCCAGCTTGGTTCCCTAGCACTTCTAAATATCAGGGAGTTGTTGGCTCAAATTTGAAAAGTGTGGCTGACTTTGTTGAATCGTTCACTAATAATTGGAATCCCAGCATTGTTAGAAATCTATACCACCCCTCCTTGTTTTTTTAAGGAGGACAAGATGTTTTGGAGACATTCAAGTACTGGCATGTACCAAATTAAGGTCTGTAAGGAACAAATGGTGGAACAAATGGAAAGTAAAATACATGTTTATATCACCTTTGTATGGAAAATATTACACAATTGTTTGCCTGTTAATCTTAACTTGACAAAGCAAAAAACTCAACCATCTAAGTGTTTTCCCCATACAATAAAAATATGAAAAATAAAAGAAAAAATGATGAACAAAGTAACTTGTTCAACTCAGCAGCTCTGGTCACACTCGGTAAGTAACTTGTTCAGCTTAGCAGCTCTGGTCACACTCTTGACAAAAATGACGACCTGATTGAAGTCCCATGCGTCAAGGTCATTCAATTTGCGGTTTTTCTCTGCCTCCTTCAATAAAATGTAGTGCTGGCCAGGGAGACAATGAAAATGTGCATTAGTTGAATAAGCAAGAGACAGTCAACTGATGAAACAAAAATATTGCAAAAATTAAAAAAAAAAGCATCGAAGATACCTGTACAAGACCGTGAAGAGTCAACTTGGTCTCATCATCAACATAAATTTCCATTGGCTGAAAAAAACAAGTGTCAATATAAAGTGCATCAAAATACCATCTTCTACAGCAACCAAAACTCAACAACAATAGATAAACAAATAACTGGCAATCCAAAAAGGCAATCCTTCTGAACTACAATGTATTGATTGAACTTACTCATCTCTCAAGTAGTAGAAACATCCAGCTACTACCCAAGAAATAAGAAGTGGAACCAATATCCTCACTAAGGCCCCACAAACACAATCACTCAACCACATATAACCAAAAGGATCAAGAGAAGTGGTTACGCCCAAAGAAAAGTTCAGACTAGAAGTAGGAAAAACTAAAAATATTGCAAGTACTACAACTACAAATTCATTCCCTTGCCAATGACAAGGCAAATTGAAACCTAAGCCACAAAACCGCACAATTGACAACCAACAAGGCAATGACATGACATTTATAAATACAAAGAATATCATAACTTTATGATGCCTTATCACACCTCTTGCATAAATTTTTTGCAAACAGGGCAGATCTATTTACTGAGATTTGCTGAAAACATCATAACTTGCTTGTCATGAGGAGTCATCTTGAAGATCTCCTGCACATCTCTCCTCATGTCTGTAAAACATACAAGAACATGGACAACAAAAGGCTTAAAATAAGAAAATTATTATCGCAAACAATGCAATACACTGTAAAGAGAACAAGAGAATTGCAAAGTATCATATTTCAGAACTAATTCACATAAACAAGGGGATAAAAGGCAGAAGAATAAGAAGAACATACCAAGTGATTCTAGCATCTTATCACACTCATCAAGAATAAAATGCCTCACATTCTTCAATCCAAGATCTTTATCCCTTGCCAGAGCCAATATTCTTCCAGGTGTTCCAACAACAACAACCACAATAACAACAATAACAGAATTAAGACTTGATTTCAATTCCTAATCTAAAAACCCAAAAAAAAGAGAAATCAGAATTAAATTCAGCCCCAATGAGAAAAAGAGTTTGACCTTTGAATATTTTCAATATCCATGGCAGTTTTCATCAAGCATAATAAAGCTATATAAAATCTACATTAAATTCCTCCAGAGTCCATAAGTTGAGCAGCCACAATCACTATTTTTGGAAGATGTACAGTTCTATTATACTGTTTTTGTATCACATTGGTAGATTTTTAATGCCAGAGAAAGCATTTTTAATTCCACAATCACTATTTTTGTATCAAGCATTTTTAAATAATTGACAAAAATGCAAGCAATATAAGACTTGATTTCAATTCCTAAGCTAAAAACCAAAAAAAAAAAAAAAAAAAAAAAACAGAAAACATAATTAAAAAATAGAGATAAAAGAAAATAGAGTTTATTAAAAATAATAGAGATAAAAGAAAACCCTACCGAGTGGTGGTCTCTCTCTGAAATAAGCCCAAATCGGCAAGGATAATTTTCATCACAACCACCACCTCCGATGGTGGCTTCGTCTCTCCTTCGACCAAACTCTCTTTCTTTCCCTCTCAATCTCATATCCCTCCATAGAACAAACCTAAAAAAGCATCAAACCCTAACCCGATTCTCTCTAAACCCTAACCCTTACTTTCTCTGATCTGGGTCTGAAAAGCATCAATTTCTCACTTAAACACCCGATTCTCTCCAAACCCCAACCCTTACTCTCTCTCTGATCTGGGTCAAAAAGGGTGCGAGTGTTTGGGGGTTGAGAGAGTGGAGCGTTAGGGAGAGTGACGGAGAGAGCTAGGTTGAAGTGAGAGAGACGAGAAAAAGTTTTAATGAAATTCAAAAATGAGAAGCTGAAATGATATTTTGAGTGAGCACACGGATTGCCAGCGTGTCCTGGTGAGGTGTCAAAATAAGAAGTCGTTGGATTAAATGAATGGCTAGGATTTGTGCTATTGCACGGGATCTCAATCCAGTCCACAAGGCCATGGAGCAAAGTACAAGAACCTCTCTCTCTCTCTCTCTCTCTCTCTCTCTCTCTCTCTCTTTTGATGGAGAATGGATTTACTAAATTTTAATGATACAAAAAAGTCAAATCTATAAACAACATGAGCCAATTTTATTTCAAATTCTGCAAAACCCAAACATTAATAAATTCCAGCAAACCTTTGAAAGTGAAGCTTATAAAACAAGATTGGGATCAAAGATCTCTGGGTCAAGTTCCATCTGTTAGCTTCTGGGTCTTTTAAGGAGAGGTAAATGGCAATGGAAAGATCTCCACCAGATCGTGTCTCCTTATGCCCTTTGCCGTGGAAAGGTCCCCTTTCCAGTGATGGTGCGGTAACAGTGATGTTGCAGAGGGAGAAATTTTGAGACAAAAAAAAAAAAAAAAAAAAGGTTAGATGTGTGATAAATAAGGTGGGGTGACCATTGGATTTATCATTTGATTGGTGTCTTAAATCTATTTAAAAACAAGAGATAATGGGAGGGTTCTTAACGGGAGGTGAGCCAGTCCCTTAAAAAAAAAAATTGAGTTTATATCAAAACAAAATATATATTGCTACAAATTTGAATGTATCTACTATTGGACTTTCATTGAACATAGATGTAATCACAATGTTTTTAACTTCATATACTTCTTTGGTAATGTGAATTTGAGAAAGAGCAAAGGGTAGGCAAAGGATATATGGTTTTTCATAATCCCCTATATCTTGAAAACAATAGAGGGCCTATTATTCTCCTTTCTATTGGAATTTTGTTTAGATAACCTTTTGCTATAAGTTCCTTGACTTTTTGTTATTTTATAATGAAATGGGACTGAAAGTTCTCCTTTGCTAGAGACAGATATACAAATACTTTTGGAGAAGACTGATATGACTCTTAAAAAGTACAAGATGCATATGGTTGTGGCAAATGAGCTTTTAACTCGCAAAGACGAGGTTGTAGTTGTTACAAGTAATGAAAAGATATCAGTTTGCCGTTACAAGACTTAAGTTGGTGTTGTTGTGGAGAATCCCCTTATTAGATTTGTTGTGGAGAGACATTCAGTTTATTTTGAGAAGCCAGATCTATGATATTTAAACCTAAAATATCATCAAATGTTTGAAATAATAGACATTTACCAAAAATTGCTCTATGGTAGGTCCATATGATAATCATTTGGATTATCTAGTAGGCTAACTTGCCTTTGGGCAAAAAATATAAAAGAAATAAAAAGCATATTTTGATTTCAATCAAAGTGCTTATAAAATAACCTCTAAGGGGGGAGATTATAATAAACATTGTGAACGCTCTATAGCATATACTGTGACAAAAAGTGAATAAAGTTGTTTTATTTGTAGAGTATCAAAAAAGTCAAAAAATATTCAGTGTAGTAATTTTGTATTGTTGCATTTTATGTGTTTTTCTCAAATCTATTTGTTATTTTTATTTTGGTCATTTTATTACATATAATTAGCATCTCCACCATCAAAATTTTAGTTAATTTGAACTTTCTTGGTAAACTTTTACTTTACTTAGTTAATCATCTTTACTGAAAATGCCAAAATGAGAATAAGATAAAATATAATTTACTCTAGAGCATCATTATGCTATTAATGTTTTTATGTATAAATACTTAAGAAACTTTTTCTTTTTGCATTTTATTTTATTTTATATTTCTACTTTATGATATATGATTTATTGACAATGATCTATTATATAGTTATCTTTATTTACTTTTTCACTTAATTTCAATTGTTGGGAAGAAAGAGATCGATGTGGATCTATGTATAGAAGAAAAATATACCTGTGCGCACCCAAAAACCTAAGCCCGATTGGACTGGGCCTCGCTTGGGCTCACAACTTACTTGTATAGTGGGTCTGGATTTCCCACACTGGGTCGTTCAAAGCGCCAAGGCCCAATGGAATCGCTTTCTTCTCCTCGGGGGTCCGAACCACTTCCTCTGTTTTCTCTCTATTTTCTCTTCCTTTTTCCAAATCTCCAACCCCTGTCTCCTCAAAGCTTCGGGTATTTATAGTTCACAGAATCGCTGAGAGGCCATAATTATTTGCCAATAAGTGCAACCGGCGGTCCAGTATTAACGATCGTAAGTGGATGGTTAGGTAGGCATGGGAAGCGGTGAGGGTGGCGTTGGAACTTGGTTCCCACCTCCACGATAGTTCTCGGCAGAGGTGCCTCTCCAAGGCGCGGCTGGGCAGGTACAGGGCGGGGTGTCCCGCGAGCCATATATTTATTACTGCTCGGGAAGGGTTCGCCGAAAAACAATGAAAAGGAAAAGTTTGGGCCCGTAGCAAGCGTGACTCGGGGGTGGGCCGCATGGCAGAGGGAGATGGGCCTCATGGGCCATATATCCAGGTCAAGGTCCAAGGCCCGCTATGGGTCATGGTGTGGGGGCCGTACATTAGCCCCCCCTTGATTCGCTCCCCATTCCCGGGGATGAATCAAGGATCACGAGGGGTAAATGCGTGTCTAGGAAGTCAAAGGGTCAGTGCACGGCCATTGAGGGGCGCATTAATGCGCATCTCAAAAGTCGCACTCGGAATTGATTGATGGCCTATCCGTCATTATTGTCTGACGGTTCGTGAACCGAGGCGTCGCGCGTGTGGCCGTTTGAAACGGAGGTTCGCGTGTTTTCCTTTCAGTGGATCATTAAATGCCTCCCCTTCCACCTTCCCCCTATGCTTATAAATAGCCCCTTTAGTCACTGGTTCTCACTTTTGCATCCTTCATATTTCAGTATCCTACTCTGCCGAGCATCCCTCTCTCGTGG
The DNA here is from genome assembly GCA_032727855.1 of Quercus ilex subsp. ballota. NCBI lineage: Eukaryota > Viridiplantae > Streptophyta > Magnoliopsida > Fagales > Fagaceae > Quercus > Quercus ilex. The sequence continues at coordinate 61,292,362 of CM064917.1, forward strand.
TTCATCTACTGGCCCAGAACACACTCCCTCCCTAGAGCCCTCAGTAAGTTCCTTTCCCTCTTCTCGCTTTTTCAGTTCAGCCATTTTAGTCTATTCTTTGGTAATCACAACACTTCTTTTCCCTTTTATCAAAAAACACTCGTTTTGGAAAAACATGAGTTACTCTTACCTCCTTTCTTCCGAGCATGCTTTGGCTAGGTTTAGGGAAGCATATAATGTTCCTAGTGATGTAGATATTGCCTACTGCAATATGGGTGATATCGACATCCAGAGGCGTCGTGGTGAAAACACGGTGTTTTTTCCTTTGATGGTCATCTTAGAGGGTGGGCTTAGGTTCCCGGTTGACCCTCTAGTCCTTAGTACCCTTAGATTTTACGGCCTTTGTCCCGACCAACTCCCTCCCAACTTTTACCGGGTAGTGAGTTGTGTGAGTAGGTTGAACCAGTTATATGGGTTGCAACTAAACCATCACGACATTAACCAGACGTATAGCCTGTGCGGCAATGTTGAGTCTGATTATTATATAAAGACTAGGGACGTGAGGGTACGGCTTATTTCATGCCTACCAGATTCAAATCGTAACTCGGCAAAAGATTTCGTTCGGGTGAGCGGCAATTGGTTTGCCGAGGAGATCCCTTGCGCATTTTCGCCGTGCAATGTTGGTCGGTGACTAACCTTTATTTACTTTGGTCTCTTTTTTGACTTTGGTTCGGTTATGTAATCGTTAGCCCCTATTTCCTTTGTGCAGATACCAAAAGATTCAAGCCGGACATCAGAGTGGTACATGTTCGGGACCTGAACTTCGTGCTCAGGTCGGAAATCTTCGTACATACGGACGGACAACTCCGAGCGTCCCACCTCATCCTCGGTGTCAACCCCGTCTACTCAACTTGGCAGGCGTTCAGCCAAGCTCTGCTAGTTGACAGCCCTCTCCTCTCATACATCGACGTCCGGCACGCAAACTTCCTCCCCCCTAAGCTAACCGTAGGCGAGGCGCATGATCTCGGTCCCCGGTACATCTGTTCAGACGAGCGACAGCCTATCCGTGACGAATCAGCCGAGCGCGTGTCTACCGAGCGTAGAAAACGTGCCCACGAGCAAATCCAGCAAGCTTCCGCTCAGCCCGAGAGAGCCGTTCAGCCCGAGAGAACCGGGGAGGTTGTTGTCGCAGAACTGTCCGACTCTTCCGAAACAGGATCCGATCAAGGCAACGCAATGGTGCCCAGGAGGAAGATGACGATAGACCGCTTTGTCCCGAGTGACCGGCCTACCGTGCAGCAACAACAAACCCCCGGCCGTGATGCTTCGCCCCCTGCTGCCCCACCATCCCGAATTCGAAAAAGGCCGCGCACAACTGATCAGCCTCAGACGGGCTCGGGCAACGTGCCCCCCGACCCTCGGCCGGTATCGTCATCCGAGAACCGGTAGCGCAAACCGGGATAGACCTGGCGTCTACTTCCCAAGCTCCGGCGGCTTGGCGACCTTCCTTCCAAATTGGCGGCGAGCCTCTTCCATCGACGGCCAGTGCCCGGGTATGGGACAAAGGTCATGGTGGCCATGTGGCGCAGAGTCTGGCGCGCGGCATCCTCTTGCCCGAGGACTTGCACGCCTTCATGGATTCGACGGATGAGTCTTTGGGGAGGCGTTTGCAGTGGCACACCATAGCGGTAACTATTTCTTCTTTCTTTACGGTTATCGGTCTCCCATCTGCTTATGTATGTGTATTTTCTATTTTTACCTTACGAAGTGAATATCGTGTGGTCAGGCCGCGCAAATGTCGTACGTTGTGGACGGGAGGATGAAGGAGCTAGCCGAGGATGTTGAGCGGGAGAAGGCTCTGAAGGACGTTGCCGAGGCCACGGCGAAGGAGAAGTCGAAAATTGCCGCGGAGGCGGAGAGTAAAATTGCTGCAGCCGTGAAGGCCCAGGCCCTTGCAGAAACGAAGTCTGAGGAACTGGAGCTGCAGCTGGGCGGCACCGAGCTCAAATTGGCGGAGGCTCAGAGCCTGAATACCATGCTGGAAGGGCAGCTGGCCGATTCGAAAACGGCGCTGGAAGCTTGTGAAAACAAGTGGTATAACGAGGGGTTCGCGGATGCCGAGAACTCAGCGGAACCGGTCATTCGCCAGGCCCATAGGCTCGGGTTTGAAGAGGGTTGGTTTGCCGCTCTTCAAGCATTGGGGATTCCCGAGTATTCTCCGTTGAGGGATCGCAACAAGATCCCTTTCCCGAGCATCCCTCACACCGAGAATCCCGCGCCCCTCATCATTGACGAAGAAGAGACTTCCAGCATGAGGGAACTAGTGAACGCCATTGATTCTCACGCAGTTCCAACCTATATGGAGGGGACCAGCCACCCCCATGTGGGGGACCGGACCGGGGGGGACATCCAGCCGCCAACTCCTCACGCCGAACAGCACTCCTAAGGGGACGCATCTTCTGCTCACGCCGTGGACATCTAAAGTTGAAAACCAATCCTTTCTTACTTTCCCTTTGTTTTTTAGAATTTTAATGAGTGGAATCGCCTATGTCACCGGGTTGTGGTGACAAGATACATTATTTATGATGTTTCTCATTTATTTTGAGTTGCCGGGTTTTGGCAACAAGACGTTAATTTGAGTTGTACGCTTTAATATGAATACTCTATCGTGTTGCTCTTTTGTATTGACCGAGTAATGAACTTTTATTGGTTCTCCTTATTGAGATGCATCCGACCATGGTAAGGCCTCAATACGCTCGGAGATAGTGATCTAACCGAGGTCAGGTTTCCATCAGCTCGGTGTTTAGTTTAAAACCGAGGGGTAGTTTCCGTTCTTGGAGTAAAAAGGCTAAGGTTTTCACCTGCTCGGTGATTAGGTCGAACCGAGGGTCAGGTTTCTGTCCTTAGAATAAAAAGGCTAAGGTTTCCACCTGCTCGGTGATTAGGTCGAACCGAGGGTCAGGTTTCTGTCCTTAGAGTAAAAAGGTTAAGGTTTCCACCTGCTCGGTGATTAGGATCGAACCGAGAGTCAGGTTTCTGTCCATAGAGTTAATCGCTAAGGTTTCCACCTGCTCGGTGAGTAGATCAAACCGAGAGTCAGGTTTCTGTCCATAGAGTTAATCGCTAAGGTTTCCACCTGCTCGGTGAGTAGATCGAACCGAGAGTCAGGTTTCTGTCCTTAGAGTTAAAAGGTTAAGGTTTCCACCTGCTCGGTGATTAGGATCGAACCGAGAGTCAGGTTTCTGTCCTTAGAGTAAAAAGGTTAAGGTTTCCACCTGCTCGGTGATTAGGATCGAACCGAGAGTCAGGTTTCTGTCCATGGAGTTAATCGCTAAGGTTTCCACCTGCTCGGTGAGTAGATCGAACCGAGAGTCAGGTTTCTGTCCTTAGGATTGGCCAAGAATAAAAATTGCCTGGTGTATGGGATGGAACCGAGAATTTTGGTTAGAACAGTGCGAATCTGCATGAAAAATATCATTAGTATAACTAAAAAACATATACAACAGGTTTTGGTTTATTCCATGCTCGGGGGATCGCCCATTAATGATAGTATCTCTTGAGGTTGTGGACGTTCCACGGTCGGGGCAGTTGTCTCTCGTCTAGGTCTTCTAAGAAATAAGCCCCGGGGCCGGCTACGGCCGTGACCCTATAGGGTCCCTCCCATGTCTGCGCCAATTTCCCGGCACTTGAGTCCCGCATGTTGCCCACGGCCCTTCTGAGAACCAAATCCCCGGGGACAAACTCCCTGGTTCTCACGCCTCGGTTGTATCTCTGGGCGAGCTTCTGCTGATACTCCGCGAGCCGTATTGTCACCATTTCACGATACTCTTCCACCTTGTCTAAAGATCCCACCATCATTTCGTTGTTTTGGGCGTGATCGAACCCTGCTACTCGCGCACTGCATAGATTCATCTCGGCAGGGATTACGGCTTCCGCTCCGTACGTGACAGAAAAAGGGGTCTCCCCGGTGGACCGTCTAGGAGTGGTGCGGTATGCCCACAGGACTTTGGGTAGTTCCTCGGCCCAGTTTCCCTTTGCTCCCTCCAACCTTTTCTTTAGCCCACTCACAATCACCTTATTCACGGCCTCGGCCTGACCGTTGGCCTGCGGGTAAGCCGGAGTTGAGTACCTGTTTTTGATGCCGAGACCGTTGCAAAATTCTCGGAACGCCCGGCTGTCAAACTGTAGCCCGTTGTCAGATACGATAGTGTTCGGCACCCCGAACCTGGTGATGATATTTTTCCAAACGAACTTCTTTACTTCCACATCTCGTATGTTGGCCAATGCTTCAGCCTCCGCCCATTTGGTAAAATAGTCGACGGCCACCAAAACAAACTTTCGGCCGCCTGTTGCCCGAGGGAACGGGCCGATGATGTCCAGCCCCCATTGTGCAAAAGGCCAAGGACTGCTGATCGGGTTCAGGTGGCCCGCGGGCTGATGGATCAGAGGGGCGTGCTTTTGACACTGCTCACACTTAAGCACATACTCGGCGGCGTCCTTCTGCATCTGAGGCCACCAAAACCCCTGAGTCATTGCTCGGTGCGCCAATGAACGTCCCCCGACATGGCCGCCGCACACCCCAGAGTGGAGCTCCGCCAAGAGCTCTCCCACCTTCTCCGGGCGTAAGCACAAGAGGTACGGCCCTCCGAAGGACCGTCGATACAAAGTTTGATCTTCTGCCAACCAATACCGAGAAGCCATCCTACGGATCCTGATGCCCTCCTTTTCGTCACTCGGCAATTGGTCGTCAGCCAGAAAGTTAGTAATGAGGTCGATCCAGCACGAGGCAGGTGCCGCGATGGCCGTGACATTGATCCCTATAGTTCCCGAGTCGCTCACTACCCGGACGCTCGGCTCCAAGATAAGCTCGACTTTGATTTGCCATGGTATGTCCTCAGTTACTGACGACGCCAGCGTGGCTAGGGAATCGGCGTGTCTGTTCTGTGTTCGGGCTATGTGGAAAACTTTCACCGCGTTGAAGCTGGTCATAACTGTCCTTGCTTGTTCTAGGTATGCTCTCATCCGGGGATCTCGGGCTTCAAAACTGCCCCGCACCTGATTAACCACCAGCCGCGAATCCGAGTATAGCTTAATCTCCCGAGCCCCCAGGCTCGAAGCTACCCTCAGTCCGGCCAGAAAAGCCTCGTATTCCGCCTCGTTGTTGGATGCCCTGAATCCCAATCTAAACGAGTGTTCTAGTCGTATCCCCTCGGGGGCGATCACAACGACTCCTGAACCGGCACCCGTGGAGCTTGACGCGCCGTCCACGAATATCTTCCACGGTCGGGGTTCCAGTTGGCAAACCACCTCCCCCTTCTCTCTGGGCGAAAACTCAGCGATAAAATCCGCCAGGATCTGGCCCTTTACCGAGCTTCGTGGTCTGTACCGTATGTCGAAGGAACCGAGCCGAGTCCCCCATTTGGCTATACGGCCTGTAAAATCCGACCTCTTCAACAACGACTGTAATGGGTACTCGGTCAGGACGTGTATGGTATGAGCTTGAAAATAGTGCGGCAACTTCCTGGTGGCGTGTATCAGGGCTAATACGAGCTTCTCCAACGGCAAGTATCTCGTCTCGGCCTCGACAAGAGTTTTGCTGATGTAGTACACGGGTTGCTGGATCCCTTTGTCCCTCAGTAGTACTGCACTCACGGCATGCTCGGATACCGCCAGATACATGAACAGATCCTCACCCGCCTCCGGCGCCGCGAGCACGGGCGCCCGTGCCAAATAAATCTTCAGATCCATAAAGGCCTCTTCGCACTCCTCGCTCCACCGAAATCCAGTCCATTTCTTCAGCAGTTGGTAGAATGGCCGGCAGCGATCTGCGAATTTTGAGATGAACCGGTTAAGGGCGGCCAGCATCCCGGTTAGTATTTGCACTTCCTTCGGGTTGCTCGGTGGCTTCAGTCTTTTCACCGCTTCTATCTGGTCGGGGTTGACCTCAATCCCCCGTGTACTGATTAGGTACCCCAAGAACTTCCCGGCCCCGACGCCAAACGCGCACTTCTCCGCATTAAGGCGCAACTTGTGTCGTCGGAGAACCTCGAAAACCGCCTGGAGGTCCCCCATATGTAGGGCTTCCTGTTTGCTTTTAATCACCATGTCGTCGATGTATACCTCGACCGTGTGCCCTATCTTGTCTCGGAACATTCTTGTCATCATTCGTTGGTAGGTGGCCCCGGCGTTCTTCAGTCCGAAGGGCATCCTCGTGTAGTGGTAATTTGCCTCCGGGGAAATGAACGCCGTTTTTTCTTGATCCTCGGGCGCCAGGGCGATCTGGTGATACCCTTGGAAGGCATCCTCGTGTGTTCGATTCCCACAGACGGCGCCAATTGTGCGCACCCAAAAACCTAAGCCCGATTGGACTAGGCCTCGCTTGGGCTCACAACTTACTTGTATAGTGGGTCTGGATTTCCCACACTGGGTCGTTCAAAGCGCCAAGGCCCAATGGAATCGCTTTCTTCTCCTCGGGGGTCCGAACCACTTCCTCTGTTTTCTCTCTATTTTCTCTTCCTTTTTCCAAATCTCCAACCCCTGTCTCCTCAAAACTTCGGGTATTTATAGTTCACAGAATCGCTGAGAGGCCATAATTATTTGCCAATAAGTGCAACCGGCGGTCCAGTATTAACGATCGTAAGTGGATGGTTAGGTAGGCATGGGAAGCGGTGAGGGTGGCGTTGGAACTTGGTTCCCACCTCCACGATAGTTCTCGGCAGAGGTGCCTCTCCGAGGCGCGGCCGGGCAGGTACAGGGCGGGGTGTCCCGCGAGCCATATATTCATTACTGCTCGGGAAGGGTTCGCCGAGAAACAATGAAAAGGAAAAGTTTGGGCCCGTAGCAAGCGTGACTCGGGGGTGGGCCGCATGGCAGAGGGAGATGGGCCTCATGGGCCATATATCCAGGTCAAGGTCCAAGGCCCGCTATGGGTCATGGTGCGGGGGCCGTACAATACCTATAAGAGTTATATCGCATACATCTATATAATAATAAACAAAGTATACATAGTTACACTTGGTCTAATAGTTCTCACACAATCAATTTTTTTCTTCTTCTAATATTGCATTGTGTTTGCATACATAGCTTACTATATATAATACCTAATTACAAAATATATTTTGCTACACTACAAAAAAACTTCTAATTTAAAACACAGTTTCAAATAACAAGTATTGAATTTTTAAAAATATACAATCTAATATATTAATTCAATAATTATCTAATAAAAAATAATCATATCAAATTTTCTGGAACATCGTGCGAATTTGCAACCAGTTTTTAATTATATTACATCTAATTTTGTACTCCAAATAATATTTTGAGGTTAAATTCCACAATTATAAATGATTTTTAATTTAGATAACCTTTAAAGTTAGGTCAATGTCATTTTTGAAAGTGGGAAATTATAGAAAAATAAATGTGACTTTCAACTTATGGACCAAAATGAACCCATTGGACTAAATGGAACCACTGGACCACATAGACCAAATGGACCTAGTGGACTGGAATGGACCGAATTAGATCAAATTAGTCCAAATGGACTGAAGTGGAAAAAGAATGAAATTCTAACACAAAGACACATCACAAACTCCATTCAAAAGCCATGAAAATGAGTTAGCAAATCAAATTTATCTAGTAGCCCAAAAACCATATTATTAATTTACCCTATTTATAAAAAATATTATATTTTTACTTTTTTTATTTATTTATCATTGATATTATTATTTTAAAACCATAAAATTCATCTATTGTGAGGGAGAGAATAGTTTCCTTTAAATTATTATTATTATTATTTTAAAGTTTTACACTGACATTTGAAAATTTTCTTTTTCAAACAAGTTGTAGGTTTTAATGGGTAAGCAAAGACAAGGCTGCTCATTACAATTTGGGGTATAAAATGATAATTTTATATATAATTAGAACTTTTACGTTTTAATATAGTATTTAAATGCTTCTCATTACTTCAGATGCAAGATTATTATTATTATTATTATTATTACTATTTTTTTTTTTTTTTTTTTTTGGTATTTAGATTTTGGGGGGCCTTAAGGCAATGCCTAAGTGACTTTGTCTTGAACCGACCCTGTGCATGGTTGCATATGATTAAGGCCATCAATCTCTCAACCTGAAACAGATATTTCACAGAGCTACTTGTTTATTCCAAGAAATGATAATGGCTTATTTGACAGTACCTTTGGCTTAAATTGCATTGTGCACCAAACAGAGCTACTCTCAAGTTTTCGTTGTACACCAGAATGTATAATACATGTTCCTGCAAATCGGATTCCTAAAAATATCAACTCACATTCTCTAGAGATGGAGCTAGGTTTTTCTATCTTACAGACCTCAAAGCTTACTAAACATAGTTTCCATAATGAGATATAACATAACATCCATGACTAGTTTAAAGGTTGAAAACCATATAATGTGGTTTGTAAATGTTCAAAGTTCCTTCTTGCAGATTTCCTGTACTAAAACACCAAGCCATAAACAAGACAGAGCTTTGTTAAACTACTACAAGGTGGACCTCTAACATCAAAGAATTTGACATAAAACTCAACATAATAGCAAATGGATATACAAAACATGGCTAAATCACTCCCGAGCAATCAAAACAACTTGTTTCCCAACATTGCGGCCACTATAAAGTCCTACCAGAGCGGCAGGGCCGCTCTCAAGGCCTTCAGCTATGTCCTCCACATACTTTATCTTCCCTTCTCTGATGTAAGGCAGCACTACATCCAAGAACTTGGGATAAACATTATAGTAATCAAAGACAGCAAATCCGTCCATGTGAATCCTTTTATAAATAAGACACATCAAATTCTGAACACCTTCAGGCTGGACAAGATTGTATTGTGAGACCATTCCACATACCGCAATCCTGCCATGGTCTCTCATATTGAGAAGCACAGCATCGAGCATTTTTCCCCCAACATTCTCAAAGTAGATATCAATGCCCTCAGGGAAGTACCTGGTGACACTCAGAAATAGTGAAGACTGTATTTAGTGCCTGAGATAACATTTCAATAGCTCATAATTAACAGCTGTGGGCTGAAACTTAAATTGGGAGAATATGCTCCTTTGATTTTTTTTTTTTTTTTAATTTATTTTCCTGTCCTCCCCTTCTCCATATTCTGCCTCCTTCTTTATTTATTTATTTATTTTTAATCAGACAGGCCTGGGCATGTTAGTGGATGCAGTATAACCATTATTTTAAAAAGGATTTGCAAATGCATAATCACTACTACAATAATATAATCTTATGAATTTCCATTACCATCTTAATCCTTTCTTGTTAATAAGATTTTCCATTAATGTGCTATCACCATGCATCTACCTACATAGAAAAATCAAATATAAAATCTGCAATTGAAGAATGTACACTTTCATGTGCAAAGTCATTTACATGGCTTTGTCTGTAATGTCATTCATAAGAAGACATGGTTTCATTGTGATGAATGGTTACATCAAGTATAAAGGAGGTAAAATTATTATACAAATTGATGAAATGGTGAATTCTACATTCTAACAATTTTTTTTTTTTTTTTGGGGATATTTTATAAAAAGGCCTCAACCCATTGGCCATGCTTCCAATGCAACGATTAAGCTGCTAGTAATGTAAACCATGAACTCACCCGAAGCTAGTAATTTCTAATATCATTAGGATGATCAAGACCATGTCATGTATGTTCTTCTTAATAGTATAAAAAAATAGACACACACAAATATATATAGATAATAAGAAAGATAGAACAACTTTATATCCATCTGATGTCCAATGATTAATTAAAGCTACAGAGCAAGAAATGTGTTAAGAAATATTTATAGATACTGACCTCTTCAAAGCTCCGTCCAAGTCAGTTTCTTCCTTATAATTGAAAGCCTCATCAAACCCAAACTTGTTCCGTATTAGATCAACCTGCATGACATCAAAGCACAGAAAGAAGATAGAAATTTTTTGTTGAGTATTGACTGGCCTGCTTATTCCCTTCTAGAGCAGAGAAGGGAAGGAGAAAGAAAGATATTGCATGGCTAACAACTCTAGCAAGAAATCAATCCTTTCAAAACCATGCAATGATTACTTCCTACAAAGAATTATTTATGTATATGATGTTTGTATTTCTAAAACAAGGCCTTCAATATACCTTTTGTTTCCCATCCAAAATTTTCAAGAAGAAAACCAGGTATACATAGTGGTCAGAAGATTTTAGTCCATCAACCGTAGAACCATTCCATGGGAAGAGAAAATTGGGAATTATTTTCGTATTAATTAGTAAAAATTATATGAGTTTATAAGTTTTCCTGTGGAAATTTCATTATTTCATAGAAAAAGAAGCGACTGTAAGCACAAAAGAAGTAAGCTTCATGTTAGAAAGAGAGAAATTCTAATGTTCTGAGAGTTCACATATTGCGTCAGATTGACTACAAATTTTCGAAGAAATCCAATGACACGTGACGAGATCAGGTTAGCAATGCTTAATCATGGTCATTGCATGTAATTGAATCATATTATGAAAAGATAACCAAAAAAAAAAAAGTTCAATGCAGGCAGTGGATAAAGAATAGATAGGGCCCAACTTTGAAGCATGCCAAATAGAAATAGCTCACCTTTTCTTTACTTCCAGCACTACCAACTACATAGCAACCCATCAACTTTGCAAATTGCCCAACAAGCTGACCAACTGCACCTGATGCAGCAGAAATGAAGACATACTCTCCTTTCTTAGGAGAACAAACTTCATAAAAACCGGCATAAGCAGTCAAACCAGGCATACCTAGAATAAAATCCAAATGTTCAGCCAATTATAGGGCGGATATTAGTTGATGGAAAGCTAAAATGGCAGAATCTCACCTAATCTTGTCAAATGTTCATTTAATAACATTGACTGTTGCAATGTTGCTAAACATCCGTATTAAAATGCACATTGTTGGTATGTAATTAATTTAAACAGAATGTACATAGCAAACTTAGTCAAAAACCTAGAATTATCTAACCAACTAGACTACTAAACTCAACACATAATTTCAATTAAGAATACATACTTTGTTCAGAATCAACTACAATTACCAATTATATCTGATCTAAAGCCACAATCATAAACAGTTGTAATTACGAAATCTTTTCCAGCAAACTACAGAGCCAGCTCACTGAATTGATCAAGGACCCAACTGCACCGCACTAGCTCCAAATTTCAACACAAGAAAGGAATTGAATTCATGCTTCTCAGGATCAAAGTTCAAGGATATGGATTACCCGTTCAAGTTTTGATTCAAACTTTTGAAGGTTACAATTACAATGTAAGGGTCATCACCATGGAATAACTATTAAATGTCATTGTTTATAACTATGACAACTAACTAGTAAGAGAAAAATAGACAAATGGCAGTAAGAAACTATGAAACTCACATAGTTTTATTGTGCATTTGCATATATAGAGCATCTGAAAATATGAAGTAATCACCTTCAAATAAGAATTTTACAAGCTAACACATGCATATCTAATTCATACATACAAACACACACCCAAGCAGACATGCATATCCAAATCATACACATGCATGCGCATACACAAGCAGCATTCATTGTAATTTAATAGCTAATTCAATCTAGAATATTTCATTGAATGAGTAGATGACTAAGTTACCAAGAATTCCAGTATAGTAGGAAAGGGGTACATCAGTGTGCTCGATTTTAAAGAGTCCTTCCAGTTCTGTGATGAGGCTGTATTCTTCCCATGAAGTTGTGCCCCAAATCAAGTCACCTTTCTTGAAGTTTGGGTGTCCTGAATCCAAAACTTTGGCCACCCCAAAACCAGTTAATGGCTGCCTCATGTTATCATTAGAAAAAGAAATTAGAATTGCACTCATAGAACAAGATACAAGCTGAGTCATTTTACAAAGCCCACTCAACATATATATATTGCAAGATGTGGAAATTTTTAAATTTATATAATACTTACAACATACAAAGAATTTGACCATTTAGTTAATTGCCATTTAATTATGATTATCTTTCTAAAAATTTCCACAATATAATTATATATCCAACCCTATATGTGACATACTAATATATATTGTGATGATTTGAATAGGCAAATATCCATGACAATGTAATTTGTATTGAGTGTGAAATTGTTGGTCCAATAAATTCCCTAATGAGAGAAGCTCAGAGTTTTGCAATTTAAAAAATTTCGCTCGAGCGCAATTTTATCAGAGGCTGTTTTCTAATCAGGATTTTGTCTTGCTCAAATAAGAACCTGCTCGAGCAAGTAGCTAACACTGCTCATACGAGCAACTTAAGGAAACAGGCAAGCACCAAACAATTGAGGACTTCAGTTTCCATGCTCCTTGAGCCAAAAAGAAGACATCAGAGTTGAGAATTGAGCTTTAGGGAGCCAGAGAGCCTTAGAAAAATCTGTGTGGCTTTCATCGTTGGAGCTGCTAATTCGTTAGGAGCATATGCTTAGAGAACTTAGTTTTCTTACACTGGCTTTTTTTTATATATGCTTATACAGGATACTGAAACTCATAACCTCTGATACCATGTCAAATTACGGATTCTCTTAAAACAAAAATTATAATCCATATGCCTACAGTGGTTCCTAACGTAGAGGAAGCAAAACCAAGAAAGAGAGAGAGCTTACAGAGCCAGGAGTATAGGAGGTAAACACGTTAGGACCCTCAACTCTTGCCATCCGGATACGCATGTAAGGATCACAGGACAAGTAAAGGTTCTTCACTACTATTCCATGGGACCCCTCTTGAAGCTTCAGTTTCATGGTTCCATTGATCACTTGCATGTCCGACTCTTTAGGAAAACCAGACACGTAGTCCTTCAATATTACTTGCTTGTTCCTCACTTCTTCACCAACAACACCACTAGCCATTGTTAGTCTTTCTAAGAGCTTCTGGTGTTTCAATGTTTCTCTCCGTCAATCTCCGCTTTGTGTTCAGTTTCAATGATTGTTGCTTTTATATATCAAGTTTGTGGACTGAGGAGATGACACGTGTGTGAGCCAAACGCTTTGAGAAATCAGCTACTTCAATGCATGTTATCCATTTGATTTTGTCTTGATCGTCCTCAAAATATTGTCTACTTTAAAAAAAGTTAGATACACACAATTTTTCATTACCATTTTTAACTAATTTGTACTACTTTGTAGAAATTTTAATAATATATTTTTGGCAAAACATTATCTGAATTTAAATTAAAAATGAGAATCTTAATAGGAGAATTTCAAACTATGATATAGTGGCAACGGCACAATACGAGAGGTACAAAATTATATGCACTACGATACGACACAACATTCTTTTGAAAAATTAAGATATAACATAGAAGGAATAAAAAATTAATTGATTAATTAATATTTATTTTTAAATATATATTATTTAGTTTAACTTATAATTTAGGCTTAAAGATAATTACCAACAATCAAAATTTTAAAAAAAAAATCTAAAAGTAATTTAAAAGTAATAAGATATCACAGATAAGTACATTAATACCCCTTAAATGGTGTTCAAATTACAAAGAAACAGTTTAAATCATTCAAGTTAATAAATAAATTGAAATAATTTAAGCAAATAACCTACACACTACAAATAATTTTTTTAAGTGAAATACCCAAATTTATTATACCAAATAATAAATAAATATATATACACAAATTGATAGAGAGAAAACCTAGTCACTACCTTGCAATTGAAAACAAAAAATGTGATGTGGGTTCCAGTTAATTCAACTGGTAAAGTCTCTAAGGGATAAATAAGAGGTCTGAGGTTCAATCCTCGCCTACACTAAAAACCGATTGATGTCTTGATTTGGTGATAAAGAATTTTATCAAAAACGAACACCATATATTGAAATTTTCTTAAAAAAAAAAAAAAAAAAAGGTGTTAGGTAAAAGCAACTTTGTTTTGTTCTTTTTCTCTTGTACAACTGAGACCTGAGTCACAACCGTGTTCAGGACATATTCCTATTAAGTAAATAATTCTTTTTCTCATGATGCCAATTAAATAAATTATTATGTCTAAAACTAGCCAATGTGATTAGCCCCGATAAATGATTCTAATAAATGTTGTGTGATGCATGAAACCTCTGAACTGCCATGAAAGTACTGTCCGAAAGCATTGCCTTGTAGACAGTCCCCATTTTTCCCGACGTAATGACATTGTTTGCACTAAAATTGTAGGTTGCTTTTTCTGAGCTTCTTCAAACTTATTTTTGTAGCCATCTTCTCTAATAATGAAATCTGTGGATCAAATCACTATCCATGAGTACTTTAAAAAAAAATGTTCGTAGAGCATGTCAAGATAACAAAGTGTAACTTTTCAATAATTAAATTTAAAACTAGTAATTGGGAAATTTTGCCTGACACATGATATCACATACAAGGTGAAGTTAATGACAGTGCATTACGAAAAGTTAAGATTATGGTATAAAACGATTCTAAAATATTAATTAATACAATTTTTTTTTCCTTTTCCATTTGAATGAAGATTTTTCTACTTTCAAAGTGAAAGCAAGGAATCGTGTCCAAAGAACCTTTAGGGGACCCCAAAAAAAAAAAAAAAAAAAAAAAAAAACCCTTTCATCTAAATGACCTTGATTTTTTTTTTATAAAAAATTTCATTTCTTAAAAATATTGATTCTTTTTTTTTATTATTATTGAATTTTGTTCTACTTTTATTCTGTGTTCAATATGATTCTTCCATCCACCAATTGGACTACTGTTAAAGCTTCCAAAACGTTGTCATTTTGATTTTTTGTGGTTACATTCCACGATTATAAATGCTTTTAATTTAGACAACCTTTAATATTAGGTCAATGTCATTTTTGAGAGTAGGAAATTATAGAAAGATAAATGTGACTTTAACTTAAGGACTGAAATTGATCAAAGTAAAGTAAATGTAATAAGTGGACCAAAATGGACTAAATGGACCCACTAGACCGAATTGGACTGCAGTAGACTGAAGTGTACCAAATAGACCGAAAGGATCAAATTAGGCTAAATGGACTGAAATGGGCTAAATGGACTGAGTGGACTAAATGGACAAAAGTGGCAGTAGACCGAAATGGACAGAAGTGGGCCAAAGGGACCGAAATAGACTGAAGTGGAGCAAATGGATGTAGTGGACCATATTGGACCAAATCAAACTGAAGTTTAGCGAATGGTCCAAATAAACCAAAGTAGACCAAATATACTGAAGTAGACCGAAATGGAGAGAGAATGTGGTTCTAACCCAAAAACACACCACAAGGCACAAGCTACATTCAAAAGCCATGATAATGAGTTAGCAAATCAAACTTTATCTAATAGTCCAAAAACCATATTAGTAATTTGCCCTCTTTAAAAAAGAAATTATTATCTTTTTACTTTTATTTTTATTTTTATTAAATAATAGTATTATTTTAAAAACCACAAAACTCATCTATTGTAAGAGAGAGAATAGATTCCCTTAAATAATTATTATTATTTATTTTAAGTTTTACACTGACATTTTGAAAATTTTCATTTTCAAACAAAGTGGTAAATTTTAATTGGTATGCAAAGACAAGGCCGCTCATTACAATTTGAGGTATAAGAAGATAATTTTATATATAATTAGTATTTTTTTTTTCATTTTAATATAGTATTTAAATACTTCTTGTTTCTTGATATGAAAGATTATTAATTAATTTTTTCATTTTAAGCTAATGCTTACGGCTACGTTGCTTTGTCTTGGACTGTTCCTGTGCATTGTCGCATATGATTAAGGTCATCAATCTCTCAACCTGAAACAGATATTTCTCAAAGCTACTTTTTTAATTCCAAGAAATGATAATGGCTTATTTAACAATATCTCTGGCTCAAATTGTATTGCACACCAAACTAAGCAACTCTCAAGTTTTCATTGTACACTAGAATGAATAATACACATGCCTGCAAATCAGATTCTTAAAAATATCAATTCACATTCTTTAGAGATGGAGCCAGGTTTTTATTATCTTACAGGTCTCAAAGCTTACTAAACATAGTTTCCTTAATAAGATATAACATATCATTCATGACTAAGTTAAAGGTTGAAACTCATATAATGTGGTTTTGTAAATTGTCAAAGTTCCTTCTTTTAGATTTATTGTACTCAACACCAAACCATAAACCTTTCTCTGGCTGCAGACAAGGCTTTATTAAACTACCACAAGGTGGACCTCTAACATCGAAGAATTTGACATAAAACTCAACATAATAGCAAATGGATACATAAATCATGGCCAAACCACTCCCGAGCAATCAAAACAACTTGTTTCCCAACATTGCGGCCGCTATAAAGTCCTGCCAGAGCAGCAGGGCCACTCTCAAGGCCTTCAGCTATGTCCTCCACATACATTATCTTCCCTTCTCTGATGTAAGGCAGCATTACATCCAAGAACTTGGGATAAATGTTATAGTAATCAGAGACAGCAAATCCTTTCATGTGAATTCTTTTATAAATAAGACACATCAAGTTCTGAACACCTTCAGGCTGATCAAGATTGTATTGTGAAACCAGTCCACATACAGAAATCCTGCCATGGTCTTTCATATTGAGAAGCACAGCATCAAGCATTTTTCCCCCTACGTTCTCAAAGTAGATATCAATGCCCTCAGGGAAGTACCTGGTGACACTCAGAAATAGTGAAGGCTGTATTTAGTGTCTGACATAAAATTTCTTCAACTCATAATTAACATCTGTGGGCTGAATATTTTTATGCAAGAATATGCTCCACTTTGAATAGAAGAAATTTTATTTCATGTCCCCTCACTCTCCCATATTCTGCCTCAACTTAACATTTTTTTTTTCTCTTTACATGTAATCTTAATCTTAACCTGTCAATAGGATTTTCCATGAATGTGCTATCACCATGTACCTACCTACTTAGAAAAACCAATTATAAAACTACAGTTGAAAGAATGTACATGTTTCATGAGCAAAGTCATCTAACCTGTCTGTATTGCTATTCATAAGAAGACAAAATTCCATCATGATTAATAGTTATATCAGAGATAAAGGAGCTAACATTAGAAGAGAATTAGTAAAATTATTGAACAAATTGATAAAATGGTGCACTTTACATTCCAACTTTCTCCAGTTTAAAGATATTTTATATCAAATCCTCAACTCATTGGCCATGATTCCAACTGAACAATTAAGCTGCTAGTAACACAAACCATGGAACTCACCCAAAAGCTAGTAATATTTAGTATCATTATGATAATCAAGACCATGTATGTTATCCTTAATAGTGATGAAAATATAGACACACACACAAATGTAAATAATATGTAGCACAGATGCAAAAACTTTATCTCCATCTGATATCCTATTGTTAACTAAAGCTTCAGAGCAAGAAATTTCGTTAAGCAATATGTATAGATACTGACCTTGTCAACGCAGCATCCAAGTCAGTTTCTTCCTTATAATTGAAAGCATCATCAAACCCAAACTTCCTCTTTAGGAGATCAACCTGCATGATGTTAAAGCAAACAAAGTGAACAAAAATATTCTAATTTCTTGTTGAGTATTGACCAGTCTGAATACTCCCTTCTAAAACAGAGAGGGGAAAGAAAAAGAAAGATATGCATTGCTAACAACTCTAGCAAGAACTCCATCCTTTCAAAAGCTTGCAAAGACTGCTTCCTATAAAGTAACTATTTATGCATATGAATGAGTTTATCTAAAACAAAGGCCTTCAATATACCTTTTGTTTCCCATCTGAACATTTCATGAAGAAAACCAGGTATGCATAGTGGTCAGAAGATTCTGGTCCATGAACTATAGAGCCACTCGATGGGAAGAGAAAATTGGGATTAATGAATTAGAAATAATTATTATGAATTCTATGAATTTTGAAATATTATTGTGGAAATTGTGGTATGTCATAGAAAAAGAAAGATGCTGTAAGTACAAAATTAGTAATATTCAAGTTAGAAACAAATATATTCTATTATTCTTAAGTCCACATATTGGCTTGGATTTACTATAAATTTTCAAAGAAACCAAATGACACATGGCAAGATCAGGTTAACCACGCTTAATCATGGTCATTGTGTAACCAAATCATTTTATAAAAAGAGGGGGAAAAAAAATCAAAGCATTCATTGGACAAAGAATAGATAGCACTTAATTTTGAAGTATGCCAAATAGAAATTACTCACCTTTTCTTTACTTCCAGCACTTCCAACAACATAGCAACCCATCAACTTTGCAAATTGCCCAACAAGCTGACCAACTGCACCTGATGCCGCAGAAATAAACACATATTCTCCTTTCTTAGGGGAACAAACTTCGTAAAAACCGACATACGCTGACAAACCAGGCATACCTAGAATAAAATTCAAACACAGCCAATTATAGGGCAGACATTCTATGATGGAAGGGGAAAGCAAATGAAAATCTCACCTAATTTTGTAAAATTTTCATTTAATAACATTGGCAGTTTCATAGTTGCTAAATATCCATAACTAAATTTTCTCACATTGTTGGTATCAAATTTATTCAAACAGTATGCAGATAGAAAACTTACTTGAAACCAAGAAGTATCAAACCCACTAGACTACTCAACTCAACACATAATCCTAACTAAGAACACATTCTTTTTTATCAGAATCAACTCCATTGAAATAGTGTATATACCAATTATATCTGATCTAGAACCACAAGTATAAACAGCTGTATTTACCAAATCTATTCCAGCAAACTACTGAACCAACTCACTGAATTGGTCAAGGATCCAACTGGACCACACTATCTAGCTACAAATTTGAACAAGAGAAAAGAATCGAATTCATGCTAATCAGGATCAGAAAATGTAGGATATGGATTAATCATGCAAGTTTTGATTCAATCTTTTGAGGTTCTTAATGAAAGGGTCATCACAATGAACTAACTATTCGCCACCAAGTGTTTTTAACCATGACAATTAAATAATAAGAGAAAATTCCACAAATGGCAGCAAGAAACTATGAATCTCACATATAGTTTTATGGTGCATTTGCATATACAGATCATAGAGTAATCGCATTCGAATAAGAATTTCACAAGCTAACACATAGATATCCAAACCACCCCCTCCCCCCCCCCCCCCCCCCACACACACACACGCATAAGCGGCAAAATACCAAGAATTCCAGTATAGTAGGAAAGGGGGACATCAGTGTGCTGGATTTTAAAGAGTCCTTCCAGTTCTGTGATGACACTATACTCTTCCCATCCGGTTGTGCCCCAAATCAAGTCACCTTTCTTGAAGTTTGGGTGTCTTGAATCCAATACTTTAGCCACCCCAAAACCAGTTAATGGCTGCATTGTACAAGCTGAGTTATTTTACAAATCCCAATCAAAATATATATAAATTGCAAGAGGTTTACTATTTTTATTTTCCATATCTCATCAATAATAATAATTTAAAAAAAAAAAAACCATAAATAATCCATAAAAAGACAAGGACAAAAAAAACCCATAAAGTACTTGAAATTGAAATTTTATATTCAAAATAAATCAAAAACCCATTATCCAAACGAATTTAGCTATGGGTTAATAACTTTCTTGTGCCCCCACAGACCCATCTCTCTAAATTTATAACCGGGATGACAATACCACTACAGTACTAGTCTATCACTACTTCTACTAGTAGTACTTTTACTAGTGCTATGCCATCCACACCTCCCACCAGATTGCTTAGCACCAAACAGCAAACTCCACGAAATCAATGTATGTTTGCTTCGAAGATGAAGTGCAACCCCAGGTTGAAGTCACTCTCCGATCCCGGCCTCATCCTTTTTCGTCAGATTTCGGGAATTTGGGGTTTGCTGTGAAAAATCCCCAAAGAGAAGAAATTAAGAAATTGCCCACAGCAAATTCCAAAACCTCAAACGACAAGAAATTACCCACAACTTAAAATATTGGGATTTTTATTTATTTATTTTTTTTAAGGAATTGGGATGTGCAGATTGATTAAACAGAATAGTTCTTTTTTGAGCCCTAAAAAAAAAAAAAAAAAAAAAAAAAAAAAAAAAAAAAAAAAAAATGTAAGCAAAGGGAAGGTTGAGGCATTAACTTTTGTTAAGGTTAGGCTTTTTTTTTTTTTTTTTTTTTTAAGAAGAAAGTTAGGGTTCTGTTTGGTTTCAAAAAGTGGTGCATTTCCTTTTCATTTTTTCTTTTTCTGTTCTGTATTCACTTTACATTCAAATCTTGAATGTAAAAAAAAAAAATGATACATTTTCATATTTGAGGGTGTTTGATAAGCTATTTTGAATACATAATTTGAATATAAAATATACATAAAAAAAAAAAAAAAAAAAGACCAATTTTCACATTTGAAGGTGTTTTGTAAGTTATTTTGAATACACAGTATTGATATAAAATATATCATATATGTGTCGGGCATTGTTTTCTATTAAATTTTTTTTTTTTTTACTTTTTCCACTTACATACACTCACATAAGTTAGGTGGGGCCTTTGCATTTTCACAATTTTTACGAAATTGCCACTATATTTGTTTTTTATGAAAATGAAAATTTTGAAAATGTGTTTTCATTTTTCGTATTCAAATTCAACTTTTTGGATATTAAAAATGAAAATTGAGTAAGAGTTCTTAAACCAAACAAGTTTTTGTGATGGGTCTCACTAAAAACTAAAAATGAAAATAAAAAATGCTACTTTTTTTTGCTAACCAAACAGCCTCTAGGCTTTTTCTCTTAGTTTGAGAAAACGAGGGGGAAAAAAAATAGAAGCGTGTCATTTTTATTTTATTTTTTTTAAGAGTTTTAACCTATAGAGTACATTTCTGATGATTATGCTCTTTATCATCATATTTAAATACCAATCGATTTTTTTGTGGAGATGGAAATTGAATTTCAAATCTCTTATTCAACTATTAGTTGAATTAACTGAAATTCACATAGAATGAAGCAAATTTTGTGAGACAAAAGATTTGAACTTGGAACTAGGTTATCTCTACATAGGTTTACAAAAGACTTGGACCCAGTAGCAGAACCAGGATTTCAATTTTGGGGGGCCAAAATTATAGGGAACTTTGGAAACACAATCGTTCATCTATTGATCTTCCACTCAATTTTTTAATTAATTTTTAACACTTCATTGCTAAAAAGCCTCAAAGTTCGATACCAAAACATAGAATTTGAAACAATAAAAGAGTCAAAGAGATTGAGGGGAAAAAAATTAGTGGAAAGATGCAAGCGTTAGAGATTTAGTGTCATGAAAAAATAAGACATAATTTGAAAGTATGGATCCGCTACTTAGAGTTGGAGCCATGAAATATTTTAAACACAATTTAGTAGACGATTTTGATTTAAACTTAAAAAGTTTGATGAAAATTGAATTTCAATTGGTGTAAAAGATTAAGTGTTGTGTATCTCCCATTAAAAAAAAAAAATAGTAAGTGTCAATGTGTCCAATTTAGTATTATCTCTTTGTATCTTTTTCCTCTAGTATTATATTTAGTATAACTTTGTTGATAAAGGCACAAGTGTGTAGCACATCTCATGACAGCATAGCAAGTTCTTGCATGTGCTGCTAGAGAATAACAAGCCACCTCATAAGGCACTAACTCTCACAAACATTCATGATATTAGATCAATAAAATGTAAAATCTCAATTACTTGAACTTTAGGTCTTTGACAGAAGCATATTAAGTAGCTCTTTGTATCAGAACACTGTGGTAGCCAATTCTAATTTTGCAGGTGTCTCGAACACTGTTAAACAGCTCATTGTTTTCGTTTTAAGATATATAACATATTGTATACACTTCTCTTTGTTGGGGGGAATTAATTTTGGCATCAAACTATCAAATTTGTATCATTTGCATAATTAACTGAAATTATGGGTTAGAATTTGATGTTAATTGGTTGTCTTTGAAATTTATCTAGAAATTCTTGGTGTTGGTTGGGGGGGGGGGGGGGGGGGGGGTGTGTTGCAATTTAGCATATATTTTATACCAATATCTAGCATATTTGTATAAAATATATGTTTAGACCTAACATATTTAGCATGCACAACCCACAATATGTTTTAACACAAGGAAACTTTTTTTGCAAGAGCAGAGGAAATTTGTAATTTTAAGTTTTAATCAAGTTAGTTTGTAGCTAAATTTTGTATTAAAAAAAAAACAATTAAATTTTTTAGAAAACTTTTTATAATCTATTAAAAAATACTTTAA
Organism: Quercus ilex subsp. ballota; assembly: GCA_032727855.1. Lineage (NCBI taxonomy): Eukaryota > Viridiplantae > Streptophyta > Magnoliopsida > Fagales > Fagaceae > Quercus > Quercus ilex. Next base: position 61,314,542 of record CM064917.1, read on the forward strand.
AGATGCTCATAATTTTGAGAGGGACAACATCACTTTCAAAGGTATGAAAAATTTTGAATAGCTAAATTTATTATTTTCACAAACCGGGCAATCGAATTTTACCTATCATGTTAGGATTATAATAAAAACCAAGAAAGCTGAGAGCTAGAAGAGAGAAACAGAGAGAGAGTGGTAGGCTTACAGAGCTAGGAGTGAAAGAAGTAAAATGGTTAGGACCCTCAACTCTTGTCATCCGGTTACGCATGTAAGGATCACAGGACAAGTAAAGGTTCTTCACTACTATTCCATTGGAGCCCTCTGGAAGCTTCAGTTTCAGGGTTCCATTGATCACTTGCATGTCTGACTCTTCGAGAAAACCAGACACGTAGTCCTTGAATATTACTTGCTTGTTCCTCATCACTTACTCACCGACAACGACAACACTAGTAGCCATTATTAGTCTTTCTGAGAGCTTTGTGTGTTTCTCTCTCCGTCTGTGTGTTCAATTTCAACTTTCAACTACTCGTACGTGGTTCTGTGGGTCTCAATTATTTGTTGCTTTTATATAGGGAATGAAGTTTGTGAACTAAGGAGATAACACGTGTGTTCGCTCACACTTTGAGAAATCAGCTACTGCAATGGGTAAACAGAAGGATCGATTAACCATTTGATCTTTTATCTATCTTGATCCTCCTTAAAATATTGTCTACTTTAAAAAGTTCAGTATGCACCAATTTTTCATAACTATTTTAAACTAATTTGTACTTTATTTAAAAATTGATGAATATACCATTTTGGTCTATATGTTTTGGCATCATAGCTAATTTGATTTTTACATTTAGGTACACAGTAGTCAATTTAATTCATGTTATTTTTAGCTTACAATTAATTTGGTTGTTACATGAAAATGCTTACGCGGTAAATAGTGGGCATTATTGGCACACATAATGATTCTAAAATAATATTAAAAAAAATTTGTCTTAACACAAAAAAAGCCACAGCTAAAAAAAAAAAATAAGAAAACAAAAAACAAAAAGAACAACAGGTTTTCTCTCTCCAATTGTTCCTCTCTTCAAAAAATCAAAGATCAGATCAAAAAGAAAAAATTGATTCCAAACTGAAATTTCATTCAATTCAAAGATATGAGAGTACGTCAATTAAAAAGACAAAGAAGCTACAGATTGCAGAACACTAAGTAATCTTCACAATGTCCTAAAAATCTAAAATATTTATATAAAAAATACACTGAAACACAAAGAGATTGTGCAGAACTGCAAGAGTATATGCATAATATTAGTATTTCATTTACAACATATACATGATATAAACATGATTCATGGTCAGTCGGTTTGAACCGTAACATATCACATCGATACGGTCTTCCTAAGAAATTGGATATTTGTTTTTGCCAAAAAAAAGAATGAAATTGGGTCTTTGTCTCTCAAGCGGTTCTAGACTTCTTGTACTACCTAATCTTTCACAATTTTTAATATAACTATTTTATGTGTCAGATTGTGATTGATTGTCTTGTTACTTTCACATAAATCAACCATTTTTTCTCAATCACTCACAATGGCACAAATTTAACCATTTTAGAATTTTTCTTTCTTCATCTACCTATTTATGTGTTTTTGGACTGTTTTCAGTTTCAATTTTCAACTACATATGGTTTTAGTTATGAATTATTGCTCCAATAGTAGTTTGTGGACTGAGGAGATGAAACATGTGCGCCTAATACTTTGGCATTTGTTTGTCCAAATTGGCCACATGTGGTGTGGACCTACCGAAATGCATGGACAAAATCACGTAAGGCTACTGTCAATGAACTCTCTATGTGAAAGAGGGATACATGCACTTGATGCATGGTAAATTTTCTTCTTGTCTATTTGAATTTCTCTTTATTACCATAAAAAGTTTCGACACACACAATTTTCATAACTATTTTTAACTATATAATTTGTACTTTATTGAAAATTCAATAATATTTTTTCACTTATATTATCTGAATTTAATTAAAATGAGAATTTTAGAATGGAGGGTTTCTAGCTATGGTACACGAGCACCGACACGATTCGAGGTACAACATTATATGCACTATAACGACTCATCATTTTCTTAAAAATTAAGATATAAGATAGTAGAGATACGTAAATTAATAATTAATAATTAATTTTACGCATATATTATTTATTTTTAGGTATAATTTAGGTTTAAAAAATAAGTACCAACCGTCAAATTTTTTTTTTTTTTGAAAATATATCCAAAATTAATTTAAAAGTAATAATAGATTGCAAAAAAGTACATTGATAACCCTTCAATGATGTTCAAATTACAAAGAAATAGTTTAATTAAATAATTCAATTTAATAAATAAATTGAAATAGTGTCGTAAATAACCTACACACTACACATAAAAAACAAAAATACAAATACACTAAAAATTAATTATTATCAATCAATCAATAAATAAATTAATACAAATACATAAATTAACAAGGAGAAAACCTAGTCACTACCTAGCGAGATAAAAAAACAAAACAAAAGAAATATTATGAGTTCACATGCATAGTACCATGTAAAGTGTATATTGTAGGCAAAATGATTGTACACTTTCTCCCAATGTGGCAAATATTAGCCACATTTTTGCCCACAACATACTATTTACATGGTACTATTCGTGTAAACTAATCAATGCTTCAAAAAATTAGGGAGTATATTGCAAGTGAGAAAAGAAAAAAGCCAATTACTGATCACTTGTCTCGAAGAGTTGCAAAGGATCATTAGTCGATAGTTTGGATGGGTAGCGATGGGCCGTCAATCGATGCAATGATTGCTCTAGGAATTTTTTTCAAGATGATCATTATGAAACTTAAATTATACAAAATATGATAAAAGTATAACTTCATATATTGACAAAAAAAAAAAAAAACACACACACACACACACACACACACGCAAATACATAAAGTCTTACGATTTTCTTCTACAAGTTTTCTTATTTTAAAATCGTTATATGATAGTCTCATTATCCATGTTGGAATCTACATCTCTTTTAAAATTTTATTCAATAAAATTTTTCTTGGGTTTTTCCTTTTTGTTTGGAAGGGCCTAATATATTTTTTAGGGGACCAAAGTTTAAGGACAAAATTTGGTTACGAACTTTGTAAAAAAATTAACATGACTAGATATTTTGAAATTTTAATAATTGGATTACAAGTTCTTTATGTTTAAACATGTTAAATTTCAAGTCAATCGGATGTTATTTACTATTCAATCCATAAACTTATTTTTTATGTATATTTTAGACTACAAAAACTCAAAATTTCTTCATGAAATAACTATTGATCTTTGATTTTATTGAATTTTTGCAAGTATGGAGAATATAAGAAGAAAATGTAATCCAATGATGGATTTGTCAAAATTTACATCAAATAAAAAAAAAAAAAAAAGTGGTGTTGTAGTCCAAGTTTGTTACCAAATTTTGTCTAGAATTTAATTATATTGGACCAAAAAAATTTGGGGTAGTCACAAATTTATTTTAAAGATAAAAAAAAAAATTTATAAAAATTTTAAACTTTATATATATAAACTGTTAGAGATTATTAGCCCATTAACATAGGTCCAAGCCTAATACTGCTTTGTGTGCAAACCAAGTCTCTTACTTGTGCTAAAAGTTTATTAATATTAGGTTTAGCCTACTATATATACTCATGTAATAGTTCATTGTAACACAGGTTTTGTACTACACTCTTATATAATAAAGATGTAGCCCTTAAGGGTTTCTTCTCTAGATGTAGGCCGTAAGGCTGAACCACGTAACTCTTGTATTCTTATGTTCCTATTTTATGCTTCCCTCTTTCGCATCTAGCCACCCCTGGATCAATGATCTAGCTAGGCTAGTAGCAATGAAAGAGAGTGAGAATTAGAGCTTGGAAAAGAGAAGGCTTAGAGAGGACTGTGCATGATAAATGGTAGAGATGTATAGGTGGAAGGATATCTATCTTGTTCTAGATTTATCTAAATACACTAGATGTGTCAATGTGGTACCAGTGTTGGTCACTTGCTGAGGAAGGGTACTTGGTCAAAACTCTGTGTCTGTGCAGCCTAAGTTTTAAATTATACCTGCTTTAATTATAACTTTAATTTATATATATATATATATATATATATATATATTAAAAAATGAAAAAAGAAAAAGAAAAAGGGAAACAATATTTCTATCCATGTCACTCTACTTGATAATTTTTCTAGGAAATAAGTTTTAAACCTTAATGGCATTAGGAACAGGGTTTTTTCGAAATCATCTAATACTCTAAATAAATATTGAGGTACGTACTAAATGCCTCTGGGAAACTCTCCCATGAGCCCCATGTTCATTGTTCACAAGTTCGATACCGCATACCCTATTCTCAGCTAGGTTCCAACAAATGAATCCTACATAGTTACATATGGAACCTTCTGCGAGGTTGTTAAAGGTCCATGAAGTCTTTAAGAGATTGAGAGGGTCTTCCAAAGAATCTCTAATAGATTTCAGGCAATTGATATCACTCTGAGCACCATAACTCAAAATAAATGTACCTATCAATGACCAAAAAAGAATGTGGACTAAACTAGAGTTCTTGCATTAAGAGACAACGTTTGAGATTATAGTAGCTTATTATCGACATGAAGCGTTGCATTTATATAGATGATGCCAATCAATTTACCACATAGAGAGGACGACGTGGAATATACCCAAAAATAAATTAAAATGTGTAGTCTCTTGATTTTAGAAGGTCAAAAGCACATAAAATCCTTGACTTGTTTGCAAGTAATTGTACAGAAGTGGTGTTTATTACACGCTCTAATCTACTGAGTTATGTTGTTTTGGAGTGTGCAAAACTATGTAGATTAATTTATATGCAACAACATTTATCCATTATACAATTATGAAGGAGTACAATAATAATGACGCACTCATTACTTTTTTTTTTTTATGGGAAATAAAGATTCATTGCCACAAGAAAAGAAAAACAACAGGAAGGACAAAAGAAAGAAAAGGGACCGCTAGCTACTAACCTACCAGCACAACCAAACAAGGATCCCCCCAAACCAAAAGAGAAAACTTACACACGCTAGCTAGCTTATGAACTACCCTGTTGCTCACCCATTTCAAGAGGACAAATCTAACAGAAACAAGAAAAGCCCAAGAAACCCAAAAAGGCACCAAAAGTGTGGCCAATTAAACTGGCTCTAAGACAGAAACAGCTAGACCCGAATTGATCGTTTCACAAAAGCGCTTATGAGCCCGATTGTTCTCTTCCTCTGAAACTTCTTTCCCTCTCAAGCGCTTTGTTCCTATCTCCATCAACTGGGTGAGAGTTTGATCATCACTGGCTTTTCCTTTTGCTGGGGTGACTTTTTTCAGATTGCCTTTGCCCAAGATCTGTTTTCCTTTTTCATTTGCTTTAGCTTGAAAAATCACTCCAACTTGGACATCACTGGATGCACATTTCTTCAAAGGGCTGTCATTCTCATTGCTTGGGCTCCTTTGAGCAATAAAACCTTTTGGGCTTTGAGAGGAAGGGCCTTTTGGTCCTTGTGAGATAGGGCCTTTTGGCCCGTGAGAGCAAGAGCCTCGATGCTCAACTGAAGTAACCGAACTTAGAGAAGCACGTGACTTCTCACAAGAACCCAAGCCACTTGTCACTTGCCCTGCATCAACACTTATTACCTGCTCTGGAGATCCACTGAAGACCCGTACGACACCATCAAGCTGTCCATCCACACATGTGGCCTTATCTTTTCCCCAGGTAACACTCTTCTCTAAGCTTTGTTTCCCGCCCTCAAGACCTAAAACCTTGAAGCTTTTCGATGAAGAACCAATCACTAGCTAGGCTTCTTGCTGCATACCATGTTCGTTTGAGACAACACGGATCAAAACCTTGCTCGAGTTCCTTTCCATGGCTGCTTCCTTTGCAGTCCACCTAGCCCTTAACCAATCCCCATACTGATGACTTGCATTTTGCCAGTCATTGGACATTGGGCAATGTTTAATATCATGCCTAAGCTTCCCACAAATGAAGCAAACAGTAGGTAGTCTTTCATATTTAAACTTAAGCCATAGACGTTCACCATCAGAGCTTGTAATATAGGCTCCCCTTCTCAGTGGCTTGTCAATCTCCAGCTCCACACGGACTCTCATGAACTTTGCCTGATCAGATTGCCATGAACGCCTATCAACTTCAATAAATCTACCCAACTTGCTACCAATTTCTTTCCCAACTTCCTGTGACATGTGCTCAAAAGGAAGGCCCCAAATTTGGACCCAAAAGGGAGAATAGGAGAAAGAAATGTTTGTGGAAGTCAACCTTTTTTTCCATTTGTAGAGTAAGAGGAGGTTGTTATCAAAGCTCCAAGGCCCTCACCTCTCAACCCATTCCAATTGAAACTTTGAGCTAAACTTGAATTGGAGTATATTATTTCCAACATCCACAATTCTCATATCTGAGCCCATTTTCCATGCTGACTTAAGGGTGTTCTTCAGAGCACGTTGGTTCTATTGCCGATCAGAGAGAAGCCACCCAAAGAGACTAAGGGAACATTCTTCAAGGAGGTCTGAGCAATTTGTAATAGAAATAGGAATAGCTTCTTCTTCTTCTTTTGTGAGTTGCAAGTTCTGTAAGTTATATAGAATACTTAGATCCATAAATGGGACTAAAAGGCTGCTGCCTAGAGAGAAACAAGAGACTAAACTATACAACCCCTAAGACTGAAGGTCAAGGATGGAACATACTCGTATTCTAACGAGAGGAAAAAGACTCCTACTAGGGAGAGAGAAGAGAGAGGACGCACTCATTACTCTTACATGAATAACAGATCTCGATAATTATATGGTTTACCATCATGTGGATGACAGGGATAGTGGTGGAAGTCCACTTAATCTTGAGTACAAAGGAGAAAAAGAAATAGGGACCAGTTAGATAAGATTCTAATATGATACCAACTACAAGGTTGTCTTGAAACAGCAGATTTAGAGTGTGTTTAGCATCAGCTTATAAGCTCAATCTTTAGCTTTTAGCTTTTTTTTATTTATTTATTTTATTTACTGCTTTTTAAAACATTATTTTTTCCTACATTTTCTTACTTTTTCAAATTTTATCAAGGTATAAGTATATTTTAGTATACTTTCAGCAAAAAGCTAAATAAGCTATTCTCAAACAGATTCTTAATGAGGGTTTGTTTGAGAACAGCTTATTTAGCTGAAATTGAAAACTTTGTGCTGAAAGTACAGTAAATAAAGGTAAAAGCTAGCTGAAATAATACAGTGAGACCCATGAATAGTACAAAAAATAAACTGAATGGTAGCAAAAATAAGCTAAATAGTAAAATAAACTGATTTTAAACTCTAATCTCAATTGCAACTAATCCAAAAAGAAACAGTAGAGTTATTGTTGATCAGAATCTTTAAAGGCCAACGTCTACTTAAAATAAATAAATAAAAACGTTTATATAGCCTTTTGTTATGCTCGATTTTGTTTTCACAAAAAAGGGGGGGTTTTTTACGGTGAAAACGCAAATGAAGTTTTGGAGTCCTAGGAGGTCAGACTCAGAGGGATGCATGAATCATGAGTCTTATAAAGCCAAGGCCATTAAGTCCCCATATGTACAATAAAATGTACTTTTTTCATATGGACCGCATTTAAAGTTGAAAGACTTTGGTTGATTTGATGGATAGTGGGAACAAACAATGGTACAAGATGATAATGGACGACGAAGTTGTTTCTGTGGATGATGGAGTATTGGTCATTGAAGGAATCTACGAAATCATATGCAAGAAGGAAAACCTGGCCTATTTTGAATAATAAAGATGGATTGATTGAGTCTAGGATTCATTGTGAGCTCATTGGGTGTGACTAAATTTGAAAATGCTAAATTCTTTTTGTAATGTTTTATGTCACCATTATGAAGACTGCAGAGCGCACACACCACATATATTTGACTAGAACAATGATTCTTTCAATGAAAGAAGATGTCAGACAAAGTCTTAGAGCATCCACATCAGTGGATGTAAAATCATGTAAAATAGAAAAAGAAGCTGTTTTTACACACTTTGCCTCAAAAATACACTACATCAGTCCTTCTAAAAATGTCTAAAAGTGTGTATATCTATACACGAGCTACAGTAACCGTGTAATTTTACACAGTTACTGTAGCTCGTGTAAAGATTATTTTATTAATTTCTGTTCGCTCTTTTTTTTTCTCTCTCTTCTCCCTGCTCAACACTCTCAGTAGCTTCACCACTTCTCATCTTCTTCTTTTTCCTCAGATGCACACAAACACAAACACACCCACACACAAACACATCCACACAGAGCTTTGATCAACACAGAGATTCACTTGCTCAAAAAAAAAAAAAAAAAAAAAAACATGAGATACACAAACACACCCAAACACAAACAAACCCACACGGACAAACAACAAAGAGACTGATCGAAGCCTGATCGGAGCTTGACTAGAATGATCGGAGCTAGGTGAGATCGCAGCTCGTTGATGCGTGGATCGGAGCTAGGTGAGATCGGAGCTGTGAGGGAGAGTGAGGGGTAGGATCGGAGCTGTGAGGTGAAATCGGAGTTGTGAGGGAAAGTGAGGGGTGGGATCGGAGTTGTGAGGGGTGGGATTGGAGTGGGATCAGAGCTGTGAGGGAGAGTGATGTGTGGGAGCTGTGGATCGGAGCGTGTGGGAGCTTGGTTCGGAGCGGTGGTTCGGAGCTGTGGTGTTTGGTGGCATAGATCAGCTCGTAGATTGGTGCTCGTAGATCAGATAGATCGGTGCTCGGAGATTGGTTTCAGCGTGGTGGATCGAAGCTTGGAGATCGGCTGAGATTTGGTGGTGGATCGGATGCGGATGGGTTTTGTGATTTGGAAGAGGAAGGCCAGAGAGATGGGTGTAGAGAGAGAGAGCAAGAAATCAGAAAAATGGGTAGAAAGAGAAAGAGAGCACGTATTAAAGAGAGGTAGTTAGAGAGAAATAATAAAAAAATGGAGTATAATGAATATTTTATTGAAATATCTTGTAAAATAAATGAACTGATGTGGGTGTTTTGTAAAAGTGAATGTGTAAAATAAAAAAAGTAGGTTTTTAGTGTAAAAATGGATGTGTAAAATACACATACTGATGTGAATGCTCTTATATTGTACTAGTAAACAAAATATCACCATAAACTACATAGTAATATAATATTAAGAGAAAATTAAGTGCCTGATAAGGAAGTCCGGCAAGACTTGCCTATCAATGTTCTAATTGGTTCAAGTTTCCCAATTAGAGTTTAGCACTGGCCTCACAAACAATAATAACGATTCTCACAAAAACTCTAGCATAGAAAAAATACGAATTATATCAAATAAATAAATACAAATACATAAATTAACAAGGAGAAAACTTTTTTCTCAAAAAAAAAAAAAAAAAACGATGGAAAAACCCTAGTCAATACCTAGCGATAAACAAACAAATCAAAAGAAATTTTATGAGTTCACATGCATAGTACCATTTAAAGCATATATTACTATATTGTAGGCAAAATGATTGTACACTTTCTCCTAATGTGGCAAATATTAGCCACATTTTTACCCACAATATACCGTTTACATGGTACTATTCTTTTTTCTATTTTTTAGAGACTTTCAACCTATGTCATTTACTACTGATAATAGCTCTTTATCATCAGATCAAGACACTAATTAGTTTTTGGTGTAGGAGGGGATTGAACCACATATCTCTTTTTTAGCCATCAGAGATTTTACTAGTTGAGCTAATTGGAACCTACTACATGGTACTATTCATGTAAACTAACCAATGCTCCAAAATATTAAGGTGTACATTGCAAGTGAGAAATAAAAAGCCAATTACTGGTCGCTAGTTTGGATGGGTAGCGATGGACTGTTTATCGATGCAATGATTACTCTAGTAATTTTTTTTTTTTTTTTAAGCTAGAGTTTCAATCTATGGCGTCCGCTCCTGATGATAATTCTTTATCTTCAAACCAAGATATCAATCGGTTTTTAGTATAGGCAGGAATTGAACCTCAAATCTCTTATTCAGCTATTAAAGATTTTACCAGTTGAATTAACTGAAACCCACTACATGGTACTATTCATGTAAACTAATCAATGCTCCAAAACATTAAGTTGTACATTGGAAGTGAGAAAAGAAAAAAGCCAATTATTGGTTGCTTGTCTCGATGAGTTGTGAAGTATCATTAGTCACTAGTTTGGATGGGTAGCGATGGACCATCTATTGATGCAATGATTGCTCTAGGATTTTTTTTTTTTTTTTTTTTTTTGAGAGAGTTTCAATCTATAATGTCTGCTCCTAATGATAGTTCTTTATCTTCAGATCAAGACACCAATCGGTTTTTGGTATAGGCGGGGATTGAACCACAGATCTTTTATTCAGCCATCAAAGATTTTACTAGTTGAGCTAATTGAAACTCATAGAATTTTTTTCAAGGTGATAATTATGAAACTTAAATTATACAAAAATGATAAAAAGATAACTTCATATGTTGACAAAAAAAAAAAAAAAAAAAAAAACGCAAATACATAAAGTCTTACAATTTTCATCTACTAATTTTATTATTTTGAAATCGTTACATAATAATCTCATTATCTATGCTACAAGCTACATCTCTTTCAAAATCTTAGTTCAATAAAATTTTTCTTGGGTTTTCCTTTTTGTTTGGAAGGGCCTAATATATTTTTTAGGGGACCAAGGTTTAAGGATAAGGTTTGGTTACAAACTTAGTAAACAGATTAACATGACTACATATTTTGAAATTTTAATAATTGAATTGCAAGTTCTTTATGTTTTTAAAAAACATGTCAAATTTCGTGTCAATCGGATGTTATTTACTATTCGATCCATAAACTTAAAATTTAGATATTTGATCAATCAGACGTTATTTTAGACCACAAAAACACAAAATTTAAATATTTAATTGATGAAATAGCTATTGATCATTGATCTTATTGAAAATTTGCAAACATGGAAGATATAAGAAGAAAATGTAATCCAATGATAGATTTGTCAAAATTTACATACAATTAAAAAAAAAAAAATGGAGTTGTAGACCAAGTTTGTTGCCAAATTTTGTCCAGAGTTTAATTATATTAGGCCAAAAAAATTTAGAGTAGTCACAAATTTTTCTTAAAGATAAAAATATATATATATATATATATAATTTTTAAAATTTATATATAAAATAATTATTTTTCCAGGTCAAGGCTTCAATGTGGAGCCGCCACTGGATCAATGATCTAGGCTAATAGCAACGAAAGAGAGTAAGAACTAGAGCTTGAAAAGAGAAGGCTTAGAGACGGACGGTGCTCGATTGATGGTGGAGATGTGTAGGTGGAAGGAGATCTATCTTGTTCGAGTTTTACTTAAATACACAAGATGTGTCAGTGTGGTACCAGTGTTGGTCACTTGCTGAGGAAAGGTACTTGGCCAAAAACTCTGTATCCGTGCATCCTAGGTTTCAAGTTACACCTACTTTAATTATAACTTTAATTTATATATATATATATATATATATAAAGAAAAAAAGGAAAAAAAAAAAAAAAAAAAAGGAAACAGTATTTCTATCCATGTCACTCTACTTCATAATTTTTCTAGTAAATAAGTTTTTAAACCTTAATGGCATTAGGAACAGGGTTTTTTCGAAATCATCTAGTACTCAAAATAAGTATTGAGTTACGTATTAAAGAGTAAAGACCAATTTGTGCACAATAGAAGAGTGTAAGACGTTGGATTCACATTGCCACATTGATAATGGTTGTACAGTTCATCCATAAAAAATCAATAGCAAAGAAGTCTGAGCATTTTGATATTTGTTCTGTTTTTAGAGCTTCCATTTCACTTGATTTTGTTCTCTCTTTGTGTCTGCCTTTTATCAAAACGGCAAAAACTGACCATTCAGTCTCGCACTGTCTTCAAAAATGTAAAAAATTTATATTAAACAAAAAAAAAAAAAAAAAAAAAAAAACTGAAATACAAAGAGATTGTGAATAACTGCAAGAGTATATACATGATATTAGTATTTCATTTACAACATATACATGATATACATATTATTCATGGTGAGTCTGTGTGAACCGTAATGATTACATCGTCTTCAGTGATAGATGCAGCAATTTCAGGTTGCCTTACTAACTTAAAATCATCATTAACAGTGAGGCAATTTCTCTCCCTGATAGCCCTCAATTTCTTGCACACTTCGGGCATCGTTGGCCTTTGATCGGTACAAGGCTGAACACAGCTACAAGCATTCCTAAGGAACTGAAATATTTCACCGTCGTATCCTTTCCCCAACAAAGATTTATCAATGACATCATACTGATCAAATTTTGATTCCTGAAAGTCAAGAAAATTAGTCATCTGACTTGGCTCCTTGCCTGTAATTAGCTCTAGAAGCACAATTCCAAAGCTATATACATCCTTCTTAACAAGTTTGACCTCCCTAAATTCACTATTTATAGAGCAGCTCTTTTTCAAATCAATGTCATTTTGGTTCATGAACATTGCCTCTCCAAATGTCGATATCTTGGGCTCCAAATTTTGATGAAGTAAGATACCTTTTGAGCTAATGTTGAGGTGAACTACTTGGAAATGACACATATGGTGAATCCAGGTCAAGCCTCTACATATACCAACTATGATTTTAACCCTTATAGGCCACTCCAACATCTTGGCCCTATCTTCCACAACATGTAGCCAATCATGGAGACTTCCATTTGACATATATCTGTATACAAGAAGCCTTTCCTGTATTTCTAGGCAGAACCCCATGAGGGGCACCAAATTTTTATGTCTCAAACTAGCCAATGTGATTAGCTCCGATATAAATTGATTCTCATAATGTTGTGATGCATGTAACCTCTTAACCGCCAAAAAAGTACCATACGGAAGTTTTGCCTTGTACACAGTCCCCGTTTTTCCTGACAAAATGACATTGTTTGCACTAAAATTGTTGGTTGCTTTACTGAGCTTCATAAAACTTATTTTTGTAGCCATCTTCTCTAATAATGAAATCTGTGGACCAAATCACTCCATTAGTACTTAATCATGATCGTAGAGCTTAAAATAAATTTTGGAGAATTCAAGATTTTGTCTAGACATTTCAACAATTAAAACTAGTAATTTGGGAAGTTTTACCGGCAAATAGGTGATGCCACATACAAAGAGGTAGTATATGAAAATGCATTATGAAAAGTTAAGCAAGTCCAAATTTCAAATAATAATTAAAAATTAAAAAAAAATAAAAAAGAAGAAGAAGAAGCTAATAAAACCTTGATTTTGATTTTGATTTTTTAATTTTCATCATTTAATTTTTATTCTGTGTTCAATATAGTCCTTCTGTCCACCAATTGGACTACTATTATTAAAGCTTTCTAAGCATTATAATTTTGATTTTTTCACCATTTTATTCTTAATTTTTCTTTACTCTTTTTTTTTTTTTTGGTGTTTTTTTTTTTTTTTTTTTTTTTTTTTTTTTTTTAAGACTTTCATTGCCCCAAGAGAATCGAAACTTTAGATGCAAAATTAAGAAAATCAAAACTTCAGATACCAAAATTGAAAAATCCTAACATGGAGGGTGTAATTTATATTTAGGTAATATATAAAAAAAAATTAAATAAAAAAAGTTTGGAGTTACATCTGATATTTTGAATTGATAGCTGCTTTAAAGTTTAAACTTCAAAATATGGCTTGCAAACAGAGAAAGTACCTCTTTGCTTCGTTCATATCGGGGTTCTACATTTGGAAATTGACTCACATGATCAGGTTCTATTCTTTTGATGATCTTCCCTCTCTCCATTAGTCCAACCCCAAGATCAAAATAGTAAATAAAAAATGCTGTATATAAAGTAGCAAACGCCACAAACCCAACTTCAAATCCACTTTTGAAAGAAATTTGAAACACCCATCTATGCTTTTTACAGTCTTCCTCCAATGGCCCTCCACAATGTCCACTATTATTCACGTAGCTCTGAGTATAACTCTCACTAAATGTACCTAGCAATGACCAGACAAAAAAGCAGAGCAAAACCAGAGCTCCTGCATTAAGAGCCATTTGAGTTTGTGATTTTAGTAGCATGAAGAATGAAAGTGTAAAATCTTTTGATTCTAGAAGCACCTAAGAGTCTAAAGAAAAACAACTAAGTTGGATGACAGCAAGGATCAAAGTCAAGTCAATCTGCACTCAAAGGTATAGGAGCAGATTAAAAGCCACCACTCCACTTCTAAAACGAGAAGAAAAATGGTCTTTCACCCCGATTTTTTAATAGTTTTTGGATCTATTTTCTAAGTCATGCCCCCTAGAGTACGCTAGGAAAAATTGGGTTAAACTTGGGTACAATGCATTACTCTAATGCTCGGGACACATACACAAGCCGTGTCCATAGAAATTCAATCAAGTTGTTAAAGGAAAATAACTTTATGTCATGGGTTCTTTTATTACAATTATAAGATGATAGATTGTGAGTAGTTGTTTATATTTTCATATGAACTTATTACTTTTTCTCTATCATTCATAATCAACCATACCATAATTGTTGAAATTAAACTTCTAGAAGCATGTCTAATAATTGCAGATAGTAAACTACACAAACCAGTGTATTTCTACAAGAGTTTCGAAAAGTCTTTACTAATAAGGGTTTTCCTGTTTCTATTTCTTTTGTCTATGGACATCCTGAACATGATAGAAGGGAGGAGGTGTGGAAACAACTGTCTTCCCTTAAAGATTCTACCCATCCTAGTTGGTTATGTATCAGAGACTTTAATCAGGTTTTAAACAATGAGGAAAAGTTTTCCTTCTCACAAGGCAGTATTGTGGGTGCCAAGCTTTTTCAACAAGTCCTATCCAATCTCCAATTATGTGATCTGGCTGCTAAAGGGCAGAAATACACTTGGATGAATAACAGGGAGGGGAATGAGTTTGTTATGGAGAGAATTGATAGGGTTTTTGCTTCAGTGGAGTGGGTCAACATGTACCCTCTCTACTCCCTTAGAAATCTCCCAATAATTAGGTCGGATCATGACCCAATCCTTTTGGACTTTGAACTCCAAACCCCCTTCAGATCCAGACCCTTTAGATTTGAGCTTATGTGGACTAAACACCCCAACTGTAAGAGTATGATTCAACAAGCCTGGTCTGGAAAGTCAACAGGTTCTAGAGCTGCTCAATTAAGGTATAAAATCTTAAATGTCAAGAAAACGGCTACTATATGGAACAAATCTGTTTTTGGAAAGATAGAGAGGGATATTAAGCTTAAGCAGGCTCAGTTGCAACAAATTCAAAATTCCTTAGGTTCTATTGAGGATGTTAGGATGGAGAGGAATCTTAGAAGTGAACTGGAAGACCTGATGAATAAGGAAGAACAAATGTGGGCACAAAAGGCTAGAACTAAGTGGATACTACAAGGAGATAGGAATACAAAATTTTTCCAGACTGTTGTCAAGCAAAGAAGAGCCAAAAATAGGATTTTACAAATCAAAAATGCTGATGGAAACATCACTGATGATCTGATGGACATTGAAAGTATCTTGCTTGGGCATTTCAAAAATTGTTTTAGTAACAATAACCAGTCTAACTTTCTTGATACTGTTAGTGAACTTCAATCCTTGCCTATCCCTTCTCTCTCTGATCAGCATAGAAGCCTTCTAAATGCTCCCATTACACCTTCTGAGATTGAACACACTGTCTTCCAACTTGGTTCTCACAAAGCACCTAGACCTGATGGCCTTCCAGCCTTTTTCTTTCAAGAATTTTGGGGCATTGTTAAGTGGGATGTCATAAACACTATTCAAGTTTTTTTCCACTCAGGGTCACTGTTTAAACCTCTTAACCATACCTTCATCACCCTTATCCCTAAGATCCCTTTCCCTGATGATGTCTCTCACTTTAGGCCCATTAGTGTTTGTAATGTTATTTACAAAGTCATATCCAAAATTCTAGTGAATAGACTCAAACCTCTCATGGACAGCCTTATAACACCCTATCAAAATGCTTTCATCAAAGGCAGAAACATTACTAATAACATTCTGATTGCCCATGAGATTTTGGATGTGCTTAGGAAGAAAAAAGGTAGACAACCTGGGTTTGGAGTTCTAAAAATTGACATAAGTAAGGCCTACGATAGGGTTGACTGGACTTTCCTTAAGGCTGTCCTTACTGTTATGAAGTTTGAGGAAAGGTGGATTCAGTGGATAATGGAATGTGTGACTTCTGTCAGTTATACCTTGCTTGTAAATGGAAATATAACATCCTCTTTCAAGCCTTCACAAGGATTAAGACAGGGAGATCCTCTTTCTCCCTATTTATTTCTATTTTGCGCCAATATCCTTTCTATTGCCTTATTGCAAGCTGAAAATCAGAAACAATTAACAGGTGTGAAGATTGGTAGGAATGGTCTCTCATTCACTCATCTCCTTTTTGCGGATGATTCTCTTTTCTTCTTCAAAAAGGACAATATGTCAGTTTCAAAATTGCTTGCCATTTTGGAATGGTATTGTTCTATCTCTGGACAGAAGATTAATTTGGCAAAATCGGATCTCTATTGCTCTCCTAACATAGCTGCTGTGGACAAAGAATCTCTGGCTTCTACCCTTAATGTCAATTTGGTTCAGAATCCAACTAAATACCTTGGTTTGACTTTTAAGATGCGGGGTAATAAATGTGCAGATTTTCAGTTTTTGGTAGATAAGCTTCAAACTAGACTTCAAGGTTGGAAGGCTAGGCTTTTATCACAAGCTGGTAGAACTACCCTCATCTCTTCTGTTCTCCAATCTCTCCCCCTCTATGCATTTTCCTGTTTCAGGATACTTGATACCATTTGCAACAAAATGGATGCTATTGTAAGAGCATTTTGGTGGGGGCATGAGACTGGGGAAAGGAAATTACATCTAATCAAATGGGATAGAGTTTGTCAACCTAGGAGGCGAGGAGGGCTTGGTCTGAAAAAATTCAAAACAATGAATCAAGCCATGGTCACCAAACAGTTTTGGCGAATTCATTAGAATCCACATTCTCTTCTAGCCAGGACCTACAAAGCAAAGTATTTCCCTAGAGGACCAATTCAGGACTGCTGTCTTAAACCACATCATTCATGGTTTTGGAAAAACATCATTAAATAGGACTGTCCAACCTTGAGGGAAGGAAGATGGTGGATTGGTGATGGTTACAATATCCCTCTCATGCACAAAGATTGGATTCAATGGTCTCCTCTTAATCTTCAAGACCATAGACTCCTTACTGGAACTGTGGGAGACTTAATTAACCACACAGCTGCCCCTTGGAATTGTGATCTGGTCAGAGCTCTCTACCCTCCCTCTTTGGCTAGAAAATTTTTTCAATTTCCCATCTCTAAAACAAACTTTGTTCAAGACAAGTTGGTGTGGAAACACTCTTCTGATGGGGTGTTTAATGTTAAGAAGGCCTATGAGATCCTCAACTTAGAGCAAATGCAACCTACTACTCACAACTCTTATAATCAGATGGTGTGGACCAAACTTTGGAAAGTGAAAACCCCTCTGAAAATAAACACTTTTGTGTGGAAATTGCTCCTTGACAACTTACCTACATTTTCCAATCTAAGGAACAGAGGAATTTCAGTTAATCCCAATTGTCCTTTTTGCAATGAGCATGAGGAGACTAGCACTCATTTATTTCTTTTATGCTCCTTTTCGAGAGCCTGCTAGCATGGCACCACTTTGGCCATTCACTCGTCTGACTTTAATAATATATCTGTGCAGCAATGGTTAACTGGGGTCATCAACATGCACAACAGCAAGGACCCTAATGTTATGAACTATCTACAAGCACTATTCACAATCTTGTGGTCTATTTGGAATCATAGGAACAAAGTTGTTCATGAGGGTATTTCTCCTAATCCTATGAATGTAATTCTCATGGTGCAATCTCTATCTTGCAGGTATAAGGATGCATTCTCAAAGCAGCTCACCTCAAATCTGTCCCCAAGAAAACCAACAACTCCAGCCCATTCTGCAGCTGGATCCTGGCAATTAATTTTCAAAGTCACTAGATTCAGAGATAAGAAGAGGAATAGAAGTGCTTTTGTTTTTGAAGCTGTCAATATTCAAGGAAATAGTGTGTTCATTGCTGTGAATAGTAGCCTAGTGGGAGCAGAACCTGGATTTTTGCTTGAAGCTGTGGTGGATGCCTGCCTTACAGCTAAATATCACGGGTTTCATAGTATGTTGTTCCTCAGTGATAGCAGAGGATTGGTCAAGCTATTCAATACTAGGAAGGCTTTTGATTGGCAAACTCATCATAGGCTTGCTGATCTAAATTTTCTTGTACAAAATGGCCTCTAATGTCACATGATCTTAGTTCCTCAATTGTTGCTTAAAATTTTATGTAATGTAGCTAAAAACGCAGTACAGGTGCCTGTTAAACATTGCTGGTTGAACCCAGCCCTTTTGTAATCTCCCTTTTGTTGGTATAAAAAAAAAAAAAAAAAAACCGTTAATTGATAAAATTATTACAAGACTTGCCATTATGTGTTAGTGAGAAGTCCAATGTACATTTAGACTTTTATAATTTGGAGAGAGATGAAAAGTTGGTTACTTATAATTAACTTTGTTGGAGAGAAAATTTCTTGCAGAGGCTCAAATTGAGTAAACAAAATATATAGAGACATCACTTGGCCCGAAAGTTTAAGCATGTGAGTTTGAGATAAGCTGTGTTATGCTAACTGCTAACCACTCACTTTTGTCATAGTTATTCAATTTGAAAATAGGGAGTATAAATTACATGTTTTTATTTTAATGTATAAATTACAATTTTTAAAGTTTATAAATGACTCTGAACTTCGACGAGGAATGCTCTTCTCAAAAAAAGAAAAGAAAAAAAGTATAAAGTAACCTTAGAAATAAGTTCAAAAAAAAAAAAAAAAAAAAAAGACAACAAAAAATCTAACTCATAAAAAAAACATAATTTCTTTTTCTCTTACCTATTGCTAATTTTTTTTTTTAATAATTTAATAGTTACAACGAATAGGAGGGGATTTGAGTCTTCGAAAACCCTAGAAAATAACAATTTACGATGGCCCTTAGCAAAATATATAGTATAAATCTAAACAACAGTATATAAAATATATTCATCCAAATTGACTCTCCATGCATGGTTTTAAAATCTGGACCGGACCATACGGTCTGACCAGAAAAACCATGAACCTCTCAGTTTTGCAGTTTTTTTAGCATCAAGAACTGCTCTATAGGAAAAAAGCAGGAACTCGTGCGAAACGTGGTCAGACTGTACGGTTCTGAGAACCGTGGCCGGTTTTTAAGGTTCAGACAGTTCCTCCTTTTTTCAGATTTGGAACCATTGATTTGTAAGGGGGGGGGGGGGGGAAAACACGAAGAAGAAGAAGACGATGAAGAAAAGAAAGCACAAATTCAGGTCTTTGTGGATGAAGCTAAAGTTTGGCTGCCATTTGAAACTCTTTTCCTCAAGGCTTGTGTCTCTAGAACTTCTAGAGCTGATTTGAAGATAGATAATTTTAGTACCTTGTCGTTGCTTTGTAGGCTGAATTGATTTGGAAGGTGAAGAGAAAACGTGTGTTGATTCTTGCAAATGGATGAAGAAACTGCATCCGTGTGCTAATTCTTGCAAATGTTAGATTTGCTTTTTCTACTTTCTGTTCTCTTTTGATTTTGGTCAACTAGATAATTTGGTGGGTTTGAAATATGTGGTGGAGAGTGATGTTTTGTTTGTCAAATTTGTGGTGGTGCTGATGAGTCTGTCAGAGTGATAATGCAACCTAGGGAGTAGGTAAGGCGTAGGGGTGGCAAATGGGTGGGTTGGGTCATAAATGGGTTGGGTGTGTAATTATCCATTTATCCATTTATGACCCGTTTATATATAAATAAATTATCCATTACCAACCCAACCTATTTAATTAGTAACCCACCCATTTAACCCATTTAACCCAATATGTGGAAGAAAAATTACAGAGACACAGAGAGAATTTGGACAAAGAGCGCACCTTGCCTCTCTTCCCAAGCCAAACAAAATTCAGAAATTTATGAATCAAATATTTAAAACAAATAACAAAACGCAGCGTTTGGTTGCTCGGAAAAGGAAGGAAAAAAACAAGAATATTAAATAGAGTTCAAATTGTATATATGCCTCCAGCATTTTCTCGGCAAACAAGTAGATCATAAGACACTCACATTTTTGTGTAAGCGAAAGAGAAGGCGATGATCATCGAGAATGAAAGGCGCATGGGAGTGTAGGAGATCCAAGGCGACATCAATGTCACCGGCCTCCAACGACTATCTGATCCTCACCGTTCATCCCAAACCTCTCTCTTTCTTTCTCAGTGAATCTCCATGGCCATTCTCTGAAGAACGAAGAACGAAGAAGAAGAAGAAGAAGAAGAAGAAGAATGTCGACGATAGAGAAGCTATTGGCGCAAATCTTCGATAGGAAATGGTTGATCATCGACCAAGCCAAGCACTAAACCCTTATCTTCGACCAAAACCTCGCTTCCAAACTCCTCATTGATGGAATTGCCCCTCCTCCATGGTTGGTAACCCCTCCACCCCACGCTCACTCCTCCGATCCAAATCGTAATTCCGCACCTCTCTCTAATAGTAATTTGTTCTTTTAGGTTTTGTTTGGATACCGTTGCTTTCGAAGTGCCTAATTTGTAAATCGAATGGTGAATAAGCGCTTTTGATTTCGTTGTTTTGGAAAATTTTCGACGTTTCTGGTTCGATTTCTTTGTGTGTATGTGTTTTAGGAATAGAGAAAAATCTGGTTCGATTTTTGTACTTTGATTTGCTTTAGAATTCAGTAAGGAATTGTTTGTGTTAGGTTCTAAAGGTTTAGGAATTTATGTATTTAGAACTCTAATTTGTAATATTAGCAAACCATGTTCAAAACAATATGTTTAGTCTTGTTTAGGCTTGCTGAAAATTGATTAATTATTATAAAGTTGGAATCGAGAGGCTGCAGATGCATTGGTGCATTTCGGCCTGGCTCCATCGATCGAAGGATAGACTCGATCGATCGAAAGTCGGCTAGATTACATTTTCTGCAGAATTTCCAACTCAACCCTAACTCATTAAACGTTTAGGGTTTTATGTTTTTGCCCTAGGTATATAAGGCAAAAACCTAGCCACGTTTTTAGAGTTGCTCCTATTGTATTGTTGCTCATACATTGCTATTTTGTGTAAATCTCTTGTGAGATCTAGAGGAGCTTTCCTTTACACAAAGCTTAGGGTTTTCAAGGTAGAGATTACTTCAATATCTTGTTGATCAACTCGGTTGCTGTCATTGGAGTTTAAAAGAATAACAAGTGTGGGTGCTTGTAGCTGATTGGAGAATCCAAGAAAGAATGAGTCCGTGGATTCGGAGCTTGCACGTGGTCGTGTCAGTAAGTTCTACTAGTGGGTAGTATTAGGAAGTCAAGCGGGGAGCTTGTAAGTACTTTTGTATGAACTTCGATTCTTTCAACATAGTGGATTCAGGTTTACCTTGAGGATAGCTAGGTCAAATCCTCCCTAGGTTTTTACCATGTGGTTTCCTGGGTGATTATATCATTGGGTTATTTATTATTCCGCTGCTTTATATTTTTGATATGATTGTATGTTTGTGATAACCTAGAATTGTACAATTTGACTAAGTTAATCACTTAGCTAATTAACTAGGTTAATCTGGTTGGTTTAAGGGGTCTAAAACCGTTCAAGTGGTATCAGAGCTGGTAGCTCTTTTCTTGTAAATCTTTTGATCTCTGAGCTGATCCTTGACCCCTGTTGTCATGGAACACGGTCACTCTCTTGTTGTTCCTCCTCACTTTGATGGGAATAACTATGCTTATTGGAAAGTAAGGATGAAAGCATTCCTGAAATCCATTGATGAGAGAGTTTGGAATTTCATCGAATACGGATAGGAGAAGCCCACTACTCCTGTGAGTGAGTGGCAAACTTCTCAAAAAGAAGCAGTTGGGTTCAATAGCAAAGCTATGAATACCATTTTTAATACTGTTTCCATGGAGGAATTTAAGAGAATCTCTAATGTTGAGGTTGCTCATACTGCTTGGAAAATCCTCCAAACTGTGCGTGAAGGTACAAAGGCAGTTAAGATAAACAAACTACAGCAATTAACTTCTAGGTTTGAGAGCATTAGGATGTCTGATGATGAATCCTTTGATGAATTTTATGCCAAACCGAATGACATTGTTAATTCTGCTTTTAATTTGGGTGAAATCTATGATCAACCTAAAATTGTTAGGAAGATACTTAAATCTTTAACTGAAGACTTTAAACCCAAAGTGACTGCCATTACTGAAAGCAAGGATGTGGACTCCATCCCAATTGATGAGCTTGTAGGATCTCTTCAGTCCTATGAGTCTGACCTACCCAAAGCAAACAAATCCAAATCAATGGCTCTTAAGTTTGTTGATGATGTTGAGGTTAGTGGATTTGATGATGAGCTCTCTGCTAAAGAGATAGCTTACATTGCCAAGAATTTTAGAAACTTTCTGAGAAACACTAATAGAAGGGCAAGAAAAACAAACACTGCTGAACCTAGAAACTTTAGGAAGAATGATCCCACTAAGGTTAATAACTTTGAAAAACCTAGAGAAAAAGTAGGTCAATCTTCAAACAATTCTTTGGGTGCTCAGTGTTTTGGTTGTCAAGGGTATGGTCATGTTAAATCTAAATGTCCTACATTCTTAAGGACTAAGGGTAAAGTTATGGCTGTAACCTTTAGTGATAATGAGGTTTCTGATGATGAATCTGGATGTGACGAGGATGGAAACTTCGTTACTTTCACTGCTACAGCTGTAGTCAATGAAAGCGTGTCTGTTGAGGAGAACCCTTCTAATGGGGAACTCTTTGAGGATGCAGATCTTCAAGAGGCCTATAATAAACTTTGTAAAGTTACTGCAAAGGATGCAATGAATGTTGAACTTGGCCTGAAGAAAATTGATTCTCTTGAACTTGAAAAGAAGAATTTGCTTGTTAAACTTTTTGATGCTAATGATCTTTTGAACCATGTGAAATCTGAGAACATGCTTTTGCTTGATAAAGTTAAAACTTTGAAACATGATTTATCTATTGCTAGATCTGCTAGTTCTAAACTTGATCACATGCTGAATGCTCAAAAGTATCCTTCTGATAAATCTGGGTTAGGTTATGTTGAAAGCATCTCTGTGTCTGCTCCTAATTCCACAAACTTTGTTCATTCATCTTCTTCTAAACCTACTGTGAGTGAGGTTGTGAGTGAAACTATCGAACCACCTGTGAGTGAGGTTGTCAAACCTGTGGAAGTTTCACCTCCTAGGAAGATTAGGGTTGATCTGAGAGAGACTAAACCTAAGGATTCTACCCTTTCCAAGGACTCTACCCTTTCCAAGGACAAAATGCATGGTAAACCTGCTTAGGTTTGTCATTATTGTGGAAAGTCTGGACACATTCGTTCTAACTGTTACAAGCTTCAAGCTGCTAAGAGAGCAAACAAACCAAAAGTGTCTGTGCCTCAAGCACAAGATCCTGTGGCACTTCTTGGTGAATTGGTAAATGCGTTGAACCTTTATTCCAATCCTAGAGTTAGAAATCACTCGAATGTGAATAAGAACTCCAATGCTCGTGGTGCATCTAAAAGGTTTTGGATGCAAAAGACTCGACCTAATTGAGTCTTTCTGACATGGTCCTTGTGCTTTCTTGCTCATTCCTTTGTGACCATTGTTCTTTGGTTTCTATGTTTTTTTGTTTTGTTTTTAGGATTTGCATCGCATAACATTCATGCATTTCATTCTAGGATTTATTTGTTTTCTCTTTTAAAATTTAAAAAAAAAAAAAAAAAAAAAAAGAAGAAGAAGAAGGAGAAAAGCATATAGTGTTTGGCACTATTTTTCTTGGTCTTTGAAAACAAGGTTGGTCAATTTATTTACACATAACATGTCTTATGTACCTTGTTTAGCTTTGATGAGCTTAATTATTGCACTTGACTAGTTGAAACTTTGTAGTGCATGTTGTGTGGGAAAGATGTTTATGGTGTTTTTCACTTTGTCTTAATCTTGATGTCTCATGTTATTTGACTGTCGGGCTTGATCCTTTTAAGAAAGACATAAATAACCATCTCACCACTGTTCACTAGCCAATCATGAACACCTTAGTGCATATCATAAGATTTTGTGCTCGAGAAAATGTAGCACATGCACAAAAAGAACATAAGGTGTAGGCTCTGTTAATTGCTTAATGCTTAAAATTGGTGTGTACTATTAGGCTTGATGCCATTTCACATAATTAAAACTGGTGTGTACTATTAGGCTTGTTGCCAAATTACATCTAATAATGGGGCAAAATTCAAGAAATTTACATGATTGCAAGCTTATGTTCTAGGAGATGTGGGAGTTATATGATGTAACTTTTTAGGTGATAGTCTCTTTTGAATTCTATGTGATGGATTTTGTAGACTTTGTGATTTATTGCTATTCACATATCACCTCACATGTATCTCAAGCTTTTGCTAGTTACACACACTACACGAGTTACTCTTTGCTAAACACTGTACATGTTATTGTGTGTGTTTTTGATCTGAACAACCAAATTGGAAAATACATTGAGTATTATGCAAAACATTTTTTTTGCTTGAGAATATAAAGTGAAGAATGTCTGAAATTTCTTTGGAGAAAATGGGATTAAAACTTGGGTTTTGTAAATGCATTCCATTTCATACTCATGCATTTTGTTTCAATAATTTTTAATGCTTTGAGGAGTTGTTTTCAAAATATGGTTTGTGATTTTCAAAACTGTGATTTTTCTCAAAATTTTGTGAGCCTCTGCCTGTTTCGATTGTTCCATTCTGTTTTTCAATCGATCGAAAATGTGCTTCAATTTATTTAAAAAATCTCGGATTGATTCGATCGATTGAATGTGATTTTCGATCAATCGAATGTCGCGAATCAGGTTTCTAAAACACTGTTCTTTGACTGATTCAAAACACTTTTCAAAAATTTTTCAAACTTTCTTTCTCTCTCCGACTCGGCAAGGCAAAAGGTCAAATTTTTTGTCGTTTTCCTCCAGATTTTTTTGCAAAGAATCTCTTTCCTCAAGCCGGTAAGTCCCTTTTGCCCTTCCTTTTTAAGTTAATTTACTTTTTTCATGCATTTTTCCTCAAAATTTTGAACCTTTTTCTTTTTGGGATTTTTGTTGATTCAAGCCCAAATTTGTGCAATTGATCAATGGGTTTTTGTGGGGACATGCTATAAACATGATCTTGATAGTTTAATTTGATCAATTTTGGGTTTTGTGAAAAATTGCAATTTCAAGGGTTTGTATTAATTCTGAATTGGGGATTTTGTTCAATTAGGTTGAAATTGATGAAATTGGCTTGTTGTTTTGATGAAATTGGTTATGCTAATCTGTTTTCAACATTGTGTGATGATCAATTCATAATTTGTTTCAAAATTATCAAGTGGTTTTTTCAAATTTTTTTAGAGTTTTTGTTAGAAACTCTATGTTCAAGCCAATTTTGTGTAATTGAACTTAATTTGAACTTTGTTTACTGCATTAGTTCATGCATCACAACATTGTTATTGTTCATGCATCATATAGATTTTTGTTCTATTTTTTTCTGCTAACTTACGGTTTTGTTTTTATTTTGTTCTTTTGGTTTTTTCTTGTGTCTTTGTCCTTTTCTTAGAACTATGCCTAGGAAGACTAGAGCTCGTAGGTCTGTTTCCTCATCTTCTCCACCCCCTCCTTCTTTTGACAGTGAGAAGTTTCCGAGTGAGAAAAACCAAGAAATTTTTGAGAAGCTGAACCTTAGGAGAAAGATTTGGGCTGAGCGTTCTATTCTACTAGATGAACTTGATCCTGCCATTAGGGAAAACTTTGAGCGTCGAGGTTGGTTATCCTTGGTGGATATTTCTGATCCTCCTCCACCTTCTGCCTTGATTAGAGAGTTCTTTTCGAACATCTCTATCTGCGTCTATGATTCCAACACTTTGGTAAAGAGTTGGATACAAGCCGTAGAGTACTCCATTACTCCCAAGATAGTGGCTGATGCTCTAGGGGTACCTTTGGTCCAGAATCCTGTCTATCCTTATGATGAGTCTCCCGAGTTGAGTGATGTCTTGTCTTACATCACTGGGTCATCTATCTAGTGGGGTTCCTATCCTAGGATCACCTCTGCTGAGCTTTCTGGGTTGCACTATCTCTTCTTTAGGATAGCCTGTCATTCTATCTGGCCCATTGCTTATGTTCACACCATTCCTCTCGAGCGGTGTGTATTTTTGTACGCTCTTGTTACTGATGCTCCTATTAGTTTTCCTCACCTGTTTCTTCGTTATTTGAACGAAGTTTATAGGAGTTCATCTTCTTCACATGCCCTTGTTCATCTTATTTTCATTAATAGGATTTTGCTTTATCTTGATCATAGTGGTTTCCCTTCCTCTGAGCCTGTTCATGTGATTGCTCCCATAGGTGCGTCTTTCCTTAGACAAAGGGCCGCTCATCTTAAAGCTGGCTCTAAACACCCTAGGTCTGAGCCTTCTAGTCGCGCACCTCCTCCTTCTTCTTCTACAGGTCTTTCTAGTGAGGCTGTTCCTGATCCTGATGCTACTGCTGCTGCTACTGTTCCTCCACCTCCTTCAGATGACTTTGATGTACGTCGTACCTTGGAGACTGTCATGACCATTCAGGCGGCTCATGATCAGCTTTTGGTGGACTTATTTGACGAGATTTGTGCTTTGCGTGCTGATCTGGCGCATCTACGTTCGCCTTCATCACCTCCTTTTGATGATGGCTTGTGATTGCACTTTGGCATTCCGTCATAAAAAGGGGGAGTAGAGTTTTGACTTGTAAAGGGGTTTTTGTAGTTAGGGGGAGTACTTTTTGTTTTTGAGGAGTTAGTGGAGTTTATAGATTGAATCTAGGTGCTTCACTATGTATATCATTTTTGGGGATATTCATGTTAGGGGGAGTAACATTGTTTTTGATATACATGATATATACTTGATTCTTGTTGCTTTGTGATTCACTGCTTATTGATTTATATTTTTGAGTTGTTCATTGATATATGTCATTATTCCGTGTTGTGTGAATCTTACAAGAATGTTATACCTGTTGTTTTACTCTTTTCTGTCACACATGCATTTATGCATTTGTTGAGTATTTCAGGAATATACAGGTTGATTCAATTGAGCTGCTGTCTAACTTGCAACTGATGGATAGTAGTTAGGATTAAATTTGAGTTTATGAGCATTACTTTTGTAAAGGGCTTTTAATTTGTAAACTTTGAGCTTTTAATTTGTGTTTTGTCACGGATTGTCAAAGGGGGAGTTTGTTAAGTTCTAAAGGTTTAGGAATTTATGTATTTAGAACTCTAATTTTTAATATTGGCAAACCATGATCAAAACAATATGTTTAGTCTTGTTTAGGCTTGCTCAAAGTTGATTAATTATTGTAAAGTTGGAATCGAGAGGCTGCAGATGCATTGGTGTATTTCGGTCTGGCTCGATCGATCGAAGGATAGACTCGATCGATCGAATGTCGGCCAGATTGTGATTTCTGCAGAATTTCCAACTCAGCCCTAACTCATTAAACGTTTAGGGTTTTATGTTTTTGCCCTAGGTATATAAGGTAAAACCCTAGCCACGTTTTTAGAGTTGCTCCTGTTGTATTGTTGCTCATACATTGCTGTTTTATGTAAATCTCCTGTGAGATCTAGAGGAGCTTTCCTTTACACAAAACTTAGGGTTTTCAAGGTGGAGATTACTTCAATATCTTGATGATCAACTCGGTTGCTACCATTGGAGCTTAAAAGAATAACAAGCGTGGGTGCTTGTAGCTGATTGGAGAATCCAAGAAAGAATGAGTCCGTGGATTCAGAGTTTGCACGTGGTCATGTTAGTAAGTTCTACTGGTGGGTAGCATTAAAAAGTCAAGCGGGGAGCTTATAAGTACTTTTGTATGAACTTCGATTCTTTCAGCATAGTGGATTTAGGTTTACCTTGAGGATAGCTAGGTCAAATCCTCCCCAGGTTTTTACCGTGTGGTTTCTTAGGTGATCATATTGTTGTGCTATTTATTATTCCACTGCTTTATATTTTTGATATGATTGTACGTTTGTGATAACCTAGAATTGCATAATTTGACTAAGTTAATCACTTGGCTAATTAACTAGGTTAATCTGGTTGGTTTAAGGGGTCTAAAACCGTTCAGTTTGGTTAGCATTTCTGGAAGTAATTTTCTGACTGCTTTGTGAGCAAAATTTATTGTAAGTTCATATTTAAGAAATTTTAGATGGGTTTAGTGGGTATTTAGTGGTTTTATCCATTTAGACCCATCTAATTAAATAACCAAATGGGTCTTTACCCATTTAACTCAAATATTTAAATGGGTTGGGTTAAGACTTATCCAAATAAGGTGGGTAATGGGCGGGTTCATGGATATGGATAATTTTTGCCACCCCTAGTAAGGCGTAAGGGTAGGACACGCAAAGTATCTTTTGTCAATTGATATTGGGCTGTAGGGATAAGTCTGTCAACACCACTCTTCATAAAGTGGTGTTGATGAGTCTGTAGAGTGATGATGCAACCTACTACTATTATTATTATTATTATTATTAGTCAGTAACTGTTTAGTCAAGATACTCCTGATCTCTTGCAGTTGACTAATGATTGATTTCTCTATTTGCTTAGCCTGCGCAGTGGCTAAAAATGTTGCAATATTCAAATGATGAAGTACTTAAGCCTGACAAGCCCATGCACCTGCTGTGATGTTCCTATGCATAGCCATGTGTCTGAGAAATATTGGAGTTGCGGAAAAGAAAAAGAAACTATGGTCATGATTTATATATTTTGTCCTGGTCTTGCCATGCTCCTTCCGACAAATATCTCCACAATATTCTTGGACAAGTTTCCCCGCATTTGGAGATTCTTTTTGTACTCTTTTGAACAAAAGTTTAAAGTGTTCCAAAGCTATTTTCTGCATGATTTGGATAAGCAAAGGACAAGCTTCATGCTACGGAAGTTTGGAAGACAATAATGAAAATTCACTATTCATGTCACTATTCATTGTACTGTTCACTATTCACCGATTACTGTTCATAGATTACTGTTCACTGATTACTATTCACAGTTACTATTCATTTTTACTGTTCACTACGAAATTTTGCCTATTTAAGGGGGGTTGTCCCTTAAGTTTCATTCAGAACTTTTCTTAGAATTTTCTTCTAGAGAGAGTTTTCCTCCTTAGAAGCCTTCTTTGAGAGAGTTCCTTGTTTCTACTATTACCTTGTTACTACTTCTACTTTTCCTACAAACCTTGTAACTAGGACTAGTTCAAGCTTTGTAACTATTAACCTTCACTGCTGAGATCTTGTATTCACTACTACTGTAAGTGTTTAATCTACTTTCAATAAAAAGTATTTTCAGTTTTATGTTCACTATGCTACTTGTTGCTACCGCCACCTTGGATGGATTACCGCCACACCGGACGGTTCTAAATTGCTTTTATTTACTTTGAATTATTTTGTTATATATTACTTGACTGGTTCTACTGCCTTATTATTATCATTTTAACTTACATTTACTTTGCTTGCATTACTTTCAACATATACTATACTGTGCTTCTATCTCTCTTCTCTTCTTCCCTTCAGCTGTGCATCCCCTTCCCCCTTTATGGTATTGAGCCATTCTTTTCTGGCCGGTGATAGTGTTGTTGTGTCTTTGTATCTCGTCTGTGCTTGTCCGAACATTTGGTGCTCCGTTGTTGTGTCCCCTTCTTACTGTCGTTGGCGCCACCCTAGGTGTAAAGTGAATTCCCAGAACCTGACTGTAAGGCCCGTTGGAGCCAAGAGAGGGCGTGTAGGGCATGTGTGTGGTATAGGGTTGCTTAGGGTATGTGTTACGAAATGCAACGGTTGTGAGAAAAACATGATAACTGAGTGTTAAAACTAGGATAGTATGGATAAGTTGTGGAGATCCAACTCCTCTATCAGCTCCAGGACTGGTTGTCCTCCTGATATTGTAAATGAAGAAGATCACACTGTTAAAGAAAATGAGTTTTCTGCTAGATTTAAGTACTTTAAAGATAGCATTCTTGGTATAGATACTGCTTCTCTAAATGATGGTCCTGTTTATTTCAACTGTTCTCCTGATATTACTCTTACTTTGGATGATTCTAATATTGCTAAAACTTTCGCTTTAAATACTACTTCATTTGGCTATCACATGGAAGAAGATGATACTAAAATTGTTGCTAATTTTCCTCCTACTGAACATCATGTTAACCAATTAAGAGTTTTAACTGTTTTGAATGATAATTTTAAAGTTGATTTGGTTCCCCTATATGATGAATTTATGCTTGTAAAAAATAGAAGTAAAAGAAAATATTTTCAAAACAATTTTGCTCAGTCTAAAAAAGATTGTGTTAAAAGAAAATGGAAAGAAAAAATGCATCAATTGAAAAGACATATTTTGTTCTTTGATTTCCTTGAAAATTATTATTTTACAAAAGATGAAGTTTCAAAAAATCATTTGAATGTGATAAAGAAATCAAATTTTGTTAAAAGTGACAAAACCATTGTTAGGTCTAGTCATCCACCTCTTGAGATTATTTTGATAACTACTGGCAACATTGATGTTAAAGCTTCTCCTTTTAAAATTGCTGATGATCAAACTCCTATTGTTAGTCTTATTGAACATAACAATTTTACTAATGAGTCTTTGCACATTATTGGTCAACAGCTTGACTGTATTGAAGAACAAATTGTTGAAAAGCCTGTTTCTGTTGAAAAATTTGCTTCTGTTCAAAAACCTGTTTCTATCAAGACTGAGGAACCTTTGATCAACTTACCCAGTCATGATAACAAATTTAAGTTTAAAACATCTCAATCTAAAATCCTTGAAATTGTTGAAAAATTGCTTGCTAATTTAAAAGTTAAAACTGAAGGTACTTCTACAAGTGTTCATGCTGCTCGAACTATTTCAAGAAATGAAAAAGAAATTGTTTCTGATGAAAATATAGATTCTGATACCGTTTCTTCTGTTTCTGCTAAAAAGGTTTTTGATAATGATTTCCCAGAAATAAAAAGATTTGTTGGGAGTTCTTCCAAACCCATGTTTATTACAAAAAATTGGTATTTAAAACCTACTCCTCCTAATATGCAGTTTGAAGAAAGACCTTTTCAAACTCAGTTTTCTGTGTCTGCCGATAAAATTTATGAATGAAATATTGATGGGTTTTCTGAACAAGAAATTATTAATAAAATGGGTCACATGTCTATGGTTGGAATTGCTTACCAAAATAACCATGATCTTGACCAACCTGAAATTGTTGATTTACTCGCTACCGGTTTTTCTGGTACTCTTCGTGGATGGTGGGATTCATATCTCATAGAAGAAATCAGAGATTCTATTAAACATGCTTGTTAGGTTCTAAAGGTTTAGGAATTTATGTATTTAGAACTCTAATTTGTAATATTGGCAAACCTTGATCAAAACAATATGTTTAGTCTTGTTTAGGCTTGCTCAAAGTTGATTAATTATTGTAAAATTGGAATCGAGAGGCTGCAGATGCATTGGTGCATTTCGGCCTGGCTTGATCGATCGAAACTTAGGCTCAATCGATCGAATCTCGGGTCAGATGCGTTTTCTGCAGAATTTCCAACTCAGCCCTAACTCATTAAGCATTTAGGGTTTTATGTTTTTGCCCTAGGTATATAAGGCAAAACCCTAGCCACGTTTTTAGAGTTGCTCCTGTTGTATTGTTGCTCATACATTGCTGTTTTGTGTAAATCTCTTGTGAGATCTAGATGAGCTTTCCTTTACACAAAGCTTAGGGTTTTTCCAGGTAGAGATAGTATCAATATCTTGATGATCAACTTGGTTGCTGCCATTGGAGCTTAAAGAATAACAAGCGTGGGTGCTTGTAGTTGATTGGAGAATCTAAGAAGGATTCGGAGCTTGCACATGTTCGTGTCAGTAAGTTCTACTGGTAGGTAACATTAGGAAGTCGAGCAGAGAGCTTGTAAGTCCTTTTGTATGAACTTTGATTCTTTCATAGTGGATTCAGGTTTACCTTGAGGATAGCTAGGTCAAATCCTCCCCAGGTTTTCTACCGTGTGGTTTATTGGGTGATCATATCAATGTGTTATTTATATTTCCACTGCTTTATATTTCTAATATGATTGTATGCTTGTGATAACCTAGAATTGCATAAATTGACTAAGTTAATCACCTGGCTAATTAACTAGGTCAATCTGGTTGTTTCAAGGGGTCTAAAACCATTCAAGTGGTATCAGAGCAAGTAGCTCTTTTCTTGTAGATCTTTTGATCTCTGAGCTGATCCTTGACCCCTGTTGTCATGGAACACGGTCACTCTCTTGTTGGTCCTCCTCACTTTGATGGGAATAACTATGCTTATTGGAAAGTAAGGATGAAAGCATTCCTGAAATCCATTGATGAGAGAGTTTGAAATTCCGTCGAATACAGATGGGAGAAGCCCACTACTCCTGTGAGTGAGTAGCAAACTTCTCAAAAAGAAGCAGTTAGGTTCAATAGCAAAACTATGAATGTCATTTTTAATGCTGTTTCCATGGAGGAATTTAAGAGAATCTCTAATGTTAAGGTTGCTCATACTGCTTGGAAAATCCTCCAAACTGTGCATGAAGGCACAAAGGCAGTTAAGATAAACAAACTGCAGCAATTAACTTCTAGGTTTGAGAGCATTAGGATGTCTGATGATGAATCCTTTGATGAATTTTATGCCAAACTGAATGACATTGTTAATTCTGCTTTTAATTTGGGTAAAATCTATGATCAACCTAAAATTGTTAGGAAGATACTTAGATCTTTAACTGAAGACTTTAGACCCAAAGTGACTACCATTACTGAAAGCAAGGATGTGGACTCCATCCCAATTGATGAGCTTGTAGGATCTCTTCAATCCTATGAGTCTGACCTACCCAAAGCAAACAAATCCAAATCAATGACTTTTAAGTCTGTTGATGATGTTGAGGTTAGTGGATTTGATGATGAGCTCTCTGCTATAGAGATAGCTTACCTTGCCAAGAATTTTAGAAACTTTCTGAGAAACACTAACAGAAGGGCAAGAAAAACAAACACTGCTGAACCTAGAAACTTTAGGAAGAATGATCCCACTAAGGTTAATAACTTTGAAAAACCTAGAGAAAAAGTAGGTCAATCTTCAAACAATTCTTTGGGTGCTCAGTGTTTTGGTTGTCAAGGGTATGGTCATGTTAAATCTGAATGTCCTACATTCTTGAGGACTAAGGGTAAAGCTATGGCTGTAACCCTTAGTGATAATGAGGTTTCTGATGATGAGTCTGGATGTGATAAGGATGGAAACTTCATTGCTTTCACTGCTACAGCTGTAGTCAATGAAAGCGTGTCTGTTAAGGAGAACCCTTCTGATGGGGAAAACTCTGAGGATGTAGATCTTTAAGAGGCCTATAATAAACTTTGCAAAGTTGCTGCAAAGGATGCTATGAATGTTGAACTTGGCCTGAAGAAAATTGATTCTCTTGAGCTTGAAAAGAAGAATTTGCTTGTTAAACTTTTTGATGCTAATGATCTTTTGAATCATGTGAAATCTGAGAACATGCTTTTGCTTGATAAAGTTAAAACTTTGGAACATGATTTATCTATTGCTAGATCTGCTAGTTCTAAATTTGATCACATGCTGAATGTTCAAAAGTATCCTTCTGATAAATCTGGGTTAGGTTATGCTGAAATCATCTCTGTGTCTACTCCTAATTCCATAAACTTTGTTCCTTCATCTTCTTCTGAACCTACTGTGAGTGAGGTTATGAGTGAAACTATCAAACCACTTGTGAGTGAGGTTGTCAAACCTATAGAAGTTTCACCTCCTAGGAAGATTAGGGTTGATCTGAGAGAGACTAAACCTAAGAATTCTACCCTTTTCAAGGACAAGATGCATGGTAAACCTCCTTGGGTTTGTCATTATTGTGGAAAGTCTGGACACATTCGTCCTAACTGTTACAAGCTTCAAGCTGCTAAGAGAGCAAACAAACCAAAAGTGTCTATGCCTCAAGCATAAGATCCTATGGCACTTATTGGTGAATTGGTAAAGGCATTGAACCTTTATTCCAATCTTGGAGTTGGAAATCACTCGAATGTGAATAAGAACTCCAATGCTCGTGGTGCATCTAAAAGGTTTTAGATGCAAAAGACTCGACCTAATTAAGTCTTTCTGACATTATCCTTGTGCGTGCTTCATTGCTCATTCTTTTGTAACAATTGTTCTTTGGTTTCTGTGTTTTTTTTTTTTTTTTTTTTTTTTTTTTTTTTTTTTTTTTGTTTCTAGGATTTGCATTGCATAACATTCATGCATTTCATTCTAGGATTTATATGTTTTCTCTTAAAAAAAAAAAAAAAAAAGAGAGAAAAGCAAATTGTGTTTGGCACTATTTTTCTTGGTCTTTGAAAACAAGGTTGGTCAATTTATTTATACATAACATGTCTTATGTACCTTGTTTAGCTTTGATGAGCTTATTTATTGCACTTGACTAGTTGAAGCTTTGTAGTGCATGTTGTGTGGAAAAAATGTTTATGGTGTTTATCACTTTGTCTTAATCTTGAAGTCACATGTTATTTGACTGTCGGACTTGATCCTTTTGAGAAAGGCATATATAACCATCTCACCACTGTTCACTAGCGAATCATGAACACCTTAGTGCATATCATTAGATTTTGTGCTCGAGAAAGTGTAGCACATGCACAAAAAGAACATAAGTTGTAGCCTCTGTTAATTGCTTAATGCTTAAAATTTGTGTGTACTATTAGGCTTGATGTCAATTCACTTAATTAAAACTGGTGTGTACTATTAGGCTTGATGCCAATTCACAAAATTAAGAGGCTAAATTGTAGAAACTTACATGATTGCAAGCTTATGTTCTAGAAGATGTGGGAGTTATATGATGTAACTCTTTAGGTGATAGTCTCTTTTAAGTTCTGTGTGATGAATTTTGTAGACTTTGTGATTAATTTCTATTCACATATCACCTCACATGTATCTCAAGCTTTTGCTAGTTGCACACACTACACAAGTTTTCCTCCAGATTTTTTGCAAAGAATCTCTTTCCTCAAGCCGGTAAGTCCCTTTTGCCCTTCCTTTTTGAGTTTATTTACATATTTCATGCATTTTTCATGCATTTATCCTCAAATTTTTGAACCTTTTTCTTTTTGGGATTTTTGTTGATTCAAGCCCAATTTCATGCAATTGATCAATGGGTTTTTGTGGGGACATGCCATAAACATGATCTTGATAGTTTAATTTGATCAATTTTGGATTTTATGAAAAGTTGCAATTTCTAGGGTTTGTATTAATTCCGAATTGGGGATTTTGTTCAATTAGGTTGAAATTGATGAAATTGGCTTGTTGTTTTGATGAAATTGATTATGCTAATCTGTTTTCAACATTGTGTAATGATCAATTCATCAATTTGTTTCAAAATTATCAAGTGGTTTTTCAAATTTTTTAGGGTTTTTGTTGGAAACTCTATGTTCAAGCCAATTTTGTGTAATTGAACTTAATTTGAACTATGTTTACT
Organism: Quercus ilex subsp. ballota; assembly: GCA_032727855.1. Lineage (NCBI taxonomy): Eukaryota > Viridiplantae > Streptophyta > Magnoliopsida > Fagales > Fagaceae > Quercus > Quercus ilex. Next base: position 61,350,131 of record CM064917.1, read on the forward strand.
GCATTAGTTCATGCATCACAACATTGTTATTGTTCATCCATCATATAGATTTTTGTTCTATATGTTTTTTGTGCTAACTTGCAGTCTGCCATTGGTTTTGTTTTTTATTTTGTTCTTTTGGTTTTCTCTTATGTATTTGTCCTTTCCTTAGCACTATGCCTAGGAAGACTAGGGCTCGTAGGACTATTTCCTCATCTACTCCTTCCCCTCCTCCCTTTGACTGAGAGAGGTTTCCTAGTGAGAAAAACCAAGAGATTTTTGATACACTGAACTTTAAGAGGAAGATATGGTCTGAGCGTTCTGTCATCTTAGATGAGCTTGATCCTGCCATTAGGGAAAACTTTGAGCGTAAGGGCTGGTTACCCTTGGTGGATATTTCTGATCCTCCTTCACCTGCTACCTTGATTAGAGAGTTCTTTTCGAACATCTCTATCTGCGTCTATGATTCCAACACTTTGGTAAAGAGTTGGATACGAGGCGTAGAGTACACCATTACTCCTACGGTAGTGGCTGATGCTCTAGAGGTACCTTTGGTACAGCATCTTGTCTACCCATATGATGAGTCTCTTGTTTTGAGTGATGTCATGTCTTACATCACTGGGTCTTCTATCCAGTGGGGTTCTGATCCTAGGATCACCACTGCTGAGCTTTCTGAGTTACACTATCTCTTCTTCAGGATAGCGTGTCACTCTTTCTGGCCCATTTCTCATCTTCACACCATTACTCTCGAGCGGTGTGTATTTTTGTATGCTCTTGTCACTGATGCTCCTATCAGTTTTCCCCATTTGTTTCTTCGTTCTTTGAACGAAGTTTATAGGAGTTCATCTACTTCTCATGCCCTTGTTCATCCTATTTTCATCCATAGGATTTTGCTTTATCTTGATCTTAGTGCTTTCCCTTCCTCTGAGCCTGTTCATGTGATTGCTCCCATAGGTGCGTCTTTCCTTAGACAAAAAGCCGCTCATCTTAAAGCTGGCTCTAAACACCCTAGGTCTGCAACTCCTTCTTCTTCTTCTACAGGTCCTGCTGGTGAAGCTGTTCTTGATCTTGATGCTGCTGCTGCTGCTGCTGTTCCTCCATCTCTTTCGGACGACTTTGATGTATGTCGTACCTTGGAGACTGTCATGACCGTTCAGGCGGCTCATGGTCAGCTTTTGGTGGACTTATTTGACGAGATCTATGCTTCGCGTGCTGATCTGGCGCATCTGCGTTCGCCCTAAAACCCATCAATACTCCCTTCATAAATTTTATCGGCAGACACAGAAAACTGAGTTTGAAAAGGTCTTTCTTCAAATTGCATATCAGGAGGAGTAGGTTTTGAATACCAATTTTTTGTAAGAAACATGGGTTTGGAAGAACTCCCAACAAATCTTTTTATTTCTGGGAAATCATTATCAAAAACCTTTTTAGCAGAAACAGAAGAAACGGTATCAGAATCTATATTTTCATCAGAAACAATTTCTTTTTCATTTCTTGAAATAGTTCGAGTAGCATGAATACTTGTAGAAGTACCTTCAGTTTTAACTTTTAAATCAGCAAGCATTTTTTCAACAGTTTCAAGGATTTTAGATTGAGAAGTTTTAAACTTAAATTTGTTATCATGACTGGCTAAGTTGATCAAAGGTTCCTCAGTCTTGATAGAAACAGGTTTTTGAACAGAAGTAGATTTTTCAACAGAAACAGGCTTTTCAACAATTTGTTCTTCAATATGGTCAAGCTGTTGACCAATAATGTGCAAAGACTCATTAGTAAAATTGTTTTGTTCAATAAGACTAACAATAGGAGTTTGATCATCAGTAATTTTAAAAGGGAAGCTTTAACATCAATGTTGCCAGTAGTTATCAAAATAGTCTCAAGAGGTGGATGACTAGACCTAACAATGGTTTTGTCACTTTTAACAAAATTTGATTTCTTTATCACATTCAAATGATTTTTTGAAACTTCATCTTTTGTAACATAATAATTTTCAAGGAAATCAAAGAACAAAATATGTCTTTTCAATTGATGCAATTTTTCTTTCCATTTTCTTTTAACACTGTCTTTTTCAGACTGATCAAAATTGTTTTGAAAATATTTTCTTTTACTTCTATTTTTAACAAGCATAAATTCATCATATAGGGGAACCAAATCAACTTCAAAATTATCATTCAAAACTGTTAAAACTCTTAATTGGTTAACATGATGTTCAGTAGGAGGAAAATTAGAAACAATTTTAGTATCATCTTCTTCCATGTGATAGCCAAATGAAGTAGTATTTAAAGCGAAAGTTTTAGCAATATTAGAATCATCCAAAGCAAGAGTAATATCAGGAGAACAGTTGAACTAAACAGGACCATCATTCAGAGAAGCGGTATCTATACCAAGAATGCTATCTTTAAAGTACTTAAATCTAGCAAAAAACTCATTTTCTTTAATAGTGTGATCTTCTTCATTTACAATATCAGGAGGACAACCAGTCCTGGAGCTAATAGAGGAGTTGGATACAACTTATCCATACTATCCTAGTTTTAACACTCAGTTATCATGTTTTTCTCACAACCGTTGCATTTCGTAACACATACCCTAAGCAACCCTATACCACACACATGCCCTACACACCCTCTCTTGGCTCAAACGGGCTTTACAGTCAGGTTCTGGGAATTCACTTTACACCTAGGGTGGCGCCAACGACGGTAAGAAGGGGACACAACAACAGAGCACCAAAGGTTCAGACAAGAATAGACGAGATACAAAGACACAACAACACTATCACCGGCTAGAAAAGAATGGCTCTGATACCATAAAGGGGGAAGGGGACGGACAGCTGAAGGGAAGAAGAGAAGAGAGATGGAAGCACAGTATATTATATGTTAAAAGTAATGTAAGCACGAGTTAAAATGATAATAATAAGGCGGTAGAACTGGCCAAGCAATATATAACAAAATAATTTAAAGTAAATGAAAGCAATTTAGAACTGTTCGAAACGGCGGTAATCCATCCAAGGTGGTGGTAGCAACAAGTAGTATAATGAACATAAAACTGAAAATACTTCTTATTGAAAGTAGATTAAACACTTACAGTAGTAGTGAATACAAGATCTCAACAGTGGAGGTTAATAGTTATAAAGCTTGAATTAGTCCTAGTTACAAGGTTTGTAGGGAAAGTAGAAGTAGTAACAAGGTAATAGTAGAAATAAGGAACTCTCTCAAAGAATGCTTCTAAGGAGGAAAACTCTCTTTAGAAGAAAATTCTAAGAAAAGTTCTGAATGAAACTTAAGGGACAACCCCCCTTAAATAGGCAAAATTTTGTAGTGAACAGTAAAAATGAACAGTAACTGTGAATAGTAATCAGTGAACAGTAATAAGTGAATAATGAATAGTACAATGAATAGTGACATGAATAGTGAATTTTCATTATTGTCTTCCAAACTTCTGTAGCATGAAGCTTGTCCTTTGCTTGTCCAAATCATGCAGAAAATAGATTTGGAACACTTTAAACTTTAGTTCAAAAGAGTACAAAATGAATCTCCAAATGTGGGGAAACTTGTCCAAGAATATTGTGGAGATATTTGTCGGAAGGAGCATGGCAAGACCAGGACAAAATATCATGACCATAGTTTCTTTTTCTTTTCAGCAACTCCAATATTTCTCAGATGCATGGCTATGCACAGGAACATCACAGCAGGTGCATGGGCTTGTCAGGCGTAGGTACTTCATCATTTGAATATTGCAACATTTTTATCCACTGTGCAGGCTAAGCAAATAGAGAAATCAATCATTAATCAACTGCAAGAGATCAGGAGTATCTTGACTAAACAGTTACTAACTATGGGAGTAACATGGGGAAATAACTTTATCAGTGAGACCAAGAATTTCAAAAGAGTAGTGCCACTAATTTAATCAGTAGGAGCATCGGATGGATATCCATCAAATGGACCATGTGGAGAATCATCAACATATTCATGCTCATGGTAAATAGCATATTTGTTACAAAATCCACAATATAGGAGTGGCTCAAAAATAGGATTTTTCCCTGGAGTAATGAATCTTCTTGGATCAACATAGCTAGCTCTTTCTAAATGACGGATAGCAAAGACATAAGGTTTAATACCAAAAACATGGATTCTATCCGTATTTCCTATGAAATGGTAGTCTTTCCATAAGTCTTGGATAACATCAAGAATTTGATTATTGAAATAATTTCTCCAACATGTTGCAAGAGCAAAAGGATTTTCGAATGAAAGGAAAGAATTTCCTTCATACCATTGCCCTTGATGAGTGAAACCATTAATAAGAACAAGATGTTTTGAGGATTGGACTTCCATCCAATTATCCCATACCTAGTTTTGTAAAGTACTCTAACATCTGATGGAAACAAAAGGGCTAGAAAGTTTTTTAACAGCTTCTTGAATTATTTGCGGGAATTGGCTAATCTGATCATGGCTTGTTAACTTGATGAACCTGAGAAAGCCAAATTCAAACATCTGGGACAGCCAGTCGGGGTCCTCGCCATCATCATCTATTCCATCCCCATAGTTAACTAAAAGTCCTGGAAATGGATGCTCTTGCTCATACACTTTGAGACTACTCCCAAAGTGTTCTTTCCAATCTAGCTGAATAAAGACGTTGTCATTTTCGTCTAAAGCATCAGGATTAGGAATAGTGGTAGTAACAAGTTTCTTGAAATATTTGAACCATAGGTCAAAAGACCCAAACATTACCTTGCTTTCCAGAATACGGGATTGTATATCTGTTGGCAAGTTGGCAACAACACTTCTTAATATAGATTGGGTCTTTAGACTCAATCTAGCATAATCAGTGCCCATTATAATCCTTTTATCCATTGAATGGATTTCCTCTTTGCCAAAGAGTTGACTAATGTAGGCTTCAAGATGGCTTTTAAGAGCCTCAATTTCTAAAACAGAGTTATTTTCTGAAACAAGGTCATTTTCTGAATCAATGTCATTTTTTGAAACAGGGTTGTTTTCTGAAATAGGGTTGGCATAATGGCATATATGAGCTTCATTTTGAGTAGTAAGGTTAACAAGAAGGATTTCAAGAGCTTGGAGGGTTTTTTCAAACAGGGAATAGTGGTCTTTAATAAAAGTAGCATAGAGATTATCAAGAATAAATTTTATGGAATCTGGTAATTCACTATAGACTCCATTATGAAACTGTAAGGATCTGGATAAGACTTCCTGTAAAGCAATCATCATATCACCACTGGAATATGTCATCGTTGCCAGAACAAATTCCTGAAGGGATGTTGATCCACTGGGTTTTACTCTAGAAGATGCGCCTTTATGCATATTAAAAGGTTGTCCCACTGGGAACCTTTTGTTTTGAGAATAGTCCTGTGCAGGAGCTTTTCCCTTGTTTTTCCTCTCAGCCGAGGGAGCCATAATAATCCACTTACTAGTGGTATAAGTATAAATAATATTATTATCCCACTTATTAGTGGTATTTATCCACGCATCATTGTCTAATTCCTACAAAGAATCATTAAGAGTATTAGGGTGATTGGCAACAATTGACAGTTTGGCACTACTAGCATTACCTTGAAAATTGCCTGTGAAATACAAACTCATTCGTGGTTCATGAACAAGTTTATTAGCAGGAAAATCATAAGACAAATCTAAAGCATTATTAATATCAATTTCAAACTTTGAAGCAAATTCAAATTTTACTTTTTATCCAAAAGGATCAGTAGTAATTCCATCATGTTCCACAAGAAAGGAATACAAAGCATTTATAAATGGCAAACCAAGAATTACTTTATCAGTCATGTTTTTGACAAGAAAAGAAGGAATCTTGAAACAGACATTATCATGGCAAATATGAGTACTGTTCAATTCATATCGAATCTTCATTTGAGAACCATTAGCAGAAACCAATCTTTCAGTTGATTTTTCAAAATATTTTGAAGGAATCAATCATTCCTGAATACAATTCTTATCCGCACCAAAATCAATCATAGTAATAACAGTAAAATGATAATCATGAGAAATAACAATTTTCACTTTTATGAACCATTTTGGAGGAAGTATGTTATTAACAAGAGCAAGTTGAGAATCATCAACAACATTATCTTTATCAGAAAGAAGAGCCTGTTGACTGGATTCATCTCCATCTATGTGCTCATCTTGTTCATTATCAGACTTATTTTGATCAATTTTTAACATCAACAATTCTTGTTTAAGATTATGGTTATCGTTTTTCATATTTTTAAATTCATTTTTTAATTCACTTATCTCTTGTTTAACAATATTAATTTCATGTTGAAGATCATTAACAGTTAAATCTTTGGATTTCTTTTTATTAAATCTTTCCAAAGTTTCTTCAAAACTTATAGTTGATTTAAGTTTTTTACCAGTTTCTTCCTTTAACAAGTTTTTCTTAAACTTATCCAAATATTCTTTTTGCAAATCAGGGTTTTCAATTTGACTTATCAATTTAACCAACAAACTCTCATTTTCTTCACTTTTAGTGAGAGTATTAACAGATTTAACAACATTGCAACAGGAATCTCTACAACCAAGTTTAATATTAGGAGAATAAGAAGAATCATCAGCAGAATGATAACAAGAATCAGTTGAAGAAGAAAAATCATCTTCCAAAGGATCAGACGAATTGTTTGATTCAAGGATTCTGAATAATTCTTCTTGATCATTATCACCAATGTTTAACATGTTAAATTTATTTTTTAACTTACCAGGTTTTTGTTTACAATCTCTACTGAAATGACCAGGTTTTCCACAATTGAAACATTTACCTTTACTTGATCTCTGGTTAACGTATTTTTTAGAAATATTTTTCTTTTTAGCACAAAAATTATTAAAATTAGTTTTGTGTTTTTTGCAACTTTTGTGGCTTTTATCATGTTTTTTACCCTTTTGCCGGGAAGGAGCAATTGGGGGCAAACCATATTGTTCACAAAAATTGCCCATTTCATATTTAGCTTTTCTTTTATTTTTTAATTGGTGTTTTAACAGTTTTTCATCATTGCACATATTAATTCGAAGTTTTTTAATAGTGCTTAAAATATCACCATAAGTTAAATTATCATAATCAAGGAAAACATCTCTACTGAAATGACCAGGTTTTTCACAATTGAAACATTTACCTTTACTTGATCTTTGGTTAACATATTTTTTAGAAATATTTTTCTTTTTAGCATAAAAAATTATTAAAATTAGTATTGTGTCTTTTGCAACTTTTGTGGCTTTTATCATGTTTTTTACCCTTTTGCCGGGAAGGAGCAATTGGGGGCAAACTATATTGTTCACAAAAATTGCCCATTTCATATTTAGCTTTTCTTTTATTTTTTAATTGGTGTTTTAATAGTTTTTCATCATTGCACATATTAATTCCAAGTTTTTTAATAGTGCTTAAAATATCACCATAAGTTAAATTATCATAATCAATGGTGTTAGGTTCTAAAGATTTAGGATTTTATGTATTTAGAACTCTAATGTGTAATATTGGCCAACCATGATCAAAACAATATGTTTAGTCTTGTTTAGGCTTGCTCAAAGTTGATTAAATATTGTAAAGTTGGAATCGAGTGGCTGCAGATGTACTGGAGCATTTCGGCCTGGCTCGATCGATCGAAGGATAGACTCGATCGATCGAATCTCGGGTCAGATGCATTTTCTGCAGAGTTCCAGCTCAGCCCAAACTCTATTTAAACGTCTTGGGGTTCAAGTAAAACACTCCTATATATAAGGAAAACCCTAGAACATTTTTGGGACTTTTGAGAGAGAGATTAGAGTACCTCTTGTGCCTCCTTTTATTTTTAGGGTTTTGTACCCAAACCTCTCTAAGTCTTTGTTGCTTATATTTGCTGTTTGTGTGAATCTCTTGTGAGATCTTTGAGGAGCTTTCCTTCACATAAACTTAGGGTTGTCAATATCTTGATGATCAACATAGTTGCAACCATTGGAACTTAAAAGAAAAGCAAGCGGGGAGCTTGTAGCTGATTGAGGAATTCAAGAAAGAAGTAGTCCGTGGATTCGGAGCCTGCGCGTGGTCGTGTCAGGAAGTTCTACTGGTGGGTAGCATTAGGAAGTCGAGCGGGGAGCTTGTAGTCCTTTTGTAAGAACTTCAATTCTTTCATAGTGAATTCTGTTATGCCTTGAGGATCGGTGGGTCAAATTCTCCCCAGGTTTTTACCGTGTGGTTTCCTGGGTGATCATATCTTGTGTTATTTATTTTCCGCTGCTTTATATTCTTGATATGATTGTTTGGATTGTTTTAACCTAGAATTGCTTAATTTGACTAAGTAACAACTTGGCTAATTAATCTAGGCTACGCAATCTGGTTGTTTAAGGGGTCTAAATTCCTGTCAAATGGAATCATTTTTACCAATTAATTCTTGTTTTACCTTATAAGCAAAGATAGGAGGCAGACCGTCAATAAACTTTTCTTTCCAGTAAGGCTTGAAACAGTCTTTCTGTTGCATTACTCTAGAAAGGAAAACATCTTGATACCATCTATAATCAGACATAGTAGGACATCTCAAATTGTTTAGCAAATTATATGGAGTACCAACAAAATGTTTGATAATAGTATAAATCAGGGTATTAACACCATCAAGAACACCTCGACCAATATGATCATCAAAAATAGGCAAACCTTCATCATTCTTTTTAACAGCATGTTTAATAGGGTCTCTGGATTCTTCTGTGAGATATGAATCCCACCATCCACGAAGAGTACCAGAAAAACCAGTAGCAAGTAAATCAACAATTTCAGGTTGGTCAAAAATCATGGTTATTTTGGTAAGCAATTCCAACCATAGACATGTGACCTATTTTATTAATAATTTCTTGCTCAGAAAACCCATCAATATTCCATTCACAAATCTTATCAGTAAAAATAGAAAACTGAGTTTGAAACGGTCTTTCTTCAAACTGAATATCAAGAGGAGTAGGTTTTGAATACCAATTTTTTGTACGAAACATGGGTTTGGGATTTCCAACAAATCTTTTAACTTCTGGGAAATCATTATCAAAACCCTTTTTAGCAAAAATAGAAGAAACAATATTAGAATCTGTATTTTCATCAGAAACAATTTCTTTTTCATTTCTTGAAATAGTACGAGCAGCATGAGTACTTGTAGAAGTACCCTTAGTTTTAACCTTTAAATCAGCAAGCATTTTTTCAACAGTTTCAGGAATCTTGGATTGAGAAGTTTTAAACTTAAATTTGTTATCATGACTGAGTAAATTAATCAAAGGTTCCTCAGTCTTGGTAGAAACAGGTTTTTGAATAGAAGGAGATTTTTCAACAATTTTTTCTTCAATACGGTCAAGCTGTTGACCAATAACATGCAAAGACTCATTAGTAAAATTGTTTTGTTCAATAAGACTAACAATAGGAGTTTGATCATCAGCAATTTTGAAAGGAGAAGCTTTAACATCAATGTTGCCAGTAGTTATCAAAATAGTCTCAAGAGGTGGATGACTAGACTTAATAATAGTTTTGTCACCTTTAACAAAATTTGATTTCTTTATCACATTCAAGTGATTTTTTGAAACTTCGTCTTTTGAAACATAATAATTTTCAAGAAAATCAAAGAACAAAATATGTTTTTTCAATTGATGCGTCTTTTCTTTCCATTTTCTTTTAACACGGTCTTTTTCAGACTGAGCAAAATTATTTTGGAAATATTTCCTTTTAGGTCTATTTTTTAAAATCATAAATTCATTGTAGAATGAAACCGTACCAATTTCAAAGTTTTCATCTAAAACAGTCAAAACTCTTAATTGGTTAACATTATTTTCAATAGGAGGAAAATCAGAATTAGATGGACAAACAGATCCAGTATCTTCTTCTTCTTCATTGGCAGTTTTTCCATATGGAGAGGAAGGTTCAGGTTTAGTAGAATAGTAAACAAAGCTTATTTGAGATTTATCACTAGAAACACCTTTTAATTTTAGATTAGTGGATTTTTCAAAATTCTTTTGTAAAAAATCATTGAGATCTTGATCTCTTTTTGAAATATTTTTAGATCCAGCAAAGGAATGTCTTCCTTCGTTGATCCTCAAAGGTTGAATATTTTGAAAACTTATTTTAACAGTACCATCAAGATATTGTTGAATATTTGTGAGATCTAGCTCATCAAAAATAGGTTTAGAAATAGGGGATTCTTGTTCCAACAACCATTCAGTGGGAAGCTTGACATCTTGCCATTGAATCATTTTTGGAACTTGAACTTTAGCATCAGGAGTTGAACATTGAATTAACATAGTTTTACCAGAAGTTTCTCTATGATTTAAACAACCAGGATTTAACTGAGTACCCAACAATCTATAATAAATGTAGTAAATCAAAGCAAAAAGTTTACTACCTTCTTCCATGATATAACCAGATGAAGCAATATTCAAAGTCAAAGCTTTAACAATATTAGGATCATCCAAAGCAAGAGTAAGATCAGGATAACAATTGAAATACACAGGACCATCATACAAGGAAGCAGTAATCACTCCAAGAATGCTATCTTTAAAGTGCTTAAATCTAGCATCTCGTAAACACATGAGAACAGAAGCATTGATACCCTTTCGGGTGAGTGGTTTAATAGCGACTTGAACCATACCAATATGCAAATAACTTTGTTTTTTAGCAATGAAATCATTAATATTTCTTTTAGAAAACAAGCAACATTTTTCATGAATTTTTGAAATAGAAAATATTTGTTCAACAGTTCTCACTTTGTAAATGGGATGAAAGGTGGTTTCAGCCCAACTAGTTTTATAAATGGTTTTAGTATCCACTTTAGGAATGTTCCATTTCTGGAAATCTGGAAGCCCTTTATCTTCAACAGTGTGATCTTCTTCATTCACAATATCAAGAGGACAACCAGTCCTGGAGCTGATAGAGGAGTTGGATCTCCACACCTTATCCATAATATCCTAGTTTTAACACTCAGTTATCATGTTTTTCTCACAACCGTTGCATTTCGTAACACATACCCTAAGCAACCCTATACCACACACATGCCCTACATGCCCTCTCTTGGCTCAAACGGGCCTTACAGTTAGGTTCTGGGAATTCACTTTACAACTAGGGTGGCACCAACGACAATAAGAAGGGGACACAACAACGGAGCACCAAAGGTTCGGGTAGACACAGACAAGATGCAAAGACACAACAGCACTATCACCGGCTAGAAAAGAATGGCTCTAATACCATAAAGGGGGAAGGGGACGCACAGCTGAAGGGAAGAAGAGGAGAGAGACGGAAGCACAGTATAGTATATGTTGAAAGTAATGCAAGCAAAGTAAATGTAAGTTAAAATGATAATAATAAGGCGGTAGAACCAGCCAGCAATATATAACAAAATAATTCAAAATAAATGAAAGCAATTTAGAACCATTCAGTATGGTGGTAATCCGTCCAAGTTGGCGGTAGCAACAAGTAGTATAATGAACATAAAACTGAAAATACTTCTTATTGAAAGTGGATTAAACACTTACAGTACTAGTGAATACAAGATCTCAGAACAGGTTAACAGTTACAAAGCTTGAACTAGTTCTAGTTTCAAGGTTTGTAGGGAAAGTAGTAGTAGGAACAAGGTAGTGAACAAGGTAGTAGTAGAAATAAGGAACTCTCTCATAGAAGGCTTCTAAGGAGGAAAAATCTCTCTAGAAGAAAATTCTAAGAAAAGTTCTAAATGAAACTTAAGGGACAACCCCCCTTAAGTAGGCAAAATTTCATAGTGAATTGTAAAAATGAACAGTAACTATGAACAGTAATCAGTGAATAGTAATTTGTGAACAATAATCGTTGAATAGTGAACAGTACAATGAATAGTGACATGAATAGTGAATTTTCATTATTGTCTTCCAAACTTCCGTAGCATGAAGCTTGTCCTTTGCTTGTCCAAATCATGCAGAAAATAGCTTTGGAACACTTTAAACTTTAGTTCAAAAGAGTACAAAAAGAATCTCCAAATGTGGGGAAACTTGTCCAAGAATATTGTGGAGATATTTGTCGGAAGGTGCATGGCAAGACCAGGACAAAATATATAAATCATGACCATAGTTTCTTTTTCTTTTCAGCAACTCCAATATTTCTCATATGCATGGCTATGCACAAGAACATCACAGCAGGTGCATGGGCTTAAACTTATTTTAATAGTACCATCAAGATATTGTTGAATATTTGTGAGATCTAGCTCATCAAATCTTTTAACAGTATGGTATCATTTTAACTTACATTTACTTTGCTTGCATTACTTTCAACATATACTATACTGTGCTTCCGTCTCTCTTCTCTTCTTCCCTTCAGCTATGCGTCCCCTTCCCCCTTTATGGTATCAGAGCCATTCTTTTCTGGCCAGTGATAGTGTTGTTGTGTCTTTGTATCTTGTTTGTGTCTACCCGAACCTTTGGTACGCCGTTGTTGTGTCCCCTTCTTACCGTCGTTGGCACCACCCTAGGTGTAAAGTGAATTCCCAGAACCTAACTGTAAGGCCCGTTTGAGCCAAGAGAGGGTGTGTAGGGCATGTGGGTGGTATAGGGTTGCTTAGGGTATGTGTTACAAAATGCAACGGTTGTGAGAAAAACATGATAACTGAGTGTTAAAACCAGGGTAGTATGGATAGGTTGTGGAGATCCAACTCCTCTATCAACTCCAGGACTGGTTGTCCTCCTGATATTGTAAATGAAGAAAATCACACTGTTGAAGATAATGAGCTTCCAGATTTCCGAAAATGGAACATTCCTAAAGTGGATACTAAAACTATTTATAAAACTAGTTGGGCTGAAACCACCTTTCATCCCATTTACAAAGTGAGAACTGTTGAACAAATATTTTCTATTTCAAAAATTCATGAAAAATGTTGCTTGTTTTCTAAAAGAAATATTAGTGATTTCATTGCTAAAAAACAAAGTTATTTGCATATCGGTATGGTTCAAGTTGCTATTAAACCACTCACCCGAAAGGGTATCAATGCTTCTGTTCTCATGTGTTTACGAGATGCTAGATTTAAGCACTTTAAAGATAGCATTCTTGGTATGATTACTGCTTCCTTGTATGATGGTCCTGTTTATTTCAATTGCTATCCTGATCTTACTCTTGCTTTAGATGATCCTAATATTGTTAAGGCTTTGACTTTGAATATTGCTTCATCTAGTTATATCATGGAAGAAGGTAGTAAACCTTTTGCTTTGATTTACCGCATTTATTATATATTGTTGGGTACTTAGTTAAATCCTGGTTGTATGAATCCTAAAGAACCTTCTGGTAAAACTATGTTAATTCAATGTTCAACTCCTGATGCTAAAGTTCAAGTTCCAAAAATGATTCAATGGCAAGATGTCAAGCTTCCCACTGAATGGTTGTTGGAAAAAGAATCCCCTATTTCTAAACCTGTTTTTGATGAGCTAGATCTCACAAATATTCAACAATATCTAGATGGAACTGTTAAAATAAGTTTTCAAAATATTCAACCTTTAAGGAACGAAGGAACACATTCCTTTGCTGGATCTGAAAGTATTTCAAAAAGCGATCAAGATCTCAATGATTTTTTTACAAAAGAATTTTGAAAAACCCACTGATCTAAAATTAAAAGGTGTTTCTAGTGATAAATCTCAAATAAGCTCTATTTACTATTCTACTAAACCTGAACCTTCCTCTCCATATGGCAAAACTGCCAATGAAGAAGAAGAAGATACTGGATCTGTTTGTCCATCTGATTTTGATTTTCCTCCTATTGAAAATAATGTTAACCAATTAAGAGTTTTGACTGTTTTAGATGAAAAGTTTGAAATTGATATAGTTTTTGACTGTTTTAGATGAAAACTTTGAAATTGATATAGTTTCATTATACAATGAATTTATGCTTTTAAAAAAATAGACCTAAAAGGAAATATTTCCAAAATAATTTTGCCCAGTCTGAAAAAGACCGTGTTAAAAGAAAATGGAAAGAAAAAAATGCATCAATTGAAAAAACATATATATATATATTTTTGATTTCCTTGAAAATTATTATGTTTCAAAAGATGAAGTTTCAAAAAATCATCTGAATGTGATAAAAAAAATCAAATTTTATTAAAAGAGACAAAACCATTGTTAGGTCTAGTCATCCACCTCTTGAGACTGTTTTGATAACTACTGGCAACATTGATGTTAAAGCTTCTCCTTTCAAAATTGCTGATGATCAAACTCCTATTGTTAGTCTTATTGAACAAAACAATTTTGCTAATGAGTCTTTGCATATTATTGGTCAACAGCTTGACCGTATTGAAGAACAAATTGTTGAAAAAACTGTTTCTGTTGAAAAATCTGCTTCTGTTCAAAAACCTGTTTCTATCAAGACTGAGGAACCATTTATCACTTTACCCAGTCATGATAACAAGATTAAGTTTAAAACTTCTCAATCTAAAATTCTTGAAACTATTGAAAAAATGCTTGCTGACTTAAAAGTTAAAACTGAGGGTACTTCTACAAGTACTCATGCTGCTCGAACTATTCCAAGAAATGAAAAAGAAATTGTTTCTGATGAAAATACAGATTCTGATACTGTTTCTTCTGTTTCTGCTAAAAAGGTTTTTGATAATGATTTCCCAAAAATAAAAAGATTTGTTGGGAGTTCTTCCAAACCCATGTTTCTTACAAAAAATTGTTATTCAAAACCTACTCCTCCTGATATGCAATTTGAAGAAAGACCTTTTCAAACTCAGTTTTATGTGTCTGCCGATAAAATTTATGAATGGAATATTGATGGGTTTTCTGAACAACAAATTATTAATAAAATGGGTCACATGTCTATGGTTGGAATTACTTACCAAAATAATCATGATTTTGACCAACCCGAAATTGTGGATTTACTTGCTACGGGTTTTTCTGGTACTCTTCGTGGATGGTGGGATTCATATCTCACAGAAGAATCCAGAGACTCTATTAAACACGCTGTTAAAAAGAATGACGAAGGTTTGCCTATTTTTGAAGATTGTATTGGTCGAGGTATTCTTGATGGTGTTAATACCTTGATTTATACTATTATCAAACATTTTGTTGGTACTCCGTATAATGTTTCATCTCGAATTTCTGATTTGCTAAATAATTTGAGATGTCCTACTATGTCTGATTACAGATGGTATCAAGATGTTTTTCTTTCCATAGTAATGCAACGGAAAGACTGTTCCAAGCCTTATTGGAAAGAAAAGTTTATTGATGGTCTACCTCCTATCTTTGCTCATAAGGTAAAACAAGAATTAATTGGTAAAAATGATTCCATTGATTATGATAATTTAACTTATGGTGATATTTTAAGCACTATTAAAAAACTTGGTATTAATATGTGCAATGATGAAAAACTGTTAAAACACCAATTAACAAATAAAAGAAAAGCTAAATATGAAATGGGTAATTTTTGTGATCAATATGGTTTGCCCCCAATTGCTCATTCTCGGCAAAAGGGTTAAAAACATGATAAAAATCACAAAAATTATAAAAAACACAGAAATAATTTCAATGACTTTTATGCTAAAAAGAAAAATATTTCTAAGAAATATGTTAACCAAAAATCTGGGAAAGGTAAATGTTTCAACTGTGGAAAACCTGGTCATTTCAGTAAAGATTGTAAACAAAAACCTGGTAAGTTAAAAAACAAGTTTAACATGTTAAATATTGATGACAATGCTCAAGAAGAATTATTCAGAATCCTTGAATCAAACAATTCATCTGATTCCTTGGAAGATGAGTTTTCTTCTTCAACTGATTCATGCTTTTAATCTGCTAATGATTCTTCTGATTCTCCTAATATTAAAATTGGTTGTAGAAATTCTTGTTGCAATGTTATTAAATCTGTTAATACTCTCACTAAGGGTGAAGAAAATGAAAGTTTGTTGGTTAAATTGATAAGTCAAATCGAAAACCCTGATTTACAGAAAGAATATTTGGATAAGTTTAAGAAAAACTTGTTAAAAGAAGAAACTAGTAAAAACCTTAAATCAACTATAAGTTTTGAAGAAACCTTGGAAAGATTTAATAAAAGGAAATCCAAAGATTTAACTGTTAATGATCTTCAACATGAAATTAATATTGTTAAACAAGAGATAAATGAATTAAAAAATGAATTTAAAAATATGAAAAGTGATAACCATAATCTTAAACAAGAGTTGTTAATGTTAAAAATTGATAATAATATTGATCAAAATAAGTCTAATAATGAACAAGATGAGCACATAGATGGAGAAGAATCCTGTCAATAGACTCTTCTTTCTGATAAAGGTAATATTGATGATTCTCAGCTTGCTCTTGTTAATAACATACTTCCTCCAAAATAGTTCACAAAAGTGAAAATTGTTATTTCTCATGATTATCATTTCACTGTTATTGCTATGATTGATTCTGGTGCGCATAAGAATTGTATCCAAGAAGGATTGATTCCTCCAAAATATTTTGAAAAATCAACTGAAAGATTGGTTTCTGCTAATGGTTCTCAAATGAAGATAAAATATGAACTGAATGATGCTCATATTTGTCATAATAATGTCTGTTTCAAAATTCCTTCTGTTCTTGTTAAAAATATGACTGACAAAGTGATTCTTGGTTTGCCATTTATAAATGCTTTGTATCCTTTTCTTGTTGAACATGGAATTACTGTTGATCCTTTTGGATAGAAAGTAAAATTCGAATTTGTTTCAAAGCTTGAAATAGATATTAATAATGCTTTAGATCTGTCTTATGATTTCCTTACTAATAAACCTGTTTATGAACCACGGATGAATTTGTATTTCACAGACAATTTTCAAGGTAATACTAATAGTGCCAAATTGTCAACTATTGCCAATCACCCTAATATTCTTAATGATTCTTTGCAGAAATCTGGCAATGATGCATGGATAAATACCACTAATAAGTGGGATAATAATAATATTTATACTTATACCACTAGTAAGTGGATTATTATGGCTCCCTCAGCTGAGAGGAAAAATAAGGGAAAAGCTCCTGCACAGGACTATTCTTAAAACAAAATGTTCCCAGCAGGACAACCTTTTAGTATGCATGAAGGCGGATCTTCTGGGGTAAAACCCAGTGGATCAACATCCCTTTAGGAATTTGTTCCGGCAACGGTGACTTATTCCAGTGGTGATATGATGATTGCTTTACAGGAAGTCTTATCCAGATCCTTACAGTTTCATAATGGAGTCTATAGTGAATTACCAGATTCCATAAAATTTATTCTTGACAATCTCTATGCTGCTTTTATTAAAGACCACTATTCCCTGTTTGAAAAAACCCTCCAAGCTCTCAAAATTCACCTTGTTAACCTTACTGCTCAAAATGAGGCTTATATGAGCCACTATGCCAATCTTATTTCCGAAAACAACCCTGTTTCAGAAAATGACCTTGTTTCTGAAAATGATATTATTCCAGAAAATGAGGCTCTTAGGATTCATCTTGAAGCCTACATTAGTCAACTCTTTGGCAAAGAGGATATCCATTCAAAGGATAGAATGACTATAATGGGCAGTGATTATGCTAGATTGAGCCTTAAGACCCAATCTATGCTAAGAAGTGCTTTTGCCAACTTGCCTACAAATATGCAAATCCGTATTCTGAAAAGCAAGGCTATGTTTAGGTCTTTCGACCTACGATTTAAATGTTTCAAGAAACTTGTTACAGCCACTATTCCTAATCCTGATGAACTAGATGAGGGTGATAATGTGTTTATCCAGTTGGACTGGGAAGAACACTTTGGGAGTACTCTCAGAGTGTATGAAAAGAAACACCCATTTCCTAGTCTCTTAATTAATTATGATGATGGTTCATTTGTTGCCAATGATTCAGATGATGATGATGATAGGGATCCTAACCGGCTTTCCCATATGTTTGAATGTGGCTTTATTAGGTTCCTAAAATTAACAAGTCATCGCCAAGCCAACCAGCTTCCACAAATTATTCAGGATGCTATTAAAAGATTTGCGAGTCCTTTTGTTTCCATCAGATGTTGGAGTACTTTACCAAAGTGGGAAAGAGATAATTGGATGATTGTCCGGCCTTCAAAGCATCTCATTCTCATCAATGGTCATACTCATCAAGGACAATGGTTTGAAGGAAATTCTCACTTATCCTTTAAAAATCCTTATGCTCTTGTTGAATGTTGGAGAAATTATTTTAATAATCAAATTATTGAGGTTGCTCAGAATCTATGGAAGGATTATCATTTTATAGGAAGCACTGATAGAATTTCTATCTTTGGTCCTAGGCCCTATACTGATGCCATTGCTCACTTACGAATAACTGAATATGGTAATCCAAGAAGCCTTCTCATCCTAGGGAGAAGACCAGAGTTTGAGCCTATTTTATATTGTGGATTCTGTAATCAATATGCTATTTACCATGACCATCCATGTGATTCTCCACAAGGTCCTTTTGATCCTTTTGATGGTTATCCATCCGATGCTCCTTCTACTGATTAAATTTGTGGCACTACTGTTTTGAGATTCTTGTTCTCACTGATAAAGTTATTTCCCCATGTTACGCCCATAGTTAGTAACTGTTTAGTCAAGATACTCCTGATCCCTTGCAGTTAATTAATGTTTGATTTCTCTATTTGCTTAGCCTGCACAGTGGCTAAAAATGTTGTAATATTCAAATGATGAAGTACCTATGCCTGACAAGTCCATGCACCTGCTGTGATGTTCCTGTGCATAGCCATGTGTTTGAGAAATATTGGAGTTGCTGAAAAGAAAAAGAAACTATGGTCATGATATTTTGTCTTGGTCTTGCCATGCTCCTTCCGACAAATATCTCCACAATATTCTTGGACAAGTATACCCACATTTGGAGATTATTTTTGTACTCTTTTGAACTTAAGTTTAAAGTGTTCCAAAGCTATTTTCTGCATGATTTAGACAAGCAAAGGACAAGTTTCATGCTACGGAAGTTTGGGAGACAATAATGAAAATTTCACTATTCATGTCACTATTCACTGTATTGTTCACTATTCACCAGTTACTATTCACAGTTACTGTTCATTTTTACTGTTCACTACGATATTTTTCCTACTTAAAGGGGGTTGTCCCTTAAGTTTCATTCAGAACTTTTCTTAGAATTTTCTTCTAGAGAGAGTTTTCCTCCTTAGAAGCCTTCTTTTAGAGAGTTCTTTGTTTCTACTACTACCTTGTTCCTACTACTACCTTGTTCCTACTACTATTTTCCCTACAAACGTTGTAACTAGAACTAATTCAAGTTTTGTAACTGTTAACCTGTTTTAAGATCTTGTATTCACTACTACTGTAAGTGTTTAATCTACTTTCAATAAGAAGTATTTTCAGTTTTATGTTCATTATACTACTTGTTGCCACCACTACCTTGGACGAATTACCGCCATACCGGACGGTTCTAAATTGCTTTCATTTACTTTGAATTATTTTGTTATATATTGCTTGGCTAGTTCTACCATCTTATTATTATCATTTTAACTTACATTTACTTTGCTTGCATTACTTTCAACATATACTATACTGTTCTTCCGTCTCTCTTCTCTTCTTCCCTTCAGCTGTGCGTCCCTTTCCCCTTTCATGGTATCAGAGCCATTCTTTTCTGGCCGGTGATAGTGTTGTTGTGTCTTTGTATCTTGTCTATGTCTACCCGAACCTTTGGTACTCCATTGTTGTGTCCCCTTCTTACCGTCATTGGCGCCACCCTAGGTGTAAAGTGAATTCCCAGAACCTGACTGTAAGGCCCTTTTGAGCCAAGAGAGGGCATGTAGGGCATGTGTGTGGTATAGGGTTGCTTAGGGTATATGTTACGAAATGCAATAGTTGTGAGAAAAACATGATAACTGAGTGTTAAAACTAGGATAGTATGGATAAGGTGTGGAGATCCAACTCCTCTATCAGCTCCAGGACTGGTTGTCCTCCTGATATTGTGAATGAAGAAGATCACATTGTTGAAGATAATGAGCTTCCAGATTTCCGAAAATGGAACATTCCTAAAGTGGATACTAAAGCCATTTATAAAACTAGTTGGGCTGAAACCATCTTTCGTTCCATTTACAAAGTGAGAATTGTTGAACAAATATTTTCTATTTCAAGAATTCGTGAAAAATGTTGCTTGTTTTCTAAAAGAAATATTAATGATTTCATTGCTAAAAAAAAAAAGTTATTTGCATATTGGTATGGTTCAAGTTGCTATTAAACCACTCACCCGAAAGGGTATCAATGCTTCTGTTCTCATGTGTTTACGAGATGCTAGATTTAAGCACTTTAAAGATAGCATTCTTGGTATGATTACTGCTTCCTTGTATGATGGTCCTGTTACTTTGGATGATCCTAATATTGTTAAAGCTTTGACTTTGAATATTGCTTCATCTGGTTATATCATGGAAGAAGGTAGTAAACCTTTTGCTTTGATTTACCGCATTTATTATAGATTGTTGATTTTTTGGGTACTCAGTTAAATCCTGGTTGTTTAAATCATAGAGAACCTTCTGGTAAAACTATGTTAATTCAATGTTCAACTCCTGATGCTAAAGTTCAAGTTCCAAAAATGATTCAATGGCAAAATGTCAAGCTTCCCACAGAACGGTTGTTGGAAAAAGAATCCCCTATTTCTAAACCTATTTTTGATGAGCTAGATCTCACAAATATTCAACAATATCTTGATGGTACTGTTAAAATAAGTTTTCAAAATATTCAACCTTTGAGGATCAACGAAGGAAGACATTCCTTTGCTGGATCTGAAAATATTTCAAAAAGAGATCAAGATCTCAATTATTTTTTACAAAAGAATTTTGAAAAATCCACTGATCTAAAATTAAAAGGTGTTTCTAGTGATAAATCTCAAATAAGCTCTGTTTACTATTCTGCTAAACCTGAACCTTCCTCTCCATATGGAAAAACTGCCAATGAAGAAGAAGAAGATACTGGATCTGTTTGTCCATCTGATTCTAATTTTCGTCCTATTGAAAATAATGTTAACCAATTAAGAGTTTTGACTGTTTTAGATGAAAACATTGAAATTGATATGGTTTCATTATACAATGAATTTATGATTTTAAAAAATAGACCTAAAATGAAATATTTCCAAAATAATTTTGCTCAGTCTGAAAAAGACCGTATTAAAAGAAAATGGAAAGAAAAGATGCATCAATTGAAAAAACATATTTTGTTCTTTGATTTTCTTGAAAATTATTATGTTTCAAAAGATGAAGTTTCAAAAAATCACTTGAATGTGATAAAGAAATCAAATTTTGTTAAAGGTGACAAAACCATTATTAAGTCTAGTCATCCACCTCTTGAGACTATTTTGATAACTACTAGCAACATTGATGTTAAAGCTTCTCCTTTCAAAATTGCTGATGATCAAACTCCTATTGTTAGTCTTATTGAACAAAACAATTTTACTAATGAGTCTTTGCATGTTATTGGTCAACAGCTTAACCGTATTGAAGAAAAAATTGTTGAAAAATCTGCTTCTATTCAAAAACCTGTTTCTATCAAGACTGAGGAACCTTTGATTAATTTACCCAGTCATGATAACAAACTTAAGTTTAAAACTTCTCAATCCAAGATTCTTGAAACTGTTGAAAAAATGCTTGCTGATTTAAAGGTTAAAACTAAGGGTACTTCTACATGCTGCTCGAACTATTTCAAGAAATGAAAAAGAAATTGTTTCTGATGAAAATACAGATTCTGATACTGTTTCTGCTAAAAAGGGCCTTGATAATGATTTCCCAGAAGTTAAAAGATTTGTTGGAAATCCCAAACCCATGTTTCTTACAAAAAATTGGTATTCAAAACCTACTCCTCTTGATATTCAGTTTGAAGAAAGACCTCTTCAAACTCATTTTTCTGTTTTGGCTGATAAGATTTATGAATGGAATATTGATGGGTTTTCTGAGCAAGAAATTATTAATAAAATAGGTCCCATGTCTATGGTTGGAATTGCTTACCAAAATAACCATGATTTTGACCAACCTAAAATTGTTGATTTACTTGCTACTGGTTTTTCTGGTACTCTTCATGGATGGTGGGATTCATATCTCACGGAAGAATCCAGAGACTCTATTGAACATGCTATTAAAAAGAATGATGAAGGTTTGCCGATTTTTGATGATCGTATTGGTCGAGGTGTTCTTGATGGTGTTAATACCTTGATTTATACTATTATCAAACATTTTGTTGGTACTCCATATAATGTTTCATCTCGAATTTCTGATTTGCTAAACAATTTGAGATGTCCTACTATGTCTTATTATAGATGGTATCAAGATGTTTTCCTTTCCAGAGTAATGCTAAATATGAAATGGGCAATTTTTGTGAACAATATGGTTTACCCCCAATTGCTCCTTCCCGGCAAAAGGGTAAAAAACATGATAAAAGCCACAAAAGTTAAAAAAACACAAAACTAATTTTAATAATTTTTATGCTAAAATGAAAAATGTTTCTAAAAAATACGTTAACCAAAGATCAAGTAAAGGTAAATGTTTCAATTGTGGAAAACCTGGTCATTTCAGTAGAGATTGTAAACAAAAACCTGGTAAGTTAAAAAATAAATTTAACATGTTAAACATTGGTGATAATGATCAAGAAGAATTATTCAGAATCCTTGAATCAAACAATTCGTCTGATTGTTTGGAAGATGATTTTTCTTCTTCAACTGATTCTTGTTATCATTCTGCTAATGATTCTTCTAATTCTCCTAATATTAAACTTGGTTGTAGAGATTCTCGTTGCAATGTTGTTAAATCTGTTAATACTCTCACTAAAAGTGAAGAAAATGAGAGTTTGTTGGTTAAATTGATAAGTCAAATTGAAAACCCTGATTTGCAAAAAGAATATTTGGATAAGTTTAAGAAAAACTTGTTAAAGGAAGAAATTGGTAAAAAACTTAAATCAATTATGAGTTTTGAAGAAACTTTGGAAAGATTTAATAAAAAGAAATCCAAAGATTTAACTGTTAATGATCTTCAACATGAAATTAATATTGTTAAACAAGAGATAAGTGAATTAAAAAATGAATTTAAAAATATGAAAAATGATAACCATAATCTTAAACAAGAACTGTTGATGTTAAAAATTGATCAAAATAAGTCTGATAATGAACAAGATGAGCACATAGATGGAGATGAATCTAGTCAACAGGCTCTTCTTTCTAATAAAGGTAACGTTGTTGATGATTCTCAACTTGCTTTTGTTAATAACATACTTCCTCCAAAATGGTTCACAAAAGTGAAAATTGTTATTTCTCATGATTATCATTTCACTGTTATTGCTATGACTGATTATGGTGCGGATAAGAATTGTATTCAGGAAGGTTTGATTCCTTCAAAATATTTTGAAAAATCAACTGAAAGATTGGTTTCTGCTAATGGTTCTCAAATGAAGATTCCTTCTGTTCTTGTCAAAAACATGACTGATAAAGTGATTCTTGGTATGCCATTTATAAATGCTTTGTATCCCTTTCTTGTTGAACATAATGGAATTACTACTGATCCTTTTAGACAGAAAGTAAAATTTGAATTTGCTTCAAAGCTTGAAATTAATGTTAATAATGCTTTAGATTTGTCTTATGATTTTCCTGCTAATAAACCTGATCATGAACCACGAATGAGTTTGTATTTCACAGACAATTTTCAAGGTAATGCTAGTAGTGCCAAACTGTCAATTGTTGCCAATCACCCTAATAATCTTAATGATTCTTTGCAGGAATTAGGCAATGATGCGTGTATAAATACCACTAATAAGTGGGATAATAATAATATTTATACTTATACCACTAGTAAGTGGATTATTATGGCTCCCTCGGCTGAGAGGAAAAACAAGGGAAAAGCTCCTGCATAGGTCTATTCTCAAAACAAAAGGTTCCCAGTGGGACAACCTTTTAATATGCATGAAGGCGCATCTTCTGGGGTAAAACCCAGTGGATCAACATCCCTTTAGGAATTTGTTCTGGCAACGGTAACATATTCCAGTGGTGATATGATGATTGCTTTATAGGAAGTCTTATCCAGATCCTTACTGTTTCATAATGGAGTCTATAGTGAATTACCAAATTCCATAAAATTTATTCTTGATAATCTCTATGCTGCTTTTATTAAAGACCACTATTCCTTGTTTGAAAAAACCCTCCAAGCTCTTAAAATCCATCTTGTTAACCTTACTACTCAAAATGAAGCTTATATATGCCATTATGCCAACCCTATTTCAGAAAATAACCCCTGTTTCAGAAAATGACCTTGATTCATAAAATGACCTTGTTTCAGAAAATAACTCTGTTTCAGAAATTGAGGCTCTTAAAAGCAATCTTGAAGCCTACATTAGTCAACTATTTGGCAAAAAGGAAATCCATTCAATGGATAAAAAGATTATAATGGGCACTGATTATGCTAGATTGAGTCTTAAGACCCAATCTATGTTAAGAAGTGTTGTTGCCAACTTGCCAACAGATACACAATCCCATATTCTGGAGAGCACGGTAATGTTTAGGTCTTTTGACCTATGGTTCAAATATTTCAAGAAACTTGTTACTGCCACTATTCCTGATCCTGATGCTTTAGACGAAAATGACGTCTTTATTCAGCTGGATTGGAAAGAACACTTTGGGAGTAGTCTCAGAGTGTATGAGCAAGAGCATCCATTTCCAGGACTTTTAGTTAACTATGGGGATGGAATAGATGATGATGGCGAGGACCCCGACCGGCTGTCCCAGATGTTTGAATTTGGCTTTCTCAGGTTCATCAAGTTAACAAGCCATGATCAGATTAGCCAATTCCTGCAAATAATTCAAGAAGTTGTTAAAAAACTTGCTAGCCCTTTTGTTTCCATCAGATGTTGGAGTACTTTACCAAACTGGGTATGGGATAATTGGATGGAAGTCCAACCCTCAAAACATCTTGTTCTCATTAATGGTTTCACTCATCAAGGGCAATGGTATGAAGGAAATTCTTTCCTTTCATTCGAAAATCCTTTTGCTCTTGCAACATGCTGGAGAAATTATTTCAATAATCAAATTCTTGATGTTATCCAAGACTTATGGAAAGACTACCATTTCATAGGAAATACGGATAGAATCCATGTTTTTGGTATTAAACCTTATGTCTCTGCTGTCCGTCATTTAGAAAGAGCTAGCTATGTTGATCCAAGAAGATTCATTACTCCAGGGAAAAATCCTATTTTTGGGCCACTCCTATATTGTGGATTTTGTAACAAATATGCTATTTACCATGAGCATGAATACGTTGATGATTCTCCACATGGTCCATTTGATGGATATCCATCCGATGCTCCTTCTACTGATTAAATTTATGGCACTACTGTTTTGAGATTCTTGTTCTCACTGATAAAGTTATTTCCCCATGTTACTCCCATAGTCAATAACTGTTTAGTCAAGATAATCATAATCTCTTGCAGTTGATTAATGATTGATTTCTCTATTTGCTTAGCCTACACAGTGGCTAAAAATGTTGCAATATTCAAATGATGAAGTACCTACGCCTGACAAGCCCATGCACCTGCTGTGATGTTCTTGTGCATAGCCATGCGTCTGAGAAATATTGGAGTTGCTGAAAAGAAAAAGAAACTATGGTCATGATTTATATATTTTGTCCTGGTCTTGCCATGCTCCTTCCGACAAATATCTCCACAATATTCTTGGACAAGTTTCCCCACATTTGGAGATTCTTTTTGTACTCTTTTGAACTAAAGTTTAAAGTGTTCCAAAGCTATTTTTTGCATGATTTGGACAAGCAAAGGACAAGCTTCATGCTACGGAAGTTTGGAAGACAATAATGAAAATTCACTATTCATGTCACTATTCATTGTACTGTTCACTATTCACCGATTACTGTTCACTGATTACTGTTCACTGATTACTATTCACAGTTACTGTTCATTTTTACTGTTCACTACGAAATTTTGCCTATTTAAGGGGGGTTGTCCCTTAAGTTTCATTCAAAACTTTTCTTAGAATTTTCTTCTAAAGAGAGTTTTCCTCCTTAGAAGCCTTCTTTGAGAGAGTTCCTTATTTCTACTATTACCTTGTTACTACTTCTACTTTCCGTACAAACTTTGTAACTAGAACTAGTTCGAGCTTTGTAACTATTAACCTCCACTGTTGAGGTCTTGTATTCACTACTACTGTAAGTGTTTAATCTACTTTCAATAAGAAGTATTTTCAGTTTTATGTTCACTATACTATTTGTTGCTACCGCCACCTTGGATGGATTACTGCCATACCGAACGGTTCTAAATTGCTTTCGTTTACTTTAAATTATTTTGTTATATATTGCTTGGCCGGTTCTACCGCCTTATTATTATCATTTTAACTTGTGCTTACATTACTTTTAACATATATTATACTGTGCTTCCGTCTCTCTTCTCTTCTTCCCTTCAGCTGTGCGTCCCCTTCCCCCTTTATTGTCTTTTAACTTCTGGGAAATCATTATCAAGACCCTTTTTAGCAGAAACAGAAGAAACAGTATCAGAATCTGTATTTTCATCAGAAACAATTTCTTTTTCATTTCTTGAAATAGTTCGAGCTGCATGAGTACTTGTAGAAGTACCCTCAGTTTTAACCTTTAAATCAGCAAGCATTTTTTCAACAGTTTCAAGAATCTTGGATTGAGAAGTTTTAAACTTAAATTTGTTATCATGACTGGGTAAATTAATCAAAGGTTCCTCAGTCTTGATAGAAACAGGTTTTCGAACAGAAGTAGATTTTTCAACAATTTTTTCTTCAATACGATCAAACTATTGACCAATAACCAAGATCTCAATGATTTTTTACAAAAGAATTTTGAAAAATCCATTGATCTAAAATTAAAAGTTGTTTCTAGTGATAAATCTCAAATAAGCTCTGTTTACTATTCTACTAAACCTGAACCTTCCTCTCCATATGGAAAAACTGCCAATGAAGAAGAAGAAGATACTGGATCTGTTTATCCATCTGATTCTGATTTTCCTCCTATTGAAAATAATGTTAACCAATTAAGAGTTTTGACTGTTTTAGATGAAAACTTTGAAATTGATATGGTTTCATTATACAATGAATTTATGATTTTAAAAAATAGACCTAAAAGGAAATTTTTCCAAAATAACTTTGCTCAGTCTGAAAAAGACCGTGTTAAAAGAAAATGGAAAGAAAAGATGCATCAATTGAAAAAACATATTTTGTTATTTGATTTTCTTGAAAATTATTATGTTTCAAAAGATGAAGTTTCAAAAAATCACTTGAATGTGATAAAGAAATCAAATTTTGTTAAAGGTGACAAAACCATTATTAAGTCTAGTCATCCACCTCTTGAGACTATTTTGATAACTACTGGCAACATTGATGTTAAAACTTCTCCTTTTATTTTCTATGATGTCATCACAGTTCGACCTCGGTTCGACCTCGGTTTGACCTTGGTTCGACCTTAAAAACCTTGAACCTCTCTCTTTTACGGTTCAATGAACAGTCCGGGTTTCAAAACCATATCTCCATGTAGATTTCCAAAAAAAAAAAAAAAAAAAAAAAAGAAGGAAACTCTCCGTTAACGCAATTGTCAATGTAGTCCACACTTAAATTAGGTTTGGTAAAATCATTTTATATGGTTACGATGCTCATACCAAATGGAATCTGAATTTAAGAAAATAGAAATAAAAATAAAGGGTCGGGTAGGGAGATTGAGCTCAAAGCAAGAGAATATTCTAAAAGATTAAAAAAAGAAAAGAAAAAAAGACTTAAGGGCATTTCTTTTTTTGTCTGCTACGGAAACGTACACCAACACAGATTAACAAAAGGAGCAGCAAAAGTAAGTAATCAAGCCCATCAAAAAAAAAAAAAAAAAAAAAAAAGTAAGTAATCAAGAAGCTAAATCCTTCCTATTGGCCCAAAACAAAATCTCACAATAAAGACCATAGCCAGACCAACTCATTTACACCCTACCTAAAGGCCCATTTTGGCCCATTTAGCAATCAGGTGGGCAGTTTTATTACTTTCATTACTAGCTCTAGGAACCCAATATAACTCACTTCAACGGAATTGATAGTTACAACAATACCAATTAAAACTATTACTTTAGTACCAATAACATCTATTGAAGGATTCTCCAAATAATTGCTAACTTTAAATCACCTAAAATGAGAGTTGTTATCTAAACATCCTTATGAGATTTTTTTAACCAAACACAACTTACAAATGGGGCTCACGTATTTGAGAATTTAAATCACACAAAACAATCTTCAAATTCTGTTACCAAATGAGCTCTAAATCCTTTCTTTAGGCCACAAAAATCTAATAATAGAGAAAATAGCCGGATCAACTCATTCACACCCTATCCAAAGGCCCATTTAGCAATCAAGTGAGCAGTTTCATAACTTTCATTACTAGCCCTAGGAACACAAGATAACTCACTGTAACTCAATCAAAGGAGTCAATAGATTTTTCATATCCTCAACTATAGGAGCAACTTCCCAAAAAAATGGCTTCTCTACTTAATAGTTGCATCCAAAATTGACTTAGAGAATCCCTCTCCCCTATGGTTCAGTACATCACTTCCCAGCTAACTCCACAACTCTTTGCAAGACTCAAACATCTGTGACATCTACAGATATAGCTACCACCAGGTTAAGCACCCAAGCTTTCACCAAATTGCCCTTATGGTTTCTTACTACCATCTAACACAAGCTTTCTCCTATTTTCAAGTTGCATCCCTCCTGAACAATACTTAGTTCCTGAACTTTAATAAATCATCCATAGTTTCCATGACATGTATTTAAAGCAATTCAGCTTGCTTAAGTTCAGTCACCAGTTCATCATTTGGCTTAAAAAGCAATTGTGTTAGGATATTTAGTGTTTATTTTGTCATATAGGGTCTCTTTTATAGTGTAGAATAAATGGCACAAAACATAGTTGCTTGGACAGTAGGCTGGGCTATAAAATTTGCAAACTGATTTAATATGTGATTTTTGATTGGTCGAATTTAAGTGCTTGATCGGTCAAAATTTTAATTTCGATCAATCCAACATTAATCGAAATTTCCAAATATGCACTCTAAATTAGATAACTTTGTAGCATCTTTGTCTCCAAAAATAAACTTCTAAAGATACTTACAACATATGTTTACTTCGCGAATTGTCAACATAAATAAAACCTAAAAATTCCCATAAACAAATAATGTAAGACTAAATTAATTTGGTAACCCACATGATAAGGCACATGTGATAAGTTAGAGATTTAATGGGATATAAAGACATATCAATTAGTGTCTTATTTGATTGATCAATTAGAGAAGTGGTTTTCTAACGTGGCTCCAACTTTGATGGTAAAGTGGAAGTTAAAATAAACTTGGAAACTAGTCCTCTCTCTACCCATTAAGGTATTCAGTTTTTCTCATCGTAGATTGAATCTAAATGAATTGAGCGTATATAGCAAAAAAAGATGAAGAGATAGAAACCAATCCTATAGAGAATTATTATTATTCACTGGATTTCAAGAGAATTGCATCAATAGACCCAGGTAAGTCTCATGGCAATTTTGTTGTATTTTATATCAGTGTGAAATCCATGATAGTTCTAGATCCAAAAGTTAAAGTAGTTTTTGAATGCTTAACAACATAAAGTATTTTAAGTTCACAAATAATAGCTGAGAGACATTATCGTTTTCGGTATTTTGGTCCTTCGCCTTTTTCTACGGCTTCATTTAGTTTGATTTTGTTATGTATGTTAATAAAAAGGCAAAGAATGACTATTCGATCTTTACAATGTCTTTGAAATGTATATTTTAATATTCAAAAGAGAGATCAAATAACAAGGAGATGGTGCACAAGCACAACTACTAGATGATAAGGATTTATCTATCAGCATTGTAATATATATGTATGTTCCAGGTCAGTGGGTCTCAACCTCAATGATTTCAAGGTCGTCTTTAGTGTCAGAGGTGCCAATTTGAGGCTGCCTTAGTAATTGATAATCATCTTTGTCCGTGAGGCCATATCTCTCTCTGATAGCCCTCAGTTTCTCCCACACTTCAAGCATCGTAGGCCTTTGATCGGTACGAGGCTGAACACAGCTAAATGCAATTGTAAGGAACTGAAATATTTCACCATCATATTCTTTCCCCAACAAAGATTTATCAATGACATCATTCATACCACGTGAGGAGGTATTTAAAATATAATT
This sequence comes from Quercus ilex subsp. ballota, assembly GCA_032727855.1. Taxonomy (NCBI): domain Eukaryota; kingdom Viridiplantae; phylum Streptophyta; class Magnoliopsida; order Fagales; family Fagaceae; genus Quercus; species Quercus ilex. The sequence continues at coordinate 61,380,232 of CM064917.1, forward strand.
ATTCCATTGGACCAAGGTTCCATCAAGACAATTAGGCAGATTAGTTATTTGGCTTGGCTTCTTACCTGTAATTAGCTCTAGAAGCGTAATTCCCAAGCTATACACATCCTTCTTAACCAGTTCCACATCACCAAATTCATCATTGATAGCAACACTCCTGCTTTTTCCCTTCCAAAATTTGATATCTTGGGCTCAAAATTCTTATCAAGTAAGATACATTTTGAGCTAATGTCAAGGTGAACTATTTTGAAGTCACACCAATGGTGAAGACAGGCCAAGCCTCTTGCAATACCAACTGTAATTGTAACCCTTAAATGCCACTCCAAGATCTTACCCTTATCTTCCACAGCATGTAGCCAATCATGAAGACTGCCATTTGACATATATTTGTATACAAGAAGCCCATCTTTCATTTCTAGGCAGAATCCCATGAGGGGACTAAATTATTATGTCTTAACCTACCTAGTGTCATTAGCTCAGATAGTAATTGATCCTCATGATTTTGAGTTACATTTAGCCTCTTAACTGCTAAGAAAGTACCATCCAGAAGAATCGCCTTGTACATGGTTCCCATTTTACCGGATCCAATGACATTGCTTGCACTAAAATTGTTGGTTGCTTTACTAAGCCTCGTAAATATTTTTGTAATTAACCATCCCCTTGACTATAAAAACCTGTAAAGCAAATCACTCTCCATTAGTACTCAAACAAAAATATAAAGCTTAAATGAATTCTGATGAAGAGTTCAAGATTTTATCTAGATGATCTAGGGCACCATTTCAACATTAATTAAATACTAATAATCAGAAAGTATTCTTTGATTTATAGTCACTTTTTACCCCTTGAATAACACTAATAAATTAATTAATCAGACAAATATAAACAAATGAGGAAGAGAAACCAACTCCCTCAACCACAAGGTCATGAAGAATATCAATTCTTGTAGGACCATATACTTTGCTACAACTTACATATATGTTAATTTGTGATTGAATTACATAACCTACACATAAGATCATCATTAGTATTTGGCGAAAAAATAATAAAATCACCGGTTGATATATATGCAAGTTGTGACAAAATATATGTCGTTAGAACTCAAGGAGATACGCTTCAACTCCAAATGAGCCAAAAGGGAGCCATCTAGAAAGATTATGGGTCAAAGAGCTTGATTTCCTAGCAATGTGATTTAGGACTTAGCAAGACTTTCTGTGTCACTTACAAAGATCTAGGGCATTGTCAATGCATTTTGAAAAGTTTGCTATGATTATGACGTATGTATATTCAAAAAATTTTAGAAGATAAACGGAAATACAAATTCTTCTCAAGGAAGATTTGACATTGTCAACTTTCTAATTTCAGAGTCAGTCAACTACCAATGATTCTTTTTGTGTCTGTGTTAGATTTTTTTGGGTGTTTTATCGAATTTTTATTCAACCAAAAAAAAAAAAAAAAAAAAAAAACCATCAATAAACTAGTATTTTAGGGGTCATTTGGTAATGTTGTTCTAGTAACTTTGTTTGTATTTTTTTGGAAATACGTGTGCGTAAAAAAGTGTGTAAAGATGTGTATAATGTTGTTTAAAAACTGAAAACATGTATTTAAATACATGTACCAAACGGACCCTTAGACTTTCACACATGTTCACAATTGGGAGACTGAAAATGATAAAAAATAAATTGTGGATCCACATAATTGTGATAGTTGTAGCCCCAAAAAAAAAAAAAAAAAGTGTCTGAAAGTATGCAATACTAAGTTTTTTTTTTTTTTTTTTTTTTTGTGTGTGTGGGGGGGGGGGGGGGGGATCTAACATTATTGGTTGACTAACAAAGAAAAAATAAATAAATAATTATATGGAAAATATGTTTTTACATTCACCATTCATGTATGTTTTACATTATAAACTAAATAAATATATACAACATTATACACATTAATAATTTATAGTATCATAAAATATTCATGCAAATGTGTATAATTATTGAATATTCAATATGTGCGTAAAACACCTATGAACGTTTAGACCCCCACATAACAAATTACCAATTCAAGCCTATTAACAAACAAGGCACGTGCAGAACATGTAAATAAGCTAAAACAGAATTGATAAAATAATCTAAACCAAATAAAATCACATCTACAGCAGAAATTAAATGGCAAAGATTAAAGGAAGAGAGATGCAAACACAAAGACAACACAGCAATGTGTTATCGGAGAGGAAATCGAAGTCCTCGGCGTAAAACCTTTTCGCCACCCTCAAAGCGGTCAATAATCCACTAAAGAATGAAGTTGAGATACATGAACAGTAGAAGACCCTCCAAGCCTAATCTACTCGGTGTACCTAAACTCTCCAAGCTTCTTGCTCCAACGAGGTTACGCTGAACCTTTGTCTTCTTTAGCTTACCGGATTCCGCTATAGCCCATAGTATCAACCAATATCAATTGGTCACTTCCTAACTGCTTCCCAAGCGCCAAATAACCTTCTCACCAATCTGGGTATGGTGAGAAAAGGATTTGGGTAATGTACCTCTCAAGGATGTAACAATGGAGAGGGTGAGAGTAGAGGAATTTGGAAAATCAAAGGATGAAGACTGTGGATGAGTCAATCTTGTTTTTCTCTAGGGTTTCTCTCTTAAAATTCTCTCTGGAAGCTCTCTACATTTCGTGGGTATAAGGGGTATTTATACTGGTGTGTGTTTGAAATGCGAAGAGTCAAATTTTCCCAAACAGAGTGGTCTGGCGACTTGGCTTCATGACTGGACTGAATCGTGAGTTCAAGTCGCGAGTTAACGGCCTGGCCAGCCTGGGATTTTTGACCTATAGTGCAACAGTTGGCGTGACTCTTCAACTCTCCTGTATGCTTCACACGTGTGCCAGCTTTGACGACTTGCAAGCCGCAAGCTAGTCGCGAGGCCCTGTTTCAGTGCACACTTTTGAGCTTTTCTTCACACTCTCTCAAACAATACCTTTACATGATTTTCACCTAAATACAGGGTTTCTAAATGCTGAATTACAAGCAAATTTGGCACGAAATAAAGCCAACAAAATGGTTGATTAAATTCAACCTTACAATCTCTCCCTTTGGCTATTCCGTAACAAAATCCTAAACAAACTCTAGACTTAACATGTGAGTTGGGGACAGTTGAACATAACTCACTCACACCTAACTCTAAAATATGTGTAGCTTTTGAACCATAGGTACAAGTATCTCCTGAAAAACAACAACACAATATGATCATTGTATGCAGAAAACTTATAATGCATATGGAGCAAGCACAATCCGATCAAGCAATATAGATTAAAGCAATAAAGCATGGCTTGACCAAAAATAAACAATCACTACACATAGTGACCACAATGCTCATTCACACAAGGAATGAACATCTGGATATGCAAGCTAATAATGTCCAACACTCAACCAATACAACAACACAAAGTAATTGTATTAAGGATAAAAAACCAACAAGGGCACAAGAGTGATGTACTTAAAGAAAATGCAAAACATTTAACAACAAGTACTAGGCTACGAAGCATGGGTACAAAACACAAAGTACTGAATATAAACTTTTGCATATATATATATATATATATATACACACACCAAAGTTTCAAAAGCTAAGTACCAAAAGCTATAAATAGTATCACAATGTAAATACCAAGAATTATAAAAACTATAAACAAAAGAACTAAACCAAGACAAGTCAAAAGTAAAGTATGTCAGTATTCTTCTTCTGAGCTCACACAACTCCCCCTTTCAATATGCACACTTCTCATTCTTGTGTTATTCTCCCCCTTACTGTACGCTATCTCTCCCCCTTTTTGGCACGAATAGCTAAAGGCTGTCCTCTAGCTTTTGTTGAATAGCATCTAACTATGTCTCAATGGTAGTGAGACGCATTTGAACGTGATTGTTGGTGGAGTAGAGAGCTTTTTCCAATCCGGAAATATGCTGATATAGATCCTCTATTAAAGTGCTCAATCTGTCATCTTGAGAGGTAGGAGGTGCAGGTTGAGTACTAGTCATCTGCAACTCAGAAGTGTGAGAAGAAGCAGACTCAGTATGCATAGGCGTAGTCTGAGTGGCTGAGCCATGACTAGAAGGTGTAGCAAGATGAAACAATTCACTTTTAGGAGCTTTAGAGGAGTGACTCTTACTTGCTTGAAGAGATATAATGGATAATGGTCGAAAACGTGTCAGTATTTTTCCATCTGTTACTGGATGAACCCCATCACGTACCATAATCTTTATGATTAGACTACAAAAAAGAAGACATGTTCTTACTGCTGATCTAGCTGTTGTTTTCCCAATGGTCTGAAAAATGTGGGCACAGATATCAATCGGAGCTCTAATGATGATATCACATAGGAATTGTGCTCATCTAAGGTTGATGAATGCAGTGTTTGAGAGTGGATAAAGGTTGAAGAACATGATCAGTTTGAGACTCATCAAATCAGGTGCAAACTTTGCAATGCCTATAGATGTGCCTTGAACCCGAGGCTGTCTATCATCATATGGAGTGAGATCTATATTCGTCGGTCTAGTGATGCGAAGAACCTTTGCAATGTAGTTTGAATTGATGGAAAACTCCTTTCCTCATACCTAACATTTCAGCTCAACACCTGTGTATCTAGCATTTGAATAGAACTCCTTAACCAATTCATCAATCGGGTCCTCGAAGTTCCCCAACAAATTAGCCCAATCTTGCTTCAAAGATCCTAGGAATAAATGTTGTTCCCGGGGTATCAAATTTTACAACTCTTTCCACCACAGTAGGAGCCTTTTTAAAAATGCTTTCAAAGGTTTGTGAATCGAGTGGAGTCCTGAATCTCTCAATGTTTGAAGCTTGAGATGAAGGTCGAGTCCGTTTTGAAATAGGAGATGATGGAACATTAGTTACAAGCTCTTTTCCTTGAGATGAACGATGAGACATCTGCAAAATAGCATACACACAGTAGAGAACCATGTGCAAAACCACAAGACACAAACATAAACTTGATTAGATTCAAGTTAGTCCATGAAAATAAACACACATTGTCATTGAGAAAGACATATCACTTGAACAAGGTAAATGAACCAAGTATGCAGAGAATCATCATGTATTCAAGTATAATCAACAATGGTGCAAATGGTGTGCAAATGTAATAAGTGTGCAGGCACAAATAATCACAATGTAGACTACGAAATCCACAGAAACACATGAAACAGACTTTAAGACACAAGACACAGAGCATGAACTGCACAACACAGTTCAATTATTATATACTACCCAAAATTGAGAAACATGCACGAAAACATGTATATCAGGCATCATATAAGCAATGTCAACAATAACCATTTAACAAACTCAATCAAAAATACCCAAACCATATTCAAAAATACATATTTCCAAAACTCAATAAAAACACAGAAATCAAGAAATCCAAGGCAATAGTCATGAAGTACTTTGAAAATAATGAAGAACCCATACCTTTTCTTGAAGATTTTTGTTGAGAAAATGATGAAAATAGTGGATTAGAGAGTGAAACACGGTGAGTTTGTGAGAGTGTTGAACGAACAAGACAATGAACAGTCAAAATTGTTTGAGGGAAAACTAAAAAGTTTTAAAAACTGTCCTTAAAGCGCAAAACACGCATTTTTTGCGACTGAATCAAGTCATGAACAAGTCGCCAGGGCAAGTCACCAAACACCTTAAATAAAAAATTTTTGAAAATTTGACTAAGTGTTTTTTGCGTTTGGAAGGTCCACCCGCGAGGAAGTCGCGAAGGGAGCTGCAAAAACTTCTGAGTAACCTCATGACTGAAGCTTCCACTTGCAAACAAGTTGCCAAACTGAGTCGCGAGAAATAAAAAATCCAGATTTTTGAAAAATTTTCTAAGTCTTTTTCACCACTGGGACTTTGACCTGCCAGAGAGTCGCGTAAACCTACCGAGTAAGCTCGCGACTGGGTGCATGCAACTGGTTTTACCCGCGACCAAGTCGCCAGAACAGGGCAACACTGTTTTTGAAATTTTTGTTATTTTTGCAAAAACAAAAGACTTTCCAAAAAAAAATTAAAACACTAAAAAATCTTTTTGTGTTTGATCAACAAAAATTGAGTATGTGAAACACATTTAATCAAGTACAATCACACAAATAAATAAAGCATTCGTTGAGCTCAAACATGTGTGATGTGTGTGGGTACCAAAGATGAGATAGTCCATAGTCCAATGTGAAGTTTCAATGATCAATTCAACCAAGGCATACACAATTAGTACTAGGAAAATTGACCTATCTCAATTATAGAAATATGCATATATGACCTCCCTCAAAACTTGATAACATCACATTAAAGCTTTTCATTTGGCTCCATGTACATCATATCATTTGATCTGTTTGAATCATTACATCTCATTTTGAGATCGATACCTGAAATTTTTGATATTTCAATTTGATGAGTAAGCCTTTGGCTTTTTGGGCATCATACATTTACAAAAGTTGCTTTCCCTTTTTCCTAGTCAAATACTAGTATGTGCGAAGACTTTTGCAGCTCAGTATCTCTTTTCATTTGGAGATTTACATTTGTTGAGCTCTTTAAACAAAAGAAAATAAAAGAGTGGGAAGATATATAGGCACTAGTCTATGCATGTATTAAGATCAACAAAACCATTGATTAATCATTCATGACAAGTTTGAAGATCTATTTACAATAATCACATAGATGTCGAGATTTCTCCCACAATGATATGAGTGCAATGAGGTACAAGCTATGCTCGTAAATGTACAAAGCCATTAGCACAAAGGTACAAGGCAAAACATGTTTGTGACAAAACACAATAATGTCAATCAAACTTTTTGGATTTTCTACTTTTTATGTGTTTTTGGATTTTTGACACAAAAGCAAGAAATGGTTGATAAAAAACAACAATATGAAAACATTCAAAATAGAAAGCAAATAAACACAAATTTTCAGCATAAGCTGAAACAAAAACATAAAGCACACAAACAATCAAAGTCACAAAGCATAGGAAGTATTAATGCATGGACATGTTGTAGTGCTTATGCATACCCTTCTTTACCCACATGTCACGTGCGTTTGGGGTGATATCCCTATAGGATTGGGTATAGGTGTTGTGGTTTTCAAACATTCTGTTGAAGTTTTCCAAACAGGTGGTGAATGCATCAATCATCTTCATTACATCCATCACTCCGGAATCACCATCTCGACCTCTTGATTCTTCAACAGCCCAATTCCTTCTGTCATTTCTTGGTCCTCTTGACCTTTGATCACTTGCATTCTTCAATGCTCTAAGCTTATGACAATTTGGTCTGGTGTGTCCTTGAAGTCCACAATGATGGCAGAAATGTTTTGTTCTCAGACCTCTTTGTGATTTTGGAAGTGATTTCCCTTTGGCTTCAAACCTGACTACTGATTGGTTACGAGGCTTATTCAACACCCGTTGGTCAGCCACATTTCTATTCTTCTCCACCTTTACATTTTCAGAAATAGTGGCAACTACATTCAGTTCCTTGGCTTTCACAAACTTAACTTCCTTGGAGATATTGACAGCTGAACTACTCTCTCCAGTATATCCCAATTCGGTTCTGTCGAAGAAAGGTTTTTGATGAGCAAGTATTTCATCAAGCTTCTTTGAGTAGGCTTCGGTCAGCTCTCCATTCAGCGTCTCCATTTCACATTTGGTCTCCTTGTATAGCACTAGAAGACTTCTATAATATTCATCTGCCCTCTTCATCTTTTTTGTTAGGATATATGTGGTTCACTTGTTAAGAACATATGTCATTCTTTTATGTAATTGGCTAATCCTTTGACAAAACGTACTTTACTTGTAATTGGGTAGTTCTAGGTGTTTTTAATACTTCAAGAAATAGTGTTTAAAGATTAAGTGTTGAAGTCATCAAGTCTGTCCAAGAAATAAGCTGAAGAAGTGCAAGTTCATTAAATCTCAACAGTTAGCAAGACAGCTAGCATGTGTCGAGGTTTAGAAAGCTGCTCAAGCCCGTGTGCTCGACACCTGCCCAACAACTGCTCAACACCTCCTATCTATCGAGGTTTATGAATTTCAGAATTTTGATCTGATTTTCTTGGAATCCGTGTTTATGTGTTTGGCTCTTCTTTTCTCCTAACCCTAGACATATAAAAGGATTGTTTTAAGGGCCGTCAAAGAGTACACAAGTTGCACAAGTATTGAGCAAAGTCTGTTCAAGCAATTTGTGATCGGAGACAAAGTTTCGCCCTAGTTCATCTCTTCTGAAGAAGTTGCTGTGTATGCGCACCTTTGGGTTTTGTGACCAAGCATCTTCTTAATCTTCATCGTGGATGAACTAAAAAACTTTGCAACCAACAACTCTCTCTAGTTGGTGATTGAAGTTGCGTACTAGATCCGCATAATTGGTTAGTCACGTACTTGAGAGCCGTGCATCAAGAGGGGAAATTTTCACTACAGAACAAGTCCAATTAGGTATTGGGGTAAGAGTTCAACTGTAGGTTGGTATAAGGTACTGGGATTCCTTTACTTGTAACCGCTTGTTGTGATAATAGTAGAATTTCGGGAATGGTGACCTGAAAATCACCCGGTGGGATTTTTGCCGTCAGGTCTTTCCCATTCGTAAACAAATCACCGTGTTATTTATTTTCCGCTGTATAATTAGCTCATTGGTGATTTGTTTGTGCTACCACGCGTTTGCATGTTAATTAACTTAATTAATTCACTTGGCTAAATTAATTGGTTAATTTCTCACAAAGGGTCAATTCGTTTTTGGCCTATCATTTTTAATGGCTGCATTAGCCACTTTTTCATATTCACCGGTCTTCTCAAGGAGTGAATTGTAGGTCTCTTGCAGTCCCGCTGTTCCTTTATCTTCCTCATCTTCAGATTCCTCAACTATCCCAATTGACTCAAATTCAGAATGCTCACCAAGCTCTTTCACTAGTGCACCCAAATCATCTAAAGAATCTACTGGAGCAATGGTCATGAATGTAAAGAAGATTTCCTCTCCATTACAGCTTTCATCTGAATCTGAATCAGAGGAGTCGGAATCACTAAGAGTGGTGGCATACACCTTGGCCTTCGCTTTCAAATAATTGGGACACTCTTTCTTGATATGTCCATGTCCGTTGCATTCGAAGCACGTGATTCCTTGAGAGGATTGAGAATCCTTTCCATCTTTCCTCTTGAAATCCTTTTTCTCCTTTCCAAAACTTGGGAATTTTCTTTTCTCAGCAAATTTTCCATTCTTCTTGAATTTTAAGAACTTTCGGAAATTCTTCACAAGATATGCCACATCTTTATCGACAACATCCTCATCCGATGAGTCATGAGCTTCTACCCTCTCATTGATCGTCTTAAGAGCAAGGGATTTGCTCTTCCTTTGTGATGGCAATGACAACTCATATGTTTGAAGTGAGCCAATTAATTCTTGAACTTTGATATCATCTAAGTCCTTTCTCTCTTCAATTGCAGTAACTTTTGCATGGAAGCTCTCCTGCAATGATCGAAGGATTTTCCTCACTATCTTTAAGTCTTCGTCTTCTAAACCAAGAACTTGCCAATAACCACCTCATTCAGCTTGCTATAAAATGAGTCGAATGACTCGTCATCACTCATTTTCAACTCTTCAAACCGAGTGGTTAGCATCTGCAATTTAGTGTCCTTCACTTTCTTTGTGCCTTCATACGTGGTCTCCAATATCTGCCATGCCTCATTGGTAACTGTTATGTGAGAAATTCTGTGAAACTCATCTAGAGAAATACCACAAAAAATAGCATTAAGTGCTTTGCTATTTGCATTAGCTACCGCGAGATCTGCCTTATCCCATGTGGATTTAGCGGCTTCCGGCCTAGTCCATCCTACATCTACTACATCCCAAACAGCCTCATCTATTGAACATAGGAATGCCCTCATCCGAACTTTCCAAAAGGCATAGTTGCTACCATCAAAATATGGTAGAGCATTTAAAGATTGAGATTGGTCCATCTCAAACGAGGTCAAGGATCGCACTAAGGTAATTAAACCATAATCAGTGTACTTGCTATAATACCAATTGAATGTTCAATATGTGTGAAAAACACCTATGAACGTTTAAACCCCCAAATAACAAATTGCCAATTCAAGCTTATTAACAAACAAGTTACGTGCGGAAAATGTAAATAAGCTAAAACAGAATTGATAACATAATCTAAACTAAATAAAATCACATCCACAGCAGAAATTAGATGGCAAAGATTAAGGGAAGAGAGATGCAAACACAAAGACAACACAGCGATGTGTTATCGAAGAGGAAACCGAAGTCCTCGGCATAAAACCTCTCCACCGCCCTCCAAGCGATCAATAATCTACTAAAAAATGAAGTTGGGATACATGAACAACAGAAGACCCTCCAAGCCTAATCTACCCAGTGTACCTAAGCCCTCTAAGTTTCTTGCTCCAACGAGGTTTCGCTGAACCTTTATCTTCTTTAGCTTACCAGATTCCGCTATAGCCCATAGCATCAACCAATATCAATTGGTCCATTCCTAACTACTTCCCAAGCACCAAATAACCTTCTCACTAATCTGGGTATGGTGAGAAAAGGATTTGGGTAATGTACCTCTCAAGGATGTAACAATAAAGAATGTGAGAATAGAGGAATTTGGAGAATTAAAGGATGAAGATTGTGGATGACTCAGTCTTGTTTTTCTCTAGGGTTTCTCTCTCAAAATTGTCTCTGGAAACTCTCTACATTTCTTGGGTATAAGGAGTATTTCTACTGGTGTGTGTTTGGAATGCGAAGAGTCAGTTTTTTCCAAACAGAGTGGTTTGGCGACTTGGCCTCGTGACTGGACTGAGTCGCGAGTTCAAGTCCTGAGCTAACGGCTTGGCCAGCCTAGGACTTTTGTCCTGTAGTGCAACAGCTAGCATGACTCTTCAACTCTTCTATATGCTTCACACGTGTGCCAGCTTTGGCGAATTGCAAGCCGCAAGCCCGTCACAAGATCCAGTCGTGAGGCCCTGTTTCAGTGCACACTTTTGAGCTTTTTTTCACACTCTCTCACACACTACACTTACATGATTCCCACTTAAATACAAGGTTTCTAAATGCTGAATTACAAGCAAATTTGGCACAAAATAAAGCCAACAAAATTGTTGATTAAATTCAACCTTACAATTATGTAGTAAATGTCCTAATAATAATAATGTTCATAAAAAAAAAATGTCCTACTAAAAATAATAATGATATGAATAATAATAAGTTTGAAAGAATATCTAATTTTTTTAATTAATACTTCTCTAGAGAGAGAGAGAGAAAGAGAGAGAGTACCTCTTTGCTCAGTTCCAGTCGCCGTGCCTCAGTTGGGATTTGACTCACAGAACAAGGTTTTGTTATATTCTTCCTCCTTGCCAGTAACGCTGTCATCTTGGTTGTTAACATCATCTTATTGTGATTCTTCTTCTTCGAACCAACCCTAAGATTAATATAATACATGAAAAAAGGTGTGTACAAAGTAGTAGTGAAAATGAAACCAAACACAAATCCACTTCTGAAAGAAACTTCAAACTCCCATCTATGCTTCTTACAGTACTCTAAAGGTCCTCCACAAATTCCACTATTATTTACATAGCTCTCATGCGTAGTATTAATGTTGACAAACTCTGGCACTGGACTAGACAGGAGATTGTTAGCAACACTAAAGATTCTAAGATTCTTGAGTTGGCTGAGTTGCTGAGAAATTTGACCTGTTAGCTTGTTGTTGTCAAGTTTAAGAACCTCCAGATAAGAGCAATTTCCTATGGGATTGATCCTGAAAACTCATTACCTGAAAGGTCTAAGTTTACAAGTTCCTTGCAGTCCTCAATGCCTTTGGGGAACTCTCCCTTGAGCCCCATGCTCGCAAATAAGATACCGCATACCCTATTCTCGACTGGGTTCAAACACGTGACCCCAACATAGTTACAGATGGAACCTTCTGCGAGGTTGTTAAATGTTAGAGATATATTAGCCCATTAGCATAGGCCCAAGCCTAATTATACTTTGTGTGCAAGCCAAGTCTTCTACTTGTAGTGTAGTAAGGGCAGTGTAACAATGATAGTCAAGTAAATGTGTAGGAATAGATCTTACCCGAGTTGAGTGACGAGATGGAATGTCTTGTGCAAGATCTTCAGGCGGAGCAGGAGCAGGAGACCCAAGCTTAGAATTGGGGTTGGGTAGCTCATCTTCAACCTGTTCATCTTCCATCTGTTCATTAAAGGGTGAACTAGGAAAGTGATCAGTGATATCTGGTGGTTGGACAGAGAAGTCTACAGCAACAGAATCAGGAGCAACTACAGGAGGATCAGGAGTAGCTACAAAAGGAATATGTGCCTCATCTTGAAAAGATCTAAGACAGAGAAGGAAGACAGGGAAGCACTGAAATGAGAGAGCTCGACAAAAAGGCAATGTTCCCAAAAGACAACATTGCGGGAGATACGAAGACGATGAGAGACAGGATCATAACACCTATACCCCTTTTGAGTTTCGCCATAGCCAAGAAAACAACAAAGCCTTGACTGAGGCTCAAGTTTGTTATGTTCATGTGGTTGAAGAAGAACGAAACAAGCAGAACCGAAGGAGCGAAGGTGGTGATAGTCTGGAGGTGACCCAAAAAGGCGCTCATATGGAGTCTGATTTTGGATAACAGGACTCGGAATGCGATTAATAGTATGAACAGCATGAAGAGCAGCTTCACCCCAAAAAGGAGCAGGAACTTTGGCAAAGAGAAGGAGAGCACGAACAGTATCAAGAATATGACGAAGTTTTCGTTCGGCTCTACCATTTTGCTGAGAGGTACCTGGACAAGTTAGCTGATGAACAGTGCCATAGGAATGCAAAATAGCTTAGAAAGCATATTGAGTATATTCAAGAGCATTATCATATCGAAAAATTTTGATGCGTCTATAAAGCTGAGTTTCAACCATTTTTGCAAAATTATAATATACTTCCAATAATTCAGAACGATGTTTCATATTAAAAATCCAGCTATAGCGAGAGTAATCATCAACAAAGACAACAAAATATCTAGACCCACCAATACTAGAGACAGAGGATGGCCCCCAAACATCAAAATGAATAAGGTCAAAGATAACAGTGGATATTGATTCACTAGTATTGAAAGGCAAAGCTGGTTGTTTTCCTAATTGACATGAAACACAATCAAAGTTTTCTGTAGACACTGAACCTAACAAACCTCTAGAAGCCAATTGTTGTACTCGAAAGGAAGATGCATGACCAAGTCAAGCATGCCAAAGTGCAAGGGAAGGAGTGGAAGAAACTGCAGCAGCTGCAGCAACAAAAACAGGAGCAAAAAGTGGAAGACGAAGGTTGTCCACAGGAAACATACGCCCAACTCTGGGACCGGTCCCAAGCTCCTGTCCCGTCCTAGGATCCTGCACAATGCACCCAGAATAATCAAAGGTAATGCGATAACCCAACTCAGCTAATTGTCCCACAGAAAATAAATTATAAGAAAGGTCAGGAACATTAAAGACTCCAGGAACCGAGAGGTTGGAGGTTGAAACTGAACCTATATTATGACCAGACATTGTGGAACCATTTGCTGTGCGAATATTAAGAGGGTGCGGTGCAGGTTTAAGGTCAGAAAATAAGGACGAGTGAGGTGTCATGTGATTGCAACAAGCAGAATCCATAAGCCAAGAGGTAGGAGACATACCAGATAAAGCTGATAGAGAAGAGGAATAAGATGCATTACCAACCATAGGAATGACATTGGCGATGATATTTATAAGGTCACCTCTAGGAATGGAAAAAGTGGATCCAGAAGACTTAGACTGTGTAGAGACGGGAGCCATTGGTTGGACACTCGTAATGTTAGCAACAGTAGCAGCAGAAATTGAAACAGCTGATTTGTTGTGACGATAGCAAGTCTCAATATTGTGGCCAAAACGTTTGCAAAAGTTGCAAAAACGTTTGTTGGATTGTCGGCTACGATTATTTCAACAAGAAGAAGACCTGTCCTTATTCTTCATTTAGAAGCAAAATATGCAAAAACGGACTGCAAAAATGAAATCTATGCGAAAAACTGGGTAAGGAGCACCTGGACTGCAAAAAGTCAACTCTAAAAAAGTCAACGGTCAAAGTCAAAGTCTGTGATGACGTGGTTAACTGTGATGACGTAAGCAATGACGTAGAGTGACAACGTCAGCTAGGGCTAATGTGGTAGTGATGACGTCACCTAGGGTTGACGTCAACAGGTGTAGATCTGGAACGTGGAAGCGCGTGTAGGCGCGTGAAGAAGACAGGCGGCGCGTGGCGGCGTGTGGAGCGCGTGATCTTTGGTGCAGATTATTTTGGCGGCACGTGAGGGCACATGGAACCTCTGATGGTGGTCAGGCTTTCATTGAATGGTAGATCGGCAGTGGACGATCTTATTGATGCCTGCAAAAACACAATCGGAACAAGGATCACGGCGGCGACGGTATGCAGTGGTCTCGAGACTCTGAACGACGGCGGCTGCAAGTCCGAACCAAAGACGATGACTGAGATGCGTCAGAGGTTTAACGCCGAATGGCTGCAACAGCAGTTGTAACAGCGGAAGCAATTGCGAGTCTGGAATAACACTAATAGAGACAAGACTGCAATGAAAAAGTCAGAGCAATGACTCTGATACCATATTAGAAATACTGAATGTAATAGTATTGTATTTAATAATGAAAGAATGTACATAAGTTCCTTTATATATGAGGCATATGTGTGCAGTACAAGTAAATATGTGTGCTATACAAATAACCTAACTAGGCCTAAAGCCCACAATCTATTATACATGTTAACAGCCCCTCTCAAACTCAAGGTGGATGTGAGACCAGCTTGAGGTTGTCAACCAAAGTACGAAGGCGTCCCTTAGGATGTGACTTGGTGAAGATATCCGCAAGTTGATCTTTAGAGGAGACTGAGATCAACTTGAGAGCACCATGGACAAGATGAAAACAGATAAAATGACAATCGATCTCGATGTGTTTAGTCCGTTCATGGAAGACATCATTGTGAGTAATATGAATAGCACTCTGGTTGTCACAATAAAAAGGAGTAGCAGAGGATGTAGACACACCTAAGTCTTTGAGAAGTCATCGTAGCCAAAGGAGCTCAGATGTGGTATCAGCAAGGGCACGATATTCTGCTTCAGTACTGGAGCGGGCCACATGAGTTTGTTTCTTACTTCGCCAAGAAATCAGAGAAAAACCAAGAAGAAAGCAATAACCAGTGGTGGACCTGCGATCAGTGGGATCTCCTGCCCAATCAGCATCAGAAAATGCACGGAGAATAAAAAGAGACTGAGCAGAGTAGAAAAGACCATGGAAGAGAATGCCCTTTAGGTATCGAAGAATGCGTAGAACTGCAGCATAGTGAGTCGATCGTGGTGCAGACAGATACTGGCTCACCTGGTGAACAGCATAGGAAATGTCTGGATGAGTGACAGTGAGATAAACTAAGCTGCCAACCAAACGTCTGTAAAGAGAGGGATTAGATAATGGTTTCCCCCCCTGAGGGAGTGAAATGCGCATTAAGCTCAACTAGAGTGTCAACAGTCTTGCTATCAGTGAATCCAGCTCGAGACAAGAGTTTAGAGGCATACTTGGCTTGAGTAATATAAAGTTCATCTGTGGAATGAGTGATTTCAAGACCCAAGAAGTAGCTGAGATGTCCAAGATCTTTCATCTCAAATTGCTGACTGAGAAAAGTCTTGAGTTTTTGAATGCCACTAAGGTCATCACCAGTTATGATCATATCATCCACATATAGGAGAATTAATATAGTGCCTTTGTCAATGCGATGAATAAATAAGGTAGAATCATAATGACTAACCATGTAACCTAAGTGAGAGATGGTAGAGCTGAATTTGGCAAACCAAGCTCGTGGAGCTTGTTTAAGGCCATAAAGTGCACGTCGAAGGTGACAAACCTTGTTTGAATCAACAGAGAGACCAGGAGGAGGTTGCATATACACTTCTTCACTTAAATCCCCATTAAGGAATGCATTTTTGACATCCATCTGAAAAAGGTCCCATTTACTGGCAGCAGCAACAACTAAGAGGGCACGAACAGATGAGATACGAGCAACCGGAGCAAAGGTCTCTTCATAATCAATCTCATACTCTTGTGTAAAACTTTTTGCAACAAGACAAGCTTTGTAACGCTTAATGGACCCATCAGAGCGAGTCTTAATCTTGTAGATCCACTTACAACCAACCACAGATTTCCCAGGAGGAAGTATCACCAAATCCCAAGTATGGTTTTTAGATAATGCATCAAGTTCCTCTTTCATTACAATCTGCCATAAAGGGTCAGTGGAAGCCTCTTTCATTGCAATGTTGATGTGACTTCTAACGGTGGCATGACTATACTGAAGAGTTTTAACGGCAACATTAGAAAGCCAAAGAAGATGAACGCAGCGAAAAAATACTGAAACATACCGCAAGGACAGAAAACCATGGCTTCAAGAAGATGGCTCTGATACCATGTTAAATATTAGCATTGATACACCATGTTGAATATGCTAGTATGGATGCAGAAGCGAAAGCATAAAGTATAGAACACAATAACACACGAAGGTTACGTGATTCAGCCTAACGGCCTACATCCACGGAGGAAACCCTAAAGGGCTACATCAATAATATATTATAGTGTAGTACAAATCCTGTGTTACAATGAATCATAACATGTGTATATATGTAGACTAAACCATAGACTAATAGACTTCTAGTACAAGGAGAAGACTTGGCTTGCACACAAAGTATAATTAGGCTTGGGTCTATGCTAATGGGCTAATATATCTCTAACATTAAAGGTCCATGAAGTCTTTAAGAGATTGAGAAGGTTTTCCAAGGAATCTCTAATAGATTTCAAGCAATTGATATCACTCCGAGTACCATGACTCAAAATAAATGTATCTAGAAATGACCAGAAAAGAATGTGGACTAAGACCAGCCTGACCTGGGCTCTTGAATTTAGAGGCATTTGTGTTTGAGATTATAGTAGCATATTATTTACATGAAGCGTTGCATTTATACAGAGGATACCAATCAATTTACCACATAGAAAGGTGGACTTGGAATATACCCAAAAATAAATTAAAATGTAGAGTCCTTCGATTCTAGAAGCTCATAAGCAAATTAACCATTACTCATTTGTGACTAATTGTATAAGAGTAACGTTTGTTACACACACTCTAATTCAAGAGTTCTGTTGTTCTGGGACTTGTATGAAAAACTGTGTGAATTAGCTTAAGTGTAACAACATTTACGCATTATACAATTATCAAAAAAACACAATAATAATGCACTCCCTTCTTTTACATAAATAGTAAATCTCATTTATTATATAATTTACCATTGTGTGGTTGACAGCAGGACCACTTAATCTTGAGTACAAAAGACAGAGAAAGAGGGTGGTTAGTTCCAAATCACAATTCTCTTTTCTTGTCTCTTTTGCTTTGGCTTTTATCTTATTCCCTTTTTCTTTTGGTTAGTTAAGATTCCAATATAATACCTACTATAACGTTGTCTTGAAAAAAAAGAGTTATATAATTGTTCATCAAAAAAGAAACAACAGAGTTATTGTTGATCAGAATCTTTAAAGGTCAATGTCTACTTAAAAAAAAAAAAAAAAAAGCAAAAAACAAAAAACAAAAAAATGTTTATACTGCCTTTTGTTATGCTTGATTTTGTTTTCACAAAAAGGGTTTTCTACAGTGAAAAAGCAAGTGAAGTTTTAGAGGCCTAGGAGGTCAGAGGGATTCATGAATCATGAGCCCTATACAGTCAAGGCAAGTCCCCATGTGAACAATAACCATACCTTTTCAAAAGAAAGAGGAAGCTAGTCTAACTTTGTTGTTCTTGTTCATCTGGACTGTGTAGAAAGTTGAAAGACTTTGGTTGGTTTTATGGGATTTGGGAACGAACAAGGTACGAGATTATATTGGATGGTGGAGTTTTTTTTTTTTTTTTTTTTTTTTTTTTTTTTAAAGAATGTGGATGGTGGAGCACTGGTCATTGAAGAAATCACGAAATCATGTGCAAATGCAAAGACTATAAAAGCTAGAATCTTGATAGTAAGATCACGTTCCAAAACCTGTTCAAACCGTTTGTGAAAGACTTAAAGCTCTTGGGCTTTGTTTTTGCTTCGGGCTAAATAAAGAAAGAGTGGGCTGAATTCAGAAATACTAATCCAACGCTTTCGACTCACAAAAGCAGCCCATTGTAATCCAGTAATGGACCTATGGAAAAAAGGTCAAGGCAGAATGATTTTTGTTATTTTGATAGATAGGGGAAAAATTTAATCTCGCAGTTTATTTCATGATGATTATACTTTATTATCAGTAGGTATATTTTGAATCTCAAATTTATTGTTTATCATTAATAAACTTATTAGTTGAGTTAGCTGGAACTCATAGTTAAAATAATTTTAATCTCATATATTATTGATCGTCCAAAAAAAAAAAATCATATATAATTGAGATTGTCAACACAATTTATTCAACTTTTAGAATTTAAAGCTATCACAACTTTGCAAAAATAAATTTCATCTCTCAGACCTAAGTAATGTGTGAAATTGTAATTGGTACATAATAAAAGAGTCATACTAAGGACACAAAAGTTCAATGGCGGACTCATATGGAAGTGAAGTTACTTCTATCATAAGTTGACAACTTATGAAAGTGTGAAATTAGGTGTGTCCATAGGATTTTAATTTAAAATTTAAAACATATAGAAGATCATCTATATATCCTTTTGAAGCTCCAATTTTTTTTTTTTTTCTTTTTTTTTGGAAATAACTAATTCTTTGAAGACAAACCAGGAAGGAAAATTTTGTCTATTCTGAATAATAAAGAGATGGATTGATTGAGTCTAGGATTCACTGTCAGTTCATTGGGTGTGACTAAATTTGAAAACGCTAAATTCTTTTTGAATGTTTTATGTCAGCGTTGTGAAGACTGCAGAGTGCACATGCCACAGATATTTGACTAGAACAATGATTCAAACAAAGTGGTTAGTTATCAATCAAGAAAAGTAGACAATAACTACTAGCATGCTTCTTGATTAAATACACACAAACCTTCCTTGACTGGATAGAATGAATGGAGTCGTTAACTATTAGAATTATTAAAACTGTTCGCTTGACTACAACAAGGATAAACTAGCGTAGGGGTATTATGACTCCATCCACAAGTGTCAAGTTTGTTGGTTTTTCGGAAAATCATGTTATCAATTGTTATGGTCTAACAGAATGTTGAAGAAAAAGCCATCCCTATATAAATGTACCAAGCGAGAGGTAACTCTGTATCAGACACATTGGTTGACTGTTATGTATTGGTTATAAAATAAAAGACTCTTGCCGAGAGCAGCTATACAATTTGTCCACCAACAGAAGATTAGGATGTACGGGGTTTAAGTTTCAAGTGAGAGTCTAGTGATAGCAATATCTTTTGTGGTGCCTTATGAGTAGAATAATCGAGATGGATAAGCACGAAGAATTTTTTTTGTTTTCAATCGACAATGCATTCATGTAAACATTGAACTTTATGTTTTAGTCATTGGGAAAATGACGAAAAAAAGGTGAATGACAAACAGATAATAGCAAGCAAACATAACCCAAAAGCAAATTTGTCTACATATATTTCTCAGTGAAAAAGATACAACTTTCTATGTCATGCATCAATTGGACTACCTAATTTCTACCTAAACAATTTCATTTGAGGTACTTGCTGTTGAATTTCTGATTGCCTCAAGATCTCAGAGTCATCTGTGACACCGTATCTCTCCCCAAGGGTACTTATTGTATTGTACAATTCAAACATTGTTGGCCTCTTACCTGGAAAGGGGTTAAGACAGGTACATGCAATTCTAAGGAATTGAAAGATTTCACCATCAAATCCTCTACCAATTAGAGATTTATCAATGACATTGTAGAGATCAGAAGAAGTAGTGAAAAGATGAGTAATCCAATCAACCAAACTCCCATTTGAACTATCCGAATAATTGTTGATTTGAATGTGTTCCTTTCCTATAATTAGCTCCAGAAGCAGAATTCCAAAGTCATACACATCCTTTTTAACAAAACCCAAATCCCAAACCCCACCGTCTACAAAGGAGCTATTACTTGAGTGAGTGTCATTTGAATCAATGAACATCATTCCTTCAGAACTTGATATTTCTGCCCCTCCAAAATTTGATATCTTAGGAACAAAATTATTATCAAGTAAAATAGAGTTTGAACTCAAGTTAAGATGTACTACTCGAAAATCCCACTTGTGGTGAAGCCATGCCAGTCCTCTTGCGACCCCAATCGCAATTTGAATCCTCAAAGACCATTCCAAGATCCTATTGTTGTCTTCCCTTGCATATAGCCAATCATAAAGATTTCCATTCGATATATATTGGTACACTAGGAGCTTTTCTTTCCTCTCACTGCAAAATCCCAAGAGGGGAACTATGTTATTGTGCCTCAATCTGCCCAGAGCCAATAGCTCACATATGAATTGTTTGTCAAATGATTGACAACTATGTAACCTCTTAACTGCAAGGGGTGAACCATTTGGAAGCATTGCCTTGTACATCACCCCAATCTTTCCCAACCCAATAGCATTGTCTGTGCAAAAATTATTAGTTGCCTCTTTGAGTTCCGTAAAGTTCATTCTAATAACCATTCCCTCCAGCTGAGAATTTTGTGGATTGAATGATTTGCCACTTTGGATTAGTACTAATTAAAAAAATTTATCACATGGATGTCTCATTTTAAGGGGCTGTAAGATTACATTATTTTGATCATTGTTTCACTTACCATTTTGTGTAACGTGCTACACATTCGTGGAAACAAACACTTAAGTTCCGCATATGATCACAACTTTCCATATTATTTTCATATAAAACAGTACAAAATGAGGTGTTATACTCAAAACCTATAGACAGTGGCAATTTCAAGAATTGTTTTTCCAAGTTGGCCATTTAAAAACTTAAATTATTTTGAAATCATTGTATAATATTCTCATTATTAATGCTATAAGCTATATCTCTTTCAAAATTTTAGTTCAATAAAATTTTTCCTTACTTTTTCTTTTTGTCTGTAAGGGCTTAATGTATTATTAAGAGTACCAAAATTTAGGACAAAGTTTAGTTACAAACGTAATTGTAGCCTAAGACAACAACTCTCACAAACAAATTAACATGACTATATATTTTGAAAATTTAACCGTTGAATTGTATGTTCTTTATGTTTTTAAAACACGTGTCAAATTTCATGTCAATCGGAAATAATTTACAATTCGATCTATAAACTTATTTTTTATGTATAATTTTATACCACAAAAATGCAAAATTTAAACAGTTGATTAATGACATAACTATTAACTATTAATTTTTTTTATCTTCTTAAAATTTTGCAAGTATGAAGAATATAAGAAAAAAATATAATTCAATTATGAATTTAGCAGAATTTACATCCAATATAAAAAAAATTCAGTGTACTTATAGCCTTAGGCCCTTAAAGATTTGTGGCCACCTGAAATTTTTTTTAGGGTGGTCACAAATTTTTTTATAAGGGTAAAAAAACTCATAAAAGGGATTAAGTGTTGCACCTTCCTATGTTTTAAGGAGAAACCACCTATATTTTTCCGAAAATATTTAAAATCAAAGAATTGAAAGAAGTTTCTTAATTTTCGTAGTGAGAGAGTACCTTTTTGCTCCCTTCTAGCAGGAGCCCTTTAGTTGGCGGCTGGTTAACTTGATCAGCTTCTTCGTTCTTGTTCTTAGCACGTCGCTTGTCATTCATGCAAGCCACATAATGGGACCGGTACACAAAAATAATGATTACTGAAACTGCAGAAACCGCGTAACCAACTAGAAACCCATCTTTGAATGAAAAATCGGACTTCCTTCTTTGCTTTGGAGTTGGACAGGAATCCAAAGGCGCTCCACAAAGATTCGGGTTGTTAGCAAAGCTATCGGCTGTAAAAGAGGAATTGGGACCAAAGTAAGGGACAGGCCCTAACAACAGATTGTTAGAAACAGTGAATTGTTTCAAACGAGCGAGGAGGGCTAATTGCGGAGGGATTTCACCAGTTAGACGGTTGTGGTCAAGTTTAAGGACATTTAGATAAGTGCAATTGACAATGTCCTTTGGAATTTCACCAGAAAAATTGTTGCTGGAAAGGTCGAGGCTTGTGAGAAACCCAACTAAATGAGATATGTTCAATGGGAGGGGTCCGAAAAGTTTATTACTGGAGAGGTCTAACCCTGTTAGACTTGTGCAGTTTTTAATGCCCCGAGGGAACTGGCCTTTGAGCCCCATGTCGCTTAGTCTGATATTTAAGACCTTATTCTCATCGGGGTGCCAGCATTCGACCCCGGTAAATTTGCAGATGAAACCTTCGGTAATGTTGTTGAAGTCCCATGAACTATTAAGGTAGTTGTAAGGGTCTTCAAACGAATCTTTAATTGACTTCAAGCAGTCGAGATCACTCTGTACGCCATTGGCTATTTCAAGAATATCTAGAAATAAGCAAGCAAATATGTGAAAAAGAGCTGCGAATACTCTGGCATTAAGAGTCATTTGCTTGTGAGTGCTTAGCAAGAAAAGCCAAACTAAAAAGCCATATATGTAACTACTTATAAATAGAAAGAAAGAAATAAAATCTAGTTACAACATATTTCATTAGTTCTTGAATCTTCAAATAACATATTGACTGTATTGGAAGACTTGGCTGTGTATCACAATATGTTAAGAGTCAACATATTAGTATATTACACACGAAATTTCACAACCAATAAATAGGGTAAAAAGAATGGCCCTACAGTAAAGTAACGTGTAATTTTCCAAGTCATACCCCGTGAAGAACGCTAGTAGAAAATTTAAAGCTTGCAAAGCGAAGTCAATGGATTTAAGTCAAGACAGAAAAAGGACGGTTGGTTCCTTGTAGTTTCTGCGAACGATACATGTCAGGCAACTCCTTTTTTTATATATTTATTTTTAAATTTGGATGGTTGTGATTTTGGCCCTAAAAGTATTAAATTTTAGATTTTAGTTCATAACGTTTTCAAGAATTTTTAATATAGGTAGTGATTCTCTCACACAACTTATTTCATATCTAAATCCTTAAAAAAAAAAAAAAAAATTTATTTCACATCTTCCATACACATGAACTTTAAATATGTATACCACATTCTTGTATTTTTAAAATTTGTATATCACCGCATGCAATTTTGGACATTGTGTACAAGTGTATGAAAAATGAAGTATGAGATAATATTTGTCATTTTAAATATGATTATTTCATTACCATCCATAAATAGAGGGGCTGTTAAATAAGCTCAAAACAACGTACTTTTTCAATTAAAAAATATAAATCGTTTTGCAAGGTTTGTTGTCTTCTACTGCCCTCTATCATACATCAAGAATCCTCTGTTTTCACTTGAAATGTTTCTTCTTTTCTTTTCTTTTCTTTTTTATTTTTTTATTTATTTTTTTTTTTTTGGTTTAAAAAAATGATGATAACTCACATACAAAGTGTGGCTGACATGTGTTAGTGGATTTTTTTTTTTTAATATTTTGAATTTTAAATTATTGTTTTCTTATAAAGCATTATGCTTTTGAGTGTTTTAATATTAAATTCTCAAATTGAGAAATGTGTATTTCGATAATGCAAGTATTTCACTTAATGTTGGAAAACATTAGATTACTCTTTTAACTTTTTATTTTTATTTTTATATTCAATTGTTACAATAAGAGAGGTAGAGGATTTAGCTCGAATTCTCCTTATAATAAATGAGATCAAATCATGCCACTAAATTATAAGTCTTCTCACTTTATTTTTGCCTTTAACAAAAAAATATCATTAACTAAATTATAGGGTCATTTTAGACTGATAATTCTTCCTTAATATTTTGTTTCTAAAATAAAAATTAAAAAAAAAATTGTTAATATTTTGATGGGTCCGATAATCCATTACTAGAGCACATGCTCTATTTATTATGATTACTATTATTTCTTGTGCCAAAGATATCTAATGGGCTGCTTTTCTGGGTCAAAAGCCTTGAATTAATCTTTCATAATTCAGACTACTCATTCATTATTTAGGCCCAAACAAAAACAAAGCCCAAAAGATTAGAATTTCACAAATGGTTCGGATAGGTATCGGAAACGTGGTCTTACTATGAAGTTTCTAGCTGTGGTAGTCTTTGCATTTGCATATGATTTCGTAGTTTCTTCAATGACCAGTACTCCAACAATCTCCCATTCCCACCAAGCCAACCAAAGTCTTTCAACTTTCAATGCGGTCCATCTGAACAACAAAGTTAGACTAACTTCCCCTTTTTTCTTTGTGCTTTTGAAAAAGTACATATGGTTTATTGTTCAAATGGGAACTTGCATTGGCTTTATAAGACTCATGATTCATGGAAACTTCATATTCTAATAATTTATAATAGGAAATTGCTTAAGGCTGGCTTATGTTCATTTCATTACTTATTTACAGTGTATTTAGATGAACGTATTCTTATCAATTTATTTTATCTATTGTATAAAAGTAAAATTATTCCTTAAAAATGAGATGTTTTCAAAAGCTATTTGTCCCCTTTAAAATGAAAATAAGCTCATGCAAATAGGTTCTAAATAACATTTAGAGCACTTATAAATTACAAAATGAGTTGAACATGTATAGTAAACACAATATTTGTCATAAATGTAAAGAATATGGACATACTAAAAAACAATGTGCTAGACAGAATAAAATCGCTAAACAAATTAGTAAATTAGAATTTGAAACAGATACACTAAATGAATTGATGGAAATATTTAATGTTAGTCAAAAAGAGATAGATCGAGTTAAGAAAAAGGAAGAACTAAAATCAACCAACCCACTTAAAGTTAATAAAAGAAAAAGAAAACAAAAAGACATAATAATAAAATTGATAGAAAATCTACCTAATCAAGACAAAAAAGACTATTTACTGAAATTGAAAGATTCCATAGACATACCTATTGCTTGTATTAGGTGTAAGAAATATGGACATCATGTTACAGAGTGCAGAAAAGAAGAAAAAGTCAAAAAAGAAAAAGACAAGCAAGAGAAGATAAAAAAGAAAAAAGATAACGTAGAGATAGAATCAGTAATTTTACAAGACTTAATAGAAATTAAAGATATTAAAGAAGATAATTCCGTAGATATAAATGAACAAAATATTACAGAATTAATAAATTTAAAAGAAAGTTCTAAACACATGATAGACTTACCTTTATTAGAAAAAGATGATGGCAATAGACAGAATTCTTTGAGTTTAATTAACAGAATTATTTTTCAAAAAAGGAATACAGAAATTATTAATAAAGAAATTTCTTTAACAGAAGAGACATTAACAGACTTAGATATTGACAATGAAAGAGGATTTAACAAATTAAATCGAGACAATAGAGAAGAAAAGTTGATTAATGATCAAATATGTAATAAAGAAGTTAAGCTTAATGATTTAAGAAAAGAAATACTTTTTAAATCCATCTCACCCATAATTCAGAAAGAAATTTATTTTCTGAACAAGGTCACTATCTTGAAAAATGTCAACAAAGAAAGAAATTGTAGGGGACACCTGACAGAAAAACCATTTTATAACCACTTGGCAGATGTCAATAAAGACATAAAAAAGGCTAAACAAGATATAGAGACAGAGATTCGTTCTTTTTTGTATCAATCTATAACCCAAAGAATAGTTCAAACACTTTATGAAAAAGGATTCAGCACAAAAGAAAGAATTATGCTTACAAGTCAATATGATTGGACTAAACGAATTGAGAGTTTGACAGATGTACCAAACAAGATTATAATAGACGACATTCTTGCATCCTTTGTAGTAATCTCAATTACTAATGTAACAAATGGTTTAATAAAAGAGGTCCTGACAGATTCTCCTTTAATAATTATTAAAGAGGATATTAATTGTGATAATTTCTTAAGTAAAGACAGATTTAATCTCTTGATAGACAGAATTAATTATAAGTCTCTGACAGATTTTCCTCAAACGTTTTTAGTAGTTGATAAAAGACTTTATGGAGAAGCTTTATTTCACATATTTTCACAAAATGAGATATATAGTGAGACATATAAAACGGATAGAATCATGATAGATTTTGTAAAGTTTTTGAATTCCAATCCCTCTAATATTGAAAGACTTCATTATGATTACTCTTATACCACTACTCAGCAAGAGCACAAAAGTGTACAGAGAAAAGTTTGTTTTATTATATATACTTTAAATTTTACTATAGAACATTTTAAAGAAATTTTACAGAAAGATATTCA
The DNA here is from genome assembly GCA_032727855.1 of Quercus ilex subsp. ballota. Lineage (NCBI taxonomy): Eukaryota > Viridiplantae > Streptophyta > Magnoliopsida > Fagales > Fagaceae > Quercus > Quercus ilex. The sequence continues at coordinate 61,406,543 of CM064917.1, forward strand.
TGAAAGGATTTTAAAAATAAGTTCGAAAGAAACTTTGAATGAAAAGGCTTATTTTCAAAATAATACTTCAAGACCCAATTTTCCTCAACCCTATTTGCAGACAGAACATAATCCTTTTCCCCAACCCCATTTGCAGACTAACATGAGTAAAAGAAATCCCCAGCCAGATAGGAAAGGAAAGGGCAAAGCACTTGCAGTGCCCAAACATTTTCAAAAACCTTCAGTCAAAATTATGGATGGGCAAGAAGGTGTCTCGATAGAGACAATATCCCTTCAGGATACGTTGCTAGCAGAAGCAAGGTATTCATGTGGTGAAAGTAGTGTAACTTTACAGAAAGTGCTCAGCACTGATCTCATGTTTCAGGACGGAGAATTTACAGACCTCCCTCTTCATATTAAACTACTTCTTGATAATTTACAGGCAGCTTTTACCCTTAAACAGAAAGACTTATTCCAAAAGACCCTTCAGGCTTTGGAATTACATCTTGTTAGCACCGGGGCATTTATTGAAGCTCTCGGTTGTCAACTCCCTGGCAAGGAGGTTGGAGATTCAAGCGCCACAAAGACAGAATCACAGTCTCTAAAAAGCTATCTTATGGGAACAAGCTTTTCAAAGCTCCACCCTAAGATTCAGCAAAAAACGAGGCTTGCCATCAGAAGTTTACTCCCTGAAATCCAACAGAAGATACTAACCCATACAGCTTTAACTAGTTCTTATGACAGGTGGATGTATCTTTTTAAGGTCTTAGTTTCTACAGCATTTATCAGAACAGAAGACATGACAGATGATATATGGTTATCTCATAAAGCCACATGGTATGAAAGCTTTGGAAATGCAGACAGAGTTTACGAAAGAACAGGAGAAAGATATAATCCCTACCCGGGACTACTTATCAACACAGAGACAGATGATCCAGTGGTCCGCGACCCTTTATGGTTATCTGAAATGTTAGAAGCAGGGTTTACTAGCAAATTAATTATAACTTCTGCAAGTCAGATTAGTTTATTCCCCAAGGTCATCCAAGAGGCAGCTGCACAGATTGGCGGACTTAATTATATGAAGATGGAAATCTGGAGTACCCTTCCAGTTTGGGACACTAGCTATTATATGGAAGCTCAGCCAGTACATATTCTGGTCCTTATCCATGATTGGGGATATATGCCTGAATACAACTGGTATACAGGAGACACTTATTTATCACTTGATGATCCAGGTGCTCTGGCTCAAGAATGGTCTAATTTTATGTGTAACAAGATTTATGAAGTTCAGAAAGAATTAGACAGAGGTTTCCACTTATATGGCGACACAGATAGAATAGCAGTGTATGGCCCAAGACCTTCAGCAAGGAGGCTTATTGGGAAAAGAAGGATTGTTAAAGACCCCAGATTGATGACAGCCAAGGATCATGTTCCTGTTTTCCTTCTTATTTCATATTGTGCTTTATGCAATGATTACGGAGTGCCTCATGAGCATGAGCAGTATGAGGACAACACCGATCCACTAGATTATGATAACTACGCAGATACAGATTAACAAGACAGATAGAAGGGTTTTTCCAGACAGATAATGACAACAGATCACTATTCACTAAAGAAAGATTACTATTCACTGGCACGCGTCTACTGACAGATTTACTGTTCAAGATCCTATCAACAGATTAGCCTACTTTTACTGTTCAAGATCCTGCCGACAGATTAACTTGAGGTTACTTTACCTAACTCGGGTTACTTTTGAAGACTTACCATGGTTCACTTCTTCTACTTCTATCTTCCTACGTAGATAATTTTCAAGAGTACTATTCTCTTTTAGTATGTCCTTAACTTTTCCTACTTCTTCTTTCTTGTCTTTCTTGTCTGTCCTTCTACTATTTTGTCTTTCTATTGTCTCTATCATTTCTTTTAAACTATTATTACTAGTTCTCCAACAATTGTTGACTCTTTCTATCTCATCTTTAATATCTGGTTTTCTACATATGACTTCTATCTCTTGCTTATTTTGTCTTTCAATCTTTTCTAGTATTTCTTTTACTATGCCTTTCCTTATCATGCCTTTTTCTTTGTCTTTATTTATTATATCTATAGCACTTCTTTCTTTTATGGGATTCTTTTCTTTATCTTCTATACGTGTTGATATTTCCTTAATTGGGTTAGTTTTCCTGTCAACATTTCTGTCAGTTACATTTAGAGTCTGTGAGTCTATTTCTTTATCTTCAAATGCTATAGGTATAGCTCTGTCAGTTGCTTTTGATTTTTCTAAAAAGCTAACTTTTCTGCTGTCTATCATATTTACTAATTTGTCGATACTTTTTGAATTATGGCCTTGACTATTATGCCAATTATCTGTCACAGTATTAATTAAAAGTGATCTTTGATGAGGTTCAAATTCTAAGGTCCAATTCTCAAGTCGAAGATAGTTCTCTCCCTTTCCCGCAGAAAGACTTTTGTAAACTTTTCCTTTTGTAATCCTTCCCTTTCAGATAGAACCTTGTAACCTTTTAGTTTCAAAGACAGTTTTACTTTGTAATCTTGTAACTCTTCAGACAGTGTTTATTTTCAAAGCTTGTATCAAAGACAGTTTGTTTTCAAGTATAATCAAAGACAGAAGTATTTTCAAGTAAGATTTTATCAGTTTCAGTTTTCATATTCCATACTCTGTTTTAACTTATTTTGAATATATCTGTTTTGCTATTTTCTTCTTTATCATCTATTTTATCATTGTTTATGCTTCTATATTACTGCTGTGCTCTCTCCTGGGTAGTTAATGGTATCAGAGCCATGGATGGTAGATGTATGAGTTTTATTTCTTTGCAATTAAGAAGTTACTAGGAACTCATATTACTGTATAGCCACTACTTGCTCCTTGATAGCGTTGGTCAGCCTCACACTCGTTGGCAAATCATAGTTTCGCGTTGGTCAGCCCGTTTTGTTAGCCGACGGACAGGCGTTGTTTGGGTGGTCCCGCAATGGAGTTTCCCGAGGAGGTGGTCCCGATAGCAAGGATACCAGTGGTTAGTAATAGTTCCGCCAGTAATTATTAATTGCTTAGAAAGAGAATAAATACATTTATCAGCTCATAATCTGTTTGCTTGTTCACACTTAGGCTAGGCACACACTAATTTGAAACATGGACTATGATGATATAGATTATGATGAAGGTTATAGCATGAGAGATATAGACAATAATTGGTCTAACAGTATTATGGATTATGAAACAGATTCTGATTCTGACAATGATATGGATGATTATAATTATAATTATAATAATAACACAAAAAATTGGAGTATATTAACAGGAGATAAAATCAACCGACAGACTAATAGACACAATAATAGTTTCTTAGACATAATTAATAAAAAATTAGAATCTTTAGAAAATGAAGAAAGATCTACGATATATGCTAAAGAAGAAAGAAAAAAAGATAGTTTTTTGCACCTCTATGAAAAAATGAAAGTTTTAAATTCGCCTTTAGAAAAAGAAAGAGAATGGTTCACTTCTTCTATAAAGAGACAGACTCCGAAGACAGAAGACAGGTTCAAATTCTAAGGTCCAATTCTCAAGTCCAAGATAGTTCTCTCCCTTTCCCGCAGAAAGACTTTTGTAAACTTTTCCTTTTGTAATCCTTCCCTTTCAGATAGAACCTTGTAACCTTTTAGTTTCAAAGACAGTTTTACTTTGTAATCTTGTAACTCTTCAGACAGTGTTTATTTTCAAAGCTTGTATCAAAGACAGTTTGTTTTCAAGTATAATCAAAGACAGAAGTATTTTCAAGTAAGATTTTATCAGTTTCAGTTTTCATATTCCATACTCTGTTTTAACTTATTTTGAATATATCTGTTTTGCTATTTTCTTCTTTATCATCTATTTTATCATTGTTTATGCTTCTATATTACTGCTGTACAATGATAAAATAGATGATAAAGAAGAAAATAGCAAAACAGATATATTCAAAATAAGTTAAAACAGAGTATGGAATATGAAAACTGAAACTGATAAAATCTTACTTGAAAATACTTCTGTCTTTGATTATACTTGAAAACAAACTGTCTTTGATACAAGCTTTGAAAATAAACACTGTATGAAGAGTTACAAGATTACAAAGTAAAACTGTCTTTGAAACTAAAAGGTTACAAGGTTCTATCTGAAAGGGAAGGATTACAAAAGGAAAAGTTTACAAAAGTCTTTCTGCGGGAAAGGGAGAGAACTATCTTGGACTTAAGAATTGGACCTTAGAATTTGAACCTGAGAATTGGAACCTGTCTTCTGTCTTCGGAGTCTATCTCTTTATAGATGAAGTGAACCATGGTAAGTCTTCAAAAGTAACCTAAGTTAAATAAAGTGAACCCAAGTTAATCTGTCGGCAGGATTTTGAATAGTAAAAGTAGATTTTGAACAGTAGTGATCTGTCTGAGAATCTGTCAGTAGATGCGTGCCAGTGAATAGTAATCTTTCAAAAGGGACTTCTGTCAGTGGAACTCTTCTGTCAAGGTAAATAATATTTTATCAAAAATATCTTTCTAGATTTTTCTGTCATTTTGTTATTTTGCCTTTGCCTTATCTGTCACATATCATAGGGATCTTGGGAATCTTGGAATGCTTCTGGGTGAGTCTTGTAGTTTGGGGATGAGGATTCCATTACTGTGTCGTCTTCATCATCTGAGATCTGTGATGCAGCTTCAAGCAACTGCTTTTTAAGCTGTCTTCTGTCTGAGACGGAGGCAAGCTGGCATTGAACTTGACTCTTTTCTAAAAGGAAATTAGGAGTTTCTGTCTGGGAGGAAGATGCTTTTTTATGTAATTCATTGCAAATATGATCAAAATTAAACTTATTCCACCATTTTAATTTAAACTTTCTAGTAAGCATAGGAAAAGGGTATTGAGGATGCTTCTCTATCTTTTATTCCCATCTAATGATCCATGGGAGATTAGGAAATCTGTAAAAGAATTGCAAAAGATGTGGGAAATCCTTGAGATGTGGTATGTCTGGTTCTTTCTTGAAAGTCTCATAAGCCTTTAAGAGATCAGGAGGGAGAATCATAGCTTCAGGACTAGAGGAATTCCACCAGTCAATGAACCATCTTGGGATCATCATGTCTTTCTTTCTGTACATATCAAACCGGAAAAACCACGTATGCCTGTAAATGTTATTTTGGAATAGAAGGAACCTATCCCAAGCTTCCATATAGTCATAATAATTATAAAACGTTGGTTCAAAAAGTATAGAAAAGTTCCTAGTGACCCAGGGTTGGGCTCTCCATTGGGAAGGAGTGAGAATCTGTTTTATGACCACTTTAGAGTAGCCAAATCTATTTGGTTCTTGGGAACAGGGCATATGTGTTACTAGTATTGAGTCTGTGTCTACCAAAATAAGCTCATAAAATGTCTGGGTCTTTAATGTTTCTGTCTTAGGATGTTCCCATCCTGGGGGTATGAGCTGTCTGACTAGGGAGAGGGTGTCTTTTATATGCTGGTATTCTGGTTCAATCCATAAAATAAAATTCCAGGAATCTTTTGGGAGCTCAATACTGTGATCTTCTTTTGGGGTTTGGGCTTCCTGTGGGGTAGGGGTAGAGGCTCTATAGTTTGGTTGGTTGGAGGGAGAGGTTAAAGGAGGGAAGGAGGACGCGACTACATTAAATGGTTTCTTTAGGGGAGGAGTTGAGGAATTTGAAGGTAGGGCATAAGACTGTCTGGACGTTGGGGTGGGGCTTGGGGAGAGAGGTTGGAAGGGGTTTGGGCTACAAGGTATTGGGGGTCTTTCATGGGGTCTATTCGAAGAAAAAGTAGGTGAGGTGAAAGAGGGACAAGGGAGAAATCTGCTAGGGGGAGGAATCGGAGGAGCAGCATAAGACTGTCTGGATCTGGGTTTAGGGGATTTGCTTTTATCTGCAGGGGAACTCATCGTCCCTGTAGAAATTCACGAGTTAAGAAATCAGGAATGGAATTAGTTTCTCCTTTAATATATTCAATATCAAAATAAAAAACACTTAAAATAGCCTGCCATCTAGCAAAACTTTGTTTAGAAACAAGATTTTGAACATCTTTTTGTAAAACTTCTTTAGCACTTTTACAGTCAACTCGGATTAAAAACTTTTGATTAAAAAGATCATTTTGGAATTTTGAAACACATAATATAATAGATAAAATTTCTTTTTTAATAGTACTGTAGTTCTGCTGGGTAGCTGTCCAAGAGCCGGAATGGAACCTAACAATTTGTTCTTCTTTTATTACTTGTTTTAGGATTCCGCCATAGCCTATTTCAGAAGCATCTGTCTCAACAATCTTAAAAGCATGGGGTGAGGGAATAACAATGCAAGGGAGCTGTTTAACATATTTTTTGATCTGTCGAACTATCATAGTATGTTTGTCTGTCCAAGCAGGGGGGTTCTTTTCTAACCTTTTATACAAGGGTTTACATATTTTTCTTAGTCCTTGAAAATAATCTGAAACATAATTTAGGCTACCAAGAAATCTTTGCAACTGATTTTTATCTTTTATTTCATCTGGGAATTTATCTGCAAATTGAATGGCTCTGTCAATGGGGCTTAAGGTTCCTTTATAAATATTATGTCCTAAAAACCGGATTTTATCTTGAAATAAGTTTATCTTAGTGGCTGAAACAACTAAACCATTGTGTTTAATTACTTTGACAAATATATCTAAATGTTTCCAATGGTCATCAATTGATTTAGAGAAGATTAAAACATCATCTATATAAACAATTGAAAATTCTGTAAAAGGTGTAAATATATCATTCATTATATTTTGAAATTCACTTGGTGCATTTTTTAAACCAAAAGGCATAACATTCCATTCATAATGACCAAAAGGAACTGTAAAAGCAGTTTTGTATCTATCATTCTCATCTATCTGTATCTGCCAAAATCCACTTTTCATATCAAATTTAGAGAATATGGTTGCTTCATGAAGTCTGTCAAGCAAATCTTTCTTATTAGGAATAGGATATCTTATCCATTGTAATGCTGTATTTAACGGTTTATAATTTATAACTAATCTTGGAACTCCTCGTTCCAATTCTGCCTGTTTGTTAACATAAAAAGCAGCATAGCTCCAAGGAGACTTGCTTTTTCTGATCAAACCCTTATTTAAAAGATCTTCAATTTCTTTCTTACAATGTTCTAATAATTCATTATTCATTTGTATTGGTCTAGCCTTAGTAGGTATCTGTCTTTCATTAAAGTCTTTTTCATAAGGTAATTGTACTATATGTTGATGCCTGTGCCAAAATGCAGTGGGGAGATTAGAACAAATTTCGGCCTCAATCTGTTGTCTAAATGATTTTATTTTATGATGCAATATGGGGTCTGTTAATTGATCAGCAATTCTTTTGTATATTATTTCTGTCTTTAGAGATTCTAAATGTCTATTCTTTCTGCCAATTCTTTTTCTATCAATTTCCTTTATTATGGAAACGCTATCAAGGGAATAGATTTCTTTTGAGATAGGTTGCAAGATAAATTTAAACAGTATGTCTTTTCCTAACACATTAGTTTTAATTCCTTCTTCTGTCGTTAAAAAGGGATAAAGTAAAGCCATAAAGGGATTTCCTAGAATGATTTTAGAAGAAAGGTCTTTAATTAAGACAAAAACTGTTTCAAAACATACTCCATCATTACATATGTGGACACTAGGTATTTTATAATTAATTATTAGCTTTTCTCCATTAGCTTGAGTTAATCTTTCAGCTGATTTTTCATAATACTTTAAAGGTACTAGTCCTTCTTGTATACAGTTCATATTAGCTCCTGAGTCTATTAAAGCAATTTCTGTCAAGGAAAATTCTTTATTAATTACTAAAGTAATTTCTTTGCAATTAAGAAGTTACTAGGAACTCATATTACTGTATAGCCACTACTTGCTCCTTGATAGCGTTGGTCAGCCTCACACTCGTTGGCAAATCATAGTTTCGCGTTGGTCAGCCCGTTTTGTTAGCCGATGGACAAGCGTTGTTTGGGTGGTCCCGCAATGGAGTTTCCCGAGGAGGTGGTCCCGATAGCAAGGATACCAGTGGTTAGTAATAGTTCCGCCAGTAATTATTAATTGCTTAGAAAGAGAATAAATACATTTATCAGCTCATAATCTGTTTGCTTGTTCACACTTAGGCTAGGCACACACTAATTTGAAACATGGACTATGATGATATAGATTATGATGAAGGTTATAGCATGAGAGATATAGACAATAATTGGTCTAACAGTAATATGGATTATGAAACAGATTCTGATTCCGACAGTGATATGGATGATTATAATTATAATTATGATTATAATAGTAATGTAAAAAATTGGAGTATATCAACAAGAGATAAAATCAACCGACAGACTAATAGACACAGCTTCTTAGAAATAATTAACAAAAAATTAGAATCTTTAGAAAATGAAGAAAGATCTATGATATATGCTAAAGAAGAAAGAAAAAATGATAGTTTTTTGGACCTCTATGAAAAAATGAAAGTTTTAAATTCACCTTTAGAAAAAGAAAGAGAATTTGAACCCCATCAAAGATCACCTTTAATTAATACTGTGACAGATAATTGGCATAATAGTCAAGGCCATAATTCAAAAAGTATCGACAAGTTAGTAAATATGATAGACAGCAGAAAAGTTAGCTTTTTAGAAAAATCAAAAGCAACTGACAGAGCTATACCTATAGCAGTTGAAGATAAAGAAATAGACTCACAGACTCTAAATGTAACTGACAGAAATGTTGACAGGAACACTAACCCAATTAAGGAAATATCAACACGTATAGAAGATAAAGAAAAGAATCTCATAAAAGAAAGAAGTGCTATAGATATAATAAATAAAGACAAAGAAAAAGGCATGATAAGGAAAGGCATAGTAAAAGAAATACTAGAAAAGATTGAAAGACAAAATAAGCAAGAGATAGAAGTCATATGTAGAAAACCAGATATTAAAGATGAGATAGAAAGAGTCAACAACTGTTGGAGAACTAGTAATAATAGTTTAAAAGAAATGATAGAGACAATAGAAAGACAAAATAGTAGAAGGACAGACAAGAAAGAAGAAGTAGGAAAAGTTAAGGACATACTAAAAGAGAATAGTACTCTTGAAAATTATCTACGTAGGAAGATAGAAGTAGAACAAGAAAGAACAAAAGGCAAAGAGATAGTCAACAAAAGTAGGAAAACTAATAGTGATAATAGTTTAAAAAAGGAAAATAGTGTAGTAAAAGCAAAAGAAGTCAACAATAGAAGGAAAATTGATAATACTGGTAGTTTAAAAGAGGTAATTGATGAAAGACTAAAATTAATTGAGAAATCTATGATAGATAACAATTTCGCAGAATTAAAAAGAAAGATGGAAATTTTAAATTCACCTCTAGATACAGACAGGGAAAAAGAAATAGCAGTTTTAAATACTACAGAAGTATCAGATAATGAGAACAATGACAGACAGGTTAAACATACTATTTGTCATAAATGTAAAGAATATGGACACACTAAAAAACAATGTAGTAGACAGAATAAAATTGCTAAACAAATTAGTAAATTAGAATTCGAAACAGATACACTAAATGAATTGATGGAAATATTTAATATTAGTCAAAAAGTGATAGATCGAGTAAAGAAAAAGGAAGAACTAAAATCAACCAACCCACTTAAAATTAATAAAAGAAAAAGAAAACAAAAAGACATAATAATAAAATTGATAGATAATCTACCTAATCAAGACAAAAAAGACTATTTACTAAAACTGAAAGATTCCATAGATATACCTATTGCTTGTATTAGATGTAAGAAATATGGACACCATGTTACAGAGTGCAGGAAAGAAGAAAGAGCCAAAAAAGAAAAAGACAAACAAGAGAAGATAGAAAAGAAAAAAGATGACGTAGAGATAGAATCGGTAACTTTACAAGACCTAATGACAGAAGCAAAAATAGTGACCATTGATTGCTCCATCTAGGAAAAGAACAAAAGAAAAGAAAGATACGGATAGATACAAGAACAATAATAGAAGATATCATAAAGGTAGAACTAAAGAAAAGAAAGAAGAGTCCAAAAGAAAGAAAAGTGACAGATATAAAGATATTATTTGCTTCAAATGTGGGAAAAAAGGACACACTAGTAGATACTGTAACTTTCAAAGAAAGATAAATAAACTCGACCTATCAGGAAATATAAAAGATAAATTCATTAGTATATTAGAACAGACTGATAGCGAGCAGACAGATAATGAAATTCACTAGATAGATAATTGTGATATTACCTCGACATCGACAGATACTTCTTCAGACAATGAGAAAATTAAATTATGTAATTGCAATAATCCTGATAACTGTTATTGTAAAAGAAAATTAAAAATGAGTGTTTTAACTAAACAAGAAGATATAATAATAGACTTGATAGATAAACTTTCGGATTCACAGACTAGGAAGGATTATCTATCTAAATTAAAAGAATCCCTAACTCAAATTGACAAATCTGAAATAGATTTGAAAGATTATAAGTCAACTTATAATTTTTCAGAAATTACGGACAGATTTAAATTCAATAAACCCACAACTGTGACAGATTTACAAATAGAAATTAACGGCTTAAAAAATGAACTGAAGGAATTAAAATCAGAAAATTTCATCTTAAAAGGTATGGTTGACCAGATAGCTGCACAAGTAATTAGTATAAAAGATAAAATTAAATTTTATAATAAACCCTCAATAGATCCCTCTCCTTTTGACAGACATAAGGGGGAAAGTTCTCACAAAAATGATTATGAAGATGAATTTTTAAATATAATTGACAGAATGATATTTCAAAAATGGTACACTGAAATAACCTTGGTTGTTGATAAAGAATTCTCATTAACAGTTATTGCTCTTGTTGATTCAGGTGCTGATATGAATTGTATACAAGAAGGATTAATACCCTCTAAATATTATGAATCAACAACAGACAGATTAACTCAGGCCAATGGTGATAGACTTAAAATAAGTAATAAACTAACTAAGGTATACATACATAATAATGGTATCAATCTCATAACACCTTTCTTTTTGACAGATAAGTTGTCCTCTAAAGTTATACTAGGAAATCCTTTTTTGGCCTTACTTTACCCATTTTCCACGACAGATAATGGAATATATACTAATATTTTAGAAACAGAAGTATTTTTTAAGTTTCTCTTACCACCAATCCCCAAGGATATATACTTATTGAAAGAAATTTCCATCTCAAAAGACACAAGTATTAATAAAATTGCACCAGTAATAGATGATGAGAGTCCTACAAATTCAAAGATAGATGAAACTATGCTACCCAGTAGTAGTAGTATCTGAGTATATATATATATATATATATATAAACATATATATAAAAGGGAGTTTTGAAAGTCTTATATAAAAGGGAGTTTTAAAAGTCTTCCACCCCTTGTTGACTAATCTTCTTTTCACTTTTGTATCTAGCTTCCTATTTCACTTTTGTATCTAGCTTCCTACTTCTTAGTCTCCCACTTCTTCTTTTGTATTTAGTCTCTTACGTACCCCCCCCCCCCCCCCCCTTTTTCACATCTCCTTTGTCCTTATCATATTTGTCTTGTCTCATATAATCATGACTTTTACTCTCCAATAATACTTCCTTACAAGATATTGTTGCACTGACTTTAATTAGTTAATTTTAAAATTAACGGTCAATTGCCTGGCAAGCAAGATAGCCATTCTAAGGCTAAATTCACAGACCATATTTTGCCAAAATAGAAATCTTTAAACAGATTTTAGTCAAAGCATGAAGGCATCTCAATAGAGATAATATCCCTTCAGAATACATGAAAATGTATTCAAGTTGTGATCAGAGAGGTTTCTCAAGTTGTGATCAGAAAGGTTTCTCAAAATGGCACAATAGCTATGCCATTATCAGACAAAATAATAAGTATAGACAGCTCATTCAACCAGATCAATATTAGTCCACACGAAAGATTGATTTCCGAATAAATCCAAAACAGATCCAATTCAGTCATGGATAGTACTAGAGCAGATATAGACAAGTGCAAATAGAGCAGATATAGACAAGTGCAGACAGGTGCAGATACAGATAGAGACAGATGTCCAAAAGATAGACAGACGTCCCCACCACTATTTGTTAGCATGTGAATTAAAGTCCAGACAAAGACAAGTGTATCAGAGTTCAGACAAAGACAAAGACAGCATCAGAAATGAGACAAAGATAGCACATATTCACTGGCACGCGTTTACTGACAGATTACTACTGTTCAAGATTTACTTTTACTGTTCAAGATCTTGTCGACAGATTAACTTGAGTTCACTTTATTTAACTCAGGTTACTTTTAGAGTTTTACCATGGTTCACTTCATCTATAAAGAGACAGACTCCGAAGACAGAAGACAGGTTCCAATTCTCAGGTTCAAATTCTAAGGTCCAATTCTCAAGTCCAAGATAGTTCTCTCCCTTTCCCACAGAAAGACTTTTGTAAACTTTTCCTTTTGTAATCCTTCCCTTTCAGATAGAACCTTGTAACCTTTTAGTTTCAAAGACAGTTTTACTTTGTAATCTTGTAACTCTTCAGACAGTGTTTATTTTCAAAGCTTGTATCAAAGACAGTTTGTTTTCAAGTATAATCAAAGACAGAAGTATTTTCAAGTAAGATTTTATCAGTTTCAGTTTTCATATTCCATACTCTGTTTTAACTTATTTTGAATATATCTGTTTTGCTATTTTCTTCTTTATCATCTATTTTATCATTGTTTATGCTTCTATATTACTGCTGTGCTCTCTCCTGGGTAGTTAATGCCTGAGTAGTTAATGCCTTACAACTGGCTGAAAAATTCTATTTTGACCCCAAATAATAATATAGCAGTTTCGTGAGGGCGATTTTTCCGGTTTAGGTGCGGTTTGAACAATTTGATGAACACCTCTACGTATTAAAAATGTGATAACTAATTGTGAGCATCATCAAGTATAATTTGCAGTATCTTAATAACTAAACAACCAAATGAGCTAAAAATTATTTAGAACCTATTTGCATGAGCTTATTTTCATTTTAAAGGGGACAAATAGCTTTTGAAAACATCTCATTTTTAAGGAATAATTTTACTTTTATACAATAGATAAAATAAATTGATAAGAATACGTTCATCTAAATACACTGTAAACAAGTAATGAAATGAACATAAGCCAGCCTTAAGCAATTTCCTATTATAAATTATTAGAATATGAAGTTTCCATGAATCATGAGTCTTATAAAGCCAATGCAAGTTCCCATTTGAACAATAAACCATATGTACTTTTTCAAAAGCACAAAGAAAAAAGGGGAAGTTAGTCTAACTTTGTTGTTCAGATGGACCGCATTGAAAGTTGAAAGACTTTGGTTGGCTTGGTGGGAATGGGAGATTGTTGGAGTACTAGTCATTGAAGAAACTACGAAATCATATGCAAATGCAAAGACTACCACAGCTAGAAACTTCATAGTAAGACCACGTTCCCGATACCTATCCGAACCATTTGTGAAATTCTAATCTTTTGGGCTTTGTTTTTGTTTGGGCCTAAATAATGAATGAGTAGTCTGAATTATGAAAGATTAATTCAAGGCTTTTGACCCAGAAAAGCAGCCCATTAGATATCTTTGACACAAGAAATAATAGTAATCATAATAAATAGAGCATGTGCTCTAGTAATGGATTATCGGACCCATCAAAATATTAACAATTTTTTTTTTAATTTTTATTTTAGAAACAAAATATTAAGGAAGAATTATCAGTCTAAAATGACCCTATAATTTAGTTAATGATATTTTTTTATTAAAGGCAAAAATAAAGTGAGAAGACTTATAATTTAGTGGCATGAATCTTTTAAGTGGTTGTAAGGGTCTTCTAGTGCAGGGACGGAAATATATATTGATTAGGGGGCCAATGGCCCCCCTATTTTTTTTTTAATATTAATATATTAATAAGTACTAATTTTAGCAATTTTGTTCAATAAAATTACATTTTGCCCCCTTAACAATGCCATAAATTCTTTTAAAAGTGATGTTATAGTCACACACTTTTTTTTACAACATTTTTACAAATTATTGAGGTAGTAAATTCTTATTGGTTTGCACACTGATATATATATCACTTTTTATTTATTAATAATTACTTATCATATTAGCAATTTGAAATTTTTTTGTAGATTTAGCATTTTCCACCTTTTAGAACTCATGAAAATTAATAGATTAAATCTAAAACAAAACATACCAGTCCAAAAAAATTAGCCTAACAACTAAAATTACAAATAATAAAGCTAAAAAAAATTAAGCCCAATCAATTTATTTTGCTCAAAACAAATAACTTGGCCATTTAAAAAGTTTTAAACAAAAATCCTTAGCGATAAAGAAGCAGAGCTAAAAGTTGAAGCTGCCACACTCAGCAAACAACAAAGTCGTCCCCTAACTCCAACTCCAAGCTCCATCCCTGTTTTAGTGACTCTTAAATGGGCCTCAAGCAGTATATATCACTCTCAACGCCATTGCTTATTTGAAGAAGGTCCAGAAACGACCAAGCAAATATGTAAATATGTGAAGAAGAGCTGTGAAGACTCTGATACTATGAGCCATTTGTTTGCGAGTGCTTATCAAGAAAACACAGAATTAGAAAGCTTTATATGTAATTAGTTAGAAAGCAAAAGATAAAAACAAAGCCTAATATTCAAAAAAACATTTTAAGAAAACTGGTTTGGAAGACGTAGTTGTCTAAGCATTACGAAGGGTAAAAAAAATGACCATCGGACCTAGTATTCGTAGAGTAGTTGGGTCGGCTGAGTCAAACAGACATGCCGGTCAAGAACGTAAGCTAGTAATCTACTAATGGACCATCAGACCTAATTTTACATTTAAGGCTTTGGACCCAGAAAAGTAGCCCATTAGAAAACTTTGGAAAAAAAAAAAAAGAAAAAAAAAAAAAAAGTGCCTAGACTCTAAAGTAAAAGTAGGAGAGCATGTAATCTACTAATGGACTATCGGACCCATAAAAATATGAAAGGAAGAATAATTTCGTGTTTTAGAGAAACAAAAAGGAAGAATAATTTCAATCGAGAAGGATCTAAATAAAACTATGATTTAGTTAAAGATATTTTTTTCTAAAAAAGTTAAAAAAAAAAAAAGCAAAAAGTCTTGTAATTTATTGTAACAATTGATTTAATAAAAAGAATAAAAGAAATATAAAGATTGAAAGAGTAATTTGAATACTTGAATTATCCAAATACACATTTTCAATTTTAGAATTTAAAAACCTCACAATCACAGCCATATGTATTTTAAGAAAAAAAAAGTAATTTAAAATTCAAAATATTAAAAATCCGCTAACACATCTCAGTCACATTTTGTTGCTAGATATTCATTATTCATTTTATTTTTTAATCTCTAGGTAAAAGAGAAAGATTTGAACCCTAAATATTTTTATTAAAAGAATTAAAAAAAAAAAGTATCATATTATTGAGGACATGAAAGTAGCTATAAACCATTATATATTCGCTGACTATATCTAATGGCAATGACAACGGAAACTAGAAAACAGTTTTTTGTAGTGAGTTGTGCTGCACGCTGGTATCACCAATATTACACTGGAGGGTATAGGAAAATGGGCACGAGATCGATTCCTCGTGTTCTTGGCTTCTTGCTCCTTCTATATGGTTTTATTTTCTGTTTTTTGATAAGAATAAGGAATAATAAAAAGTACTTAAAATTCATATTTAATTGATTTTTTGAATGATTTTGTGGATCTATTTGACATTAATAATGCTATACATAGATATAATTTCGAATTTTCTTGAATGGTACAAGAAGAAAGCCACTCTCATATCGCCTAGAAAAGCATATGAGAATATGCTTATAAGGAGTGACATCCTTTTAATGTGTAGAGACATTTTCTCCCACTGCTGTGCACTTTGGGAAGAACAAAATCGTGAGAGATATGAGCCTTAAAGTGGACAATATCTACGTAGTTGGGGTGTTGTCATTACAACAAATCTCACCGTCACAAATGTTGTCGTTATCAAAACAAGCAAAAAAAAAAAAAAAATTTGTGACTTTGTTTCTTTGAAGTTTGAACATCCCTTGTGAGAAAATTGCTAGCACATGATTTGGTTTATTGGGCTTTCGTTTGAAATTGAAGTAGGCCTATGAAGATCCCCAGTCTCTCAGATATAGGCCTATGTAATAGTGAAGCGGTGTTGTCCCTTATACTTTACAAAAATGAGGTCTTGTCTGAGGGTGGTTAGGGGGTGCCACTAATAAGGTTTTGAAATCCGGACCGAACCGTACGGTCCGACTGGAAAAATCTCGAACCGTTCATTTTTGCGGTTCTTTTAGCCTCAAGAACCGCTCTAAGGAGAAAAATCCGGGAGTCGTGCGAACCGTGGTCGAACCTCACGGTTCTTAGAACCGTGATCAGACTGCTTCTCACGGTTCCCTACTTCCCTTTGAATCTGAACCTAAAAAATAAAAATAAAAAAAAGGCAACGAAATGGACATTATAGACCGTGCACAGGTTTTCCGGTCAGACCTGGGCTTTTTGTTTGAAAATATTCCCTGAAAACTTGCCGGAAGTTTTGAATATTTCATCATCGAGAGTGTCATCTTGTTCGCTAGAAGCCGAAAGTAGCAGAACTTGTTCGCTAAATTGATGTTTTGGGGGAGATTTTGCTCGGATCTGTTTGTAAAGAAAGGGAGAAGAGTTTGCTCAGATCAGTTCTGGAAGAGAGAGGGGCGAGAGAGAAAGAAAACAAGAAGCCTGTGAGGGAAAGAAAGAAAAGACTAGCCGACCTAGTGGTAGTGTACTAGTGGAGTGGGCAGGGGTCTGATGGTTTTATGAGGATGGGGAATACTGATGTGGGGAAGAGAGTTTGTTTGGAGAAATGGTAAATTAAATGCATGAGTGGACATTGCAATTATTTTTATATTTAATTTTAAATGTTAAACTTTTTAGACGTTAAACTTTTTAATTTAATATATTAAGATAAACTTTAAAGTAATATTTTAAGCTAGAAAGTGTTGCATCTCTATATTTATTTGTACTATTTTAATAAAATATTCTATTTGTAATAATTTTATACATTTATTTATATTTAAAAATAATTATTAAATTAATTATGACGTCATCACGGTTCGACCCCGGTTCGACCTCGGTTCAACCTCAAAAACCTTAAACATCTCCCTTTTACGATTCAATGAACGGTCCGACGTCTGAAAACCTTGGCCACAATCAGTTTCTAACCATTGTTTGGTTACCAAAAAAAGGGGGGAAATTTTTATAGTGAAGAACATCAAATAAATTACAAAAGTTAGTATTATGTCATTGATATTTATATGCTAGTATGTCACCGTGTGATGTGCAAGATTTTGATTTATAACAATTTCATAAATCTATTAATTTAACTTAAAGTATTTATTTGTTTCTAGAAATAAATGAATAATGTAGTTGTTGTAAGTAAACAATAACTTAACAATATTTTTCAAGTTAAATTAACACTTAATACAAATTAAATAGGTATTATAAAGCTATTATAATAAAATTAGTCGCATACCCACAAGATGCGGGGGAGTAAATAATTATTTTGTATTTGTAATATAATGTATAATTTTTCTCTAAAATTGTTGAAAATAATTTTTTCTTCCTAAAAATTAAACAATATCTATTTGGTCCTATTAGGTCTACTTTGATTTCATTTGGAGTTCTATTTGGTACACTTGGTCCACTCAGTCAATTCCGGTCCCCTTTGGTCCATTTTGGACTAATTGGGCTTTTAATTGATTCCTTTTGTAGGTTGACTTTTCAAGTTTAGCTCAAAAATTCATTTTTTATATTAAATTTTGGATTAAAAAGCATGAATTTTGTTTTTAATATTTGGGCTAAAATCTTTAGTTCTGAGAAAAAAAAAAAATACAATAGAAGAAGAAGAAGAAGGTACATTAGAAATTAGAAATATGAGCCCTAAAAATGAAATAAAAATGATAAATATTTGAAAATACTATTTGGTCCACTTTGGTCCTATTCGATCTACAATGGTCCTAATGTATTCACTTCAGTCCTATTCAGTCCACTTTGGTTCTATTCAGAACACTATGGTTCTATTCAGTCCACTTTCGTTCTATTCAGTCTATATTGGTCCTCATTTATTCACTTCAGTCCTGTTCGGTCCACATTAGTCCTCTTCAGTTCAAACTGTCTACTTTGGTCCACTTCAGTCCTATTAGAGCCATTCAATCTACTTCAGTCTTATTCGGTCCATTCTGTCCACTTTGGTTTTGTTTTGTCCACATTGGTCATATTTGGTCCATTCTGACCACTTTGGTCCTATTCAATTGACACTAGTCCTATTCGGTTCACTTTAATCCTATTCGGTCCACTCTTCCCTATTTGGTCCAATTTTGTCCACCTTTCATTCAATGACTTCAAAAAAATGCAAACCAAAAGGAATTAAGGAAAACAATTATGAATAGAGAAATGTACATGTACATATTGAGGATCATCTACCCTGTTGAAGCTCCAACAAACCTTTTGAAATTACTGACTTTTTAAAGACAAAGCAGGAAGGAAAACCTGGCAATAAAAATGGATTGACCGAGTCCAGGATTCAATGTCAGCTCTTTGGTATATAGTAATTAAATTCGAAAATGCTAATTAATTTTAATTGGGTATCAAGAGAAAATGAAGTGCATGATGACGAAGTCCGGGCAAGACTTGCCTATCAAAGTTTTGATGTCTACCATCAGAGGCCTTATAAATAATCCAATTGAATACGTGTTTTCATTTGAATTATTTGCCCCAAATGAACACTGGTTATTTTAGTTAAGATCAACCAGAGAACTAGTCACTGGTCAATTAAGAAAAGTACAAATTAACTACTATTATGCTCCATGATTAAATAAATACACAAACCTTCCTTCACTGGATAGAATGCATGGAATGGTTAATTAATTATTCGAATTATTAAAATTTTTTGCTTGACTACAATAGGGATAACTATTATGTTCCCATCCATAAGAGCCAATTTCTTTGCTTTTTTCGGAAAATCATGTTACCAATGGTTATAGCCTTACAGAAAGAATGCTGTAGAAATGGTCATCTATATGCAAATGTACAAAGTGTGAGGTCACTCTGTATCAGACACAATGGTTGACTGTTTTGTATTAGTTATAAAATGAAAGGTTCTTGCTGACAAGAGCCTATACAATTTGTTCACCAACAAAACATCAAGATGTATGGAGTTCAAGTGATAGTCCAGTGGTAATAGTATTCTTTGTGGTGCCTCATGTCTATGATTCGAACCCTACTTCCACCTATCCCACTATTTTATATATATATATATATATATCTCTCTCTCTCTCTCTCTCTCTCAAGATGTACCTGATTTCCACAAGAAATATAACATTTTTTTTGGGGGGAAATTTGAACAATTATTCTAAACCCTCATCTCATCATGACTAGAATAACAAAGACGGATAAAAATGGAGAATTTTTTTTTTTTTTTCAATGGACCATGCATTCACAAAAACATAGAAATTTCCAGTTTTTTATATCTTTTTTTAAGGGGGAAAACGATGAAAAAAGACCATGGTTGACAGAAAAAGATTATAGCTAGCAAACTGCAAACATAACCCAAAAGCAATTCTGTCTACAGTCTGCATATATTTCTCGTGGAAAAAGATACACTTTCTATGCCATACATCAATGGGTCTATGCAATTTCTACCTAAACAATTTCATTTGAGGTACTTGCAGTAGCAATTTCTGTTTGCCTCAATAACTCAGAGTCATTTGTGATGCCATATCTCTCCCCAACAGTACTTACTGCATTGTACAATTCGAACATTGTTGGCCTTTGACTAGGAAAGAAGTTAAGACATATACATGCAATTCTAAGAAATTGAAAGATTTCACCATCAAATCCTCGACCAACTAGAGATTTATCAATGACACTATAGAGATCGGAAGAACTACTCAAAAGATGAATAATCCAGTTAGCCAAACTCCCATTCAAGCTATTCGAAAATTTGTTGATTTGAATGGGTTCCTTCCCTATGATTGGCTCAAGAAGCAAAATTCCAAAGTCATGCACATCCTTTTTAAAAAAACCCAACTCCCAAACACCACTGTCTACAAAAGAGCTATTGCTTGAGTTAGTGTCATTTGAATCAATGAACATCATCCCTTCAGAACTGGATATTTTTGCCCCTCCAAAATTTGATATCTTGGGCACAAAATTCTTATCAAGTAAAATAGAGTTTGAACTCAAATTAAGATGCACTACTCTGAAATCCCACTTGTAGTGAAACCATGCCAAGCCTCTTGCTATCCCAATCACAATTTTAATCCTCAAAGACCATTCCAAGATCTTGTCATTACCTTCCTTTGCATGTAGCCAATCATAAAGATTGCCATTCGATATATATTGGTACACTAGTAGTTTTTCCTTCCTTTCTCTGCAGAATCCCTAGAGGGGAATTATGTTATTGTGTCTCAATCGACCCAATGCGAATAGCTCACATATGAATTTTTTTTTTCAAATGATTGACAACCATGCAACCTCTTAACTGCAAGGGGTGAACCGTTTGGAAGCACTGCTTTGTACATCACCCCCATCTTTCCTAGCCCAATGGCGTTGTCTGTGCTGAAATTGTTAGTTGCCTCGCTGAGTTCTGTAAAGTTCATTTTAGTAACCATTCCCTCCAATTGAGAATTCTGCAGATCAATAATTTGCTACTCTAGATTAGTACAAATTTGAAATTAAAAAAAAATTTATCAAATGGATGTTTCTTTTAAGGGGCTGCATGATTGCATTATAATTATTTTTTTGGGGGGGGGGGGGGGGGGGGGGGGGGGGGGGGGGGGGGGTAGGTGGGGAAGAAACAAACCCTCTTTGATTTTCTTGCTAAAAAGGGAACCCCTATTGTCTTTAGTTTAACACTTAACCCCTTAAGGTATTATTAATTGTGTAAACTGTTACACATTCATGAAAACAAACATTAAGAACATTCACAATGGGCCAGCTATATGCCAAATGTAACCAAAATTTAGCATTCATGCCCAATAACTTTCACCAGCCAGAAGTTTAAACAAGGAAAAGTGTAAATTTTTTTGGCATAGTGCTACAGTACTATCGTAAATGTATGATGGTATTGTAATTGAATGGTATGTACGGTAATAATTTTTTAATACATTCTCTCTCCTCCTTTTTAATTCCCCGAAATTTCTCTCTCCTCTCTCATTATTTCTCTTCTCTTCTCTCTCTTCCTTCTCTCTTTCTCATTTGCTCTCTCCTCTCTTCAAACCCAAACACAATCCTCCTCCCAAATCCAACATCACACATCAATGATCAAACCTAAACAAAACCAAATCAGAGACAAAACACTAGGTAGCAACCCAACCTAGTAAGATTACAACTCTTACTAAAATTTAAGGGCTTAATGTACTATCAAGAGGATAAAGTTTAGTTACAAACGTAATTGTAGCCTATGATTACAACTCTTACTAAACAAATTAACATGACTACATATTTTGAAAATCTAACCGTTAAATTGCATGTTTTTTATGTTTTTAAAACACGTGTCAAATTTCATGTCAATCAAATGTAATTTACAATTCGATCTATAAACCTATTTTTTATATATAATTTTATAATACAAAAACTCAAATTTAAACAGTTGATTAATGACATAACTATTAACTATTAATTTTTTTTGCAAGTATGAAGAATATAAGAAGAAAATATAATTCAATGATAGATTTGTCAGAATTTACATCCAATAAAAAAAAAATTCAGTGGAGTTGTAGCCTTAAACCCTCAAAGATTTGTGGCCACCTTAAATATTTTTAGGTTGGTCACAAAGTTGTTTTTAAGGGTAAAAAATCATAAAAGGGATAAAGTGTTGCACGTTCCTATGATTTAAGGAAAAACCAACTATATTTTTCCGAAAAAATTTAAAATCAAAGAATTGAAAGAAGTTAATATAATTTTTGGAGTGAGAGTACCTTTTTGATCCCTTCCAGCAGGAGCCCTTTAGTTGGTGGCTGGTTAACTTGATCAGCTTCTTCATTCTTGTTCTTAGTACGTCGCTTGTCATTCATGCAAGCCACATAATGGGACTGGAACATAAAAAAAGTTATTGCTGAAACTACAGAAACCGCATAACCAACTAGAAACCCACCTTTGAATGAAAAACCGAACTTCCTTCTTTGCTTTGGAGTTGGACAGGGTTCCAAAGGCGCTCCACAAAGTTTCGTGTTGTTAGCTAAGCTATCGGCTGTAATACAGGTATTGGGACCAAAGTAAGGGACAGGCCCTGACAACATATTGTTAGAAACACTGAATTGTTTCATACGAACGACATAAAGTAAGGGGCAAATTCCGCAGGGATTCCACCAGTTAGATGGTTGTGGTCAAGTTTAAGGACATTTAGATAAGTGCAATTGCATAAGTTCACTGGAATTTCGCCAGAAAATTTGTTGCTGGAAAGGTCGAGGGTTGTGAGAAATGAAACAGAAAAAGATATGTCAGATGGGAGGGATCTAAGCCGGTTAGAATTGTGCAGTTTTTAATGCCCTGAGGGAACCGGCCGCTGAGCCCCATGTCTCTTAGTCTGAGATTTAAGACCTTATTCTCATCGGGGTGCCAGCATTCGACCCCGGTAAATTTGCAGATGAAACCGTCGGTATTGTTATTGAAGTTCCATGAAGTATTAAGGTAGCCGTATGGGTCATCAAGCGAATGTTTAATTGACTTCAAGCAGTCGATATCACTTTGTACGCCATTGCTTATTTCAAGAATATCTAGAAATAAGCAAGCAAATATGTGAAAAAGAGCTGCGAATACTCTGGCATTAAGAGTCATTTGCTTTGTGAGGGCTTAGCAAGAAAAGAGAGAACTAGAAAGCCATATATGTAACTAATTAGAAATAGAAAGATAGAAACAAAATCTAGAGTTACAACATATTTCATTAGTACTTGAATCTTCAAATATCATATTAACTGTTTTGGAAGACTTGGCTGTGTATCACAATATGTTAAGAGTTGCAACATATTAGTATATTACACACGAAATTTCACAACCAATAAATTGGGGAAAAAGAATGGCCCTATAGTAAATTAACCTGTAATTTTCCAAGTCATGTAGCCATACCCCGTGAAGAGCGCTAGTAGAAAATTTAAAGCTTGCAAAGCGAAGTCATTGGGTTTAAGCCAAGACAGAAAAAGGACGGTTGGTTCCTTGTAATTTCTGCGATCGATACATGTCAGGCAACCCCTTTTTTTTTTTTTTTAAATATATTTATTTTTAAATTTGGATGGTTGTGCTTTTGGCCCTAAAAGTATTAAATTTTAGATTTTAGTTCATAACGTTTTCAAGAATTTTTAATATAGGTAGTGATTCTCTCACACAACTTATTTCACATCTTCCATACACATGAACTTTAAATATGTATACCACATTCTTTTTGTTTTTAAAATTTGTATATCACCTGGTCACCCCACAAGTATAAGTGCTTGTGGAGTGTGGGAGCAAGGGTTGGGATTCAAGTATCTAGAAGGGAGTTTCACACACATATAAACTTAGATTAGGTTAGAGTAAAAATTCTATCTTGTAAAAAAAAAAAAAAATTGTATATCACCGCATGCAATTGTGGATATTGTGTACAAGTGTGTGAAAAATGGCGTATGAGATAATATTTATCATTTAAATATGATCATTTCATTAACATCCATAAATAGAGTGGCTGTTAAATGTCACATAAGCTCAAAACAACGTAATTTTTCATTTAAAAAATATAAATCGTTTTGCAAGGTTTGTTGTCTTCTGCCCCGCATCATACATCAAGAAAAGAGTATTGGGCCTGTTGTGTTATTGCACTTGCCCTGCACTCACACTGGCAAACCACTTGTACTGTTGTACTATACAATACACACATATAATGTGCCTATATAAAGGCATTTCCTAGCAGAGTTTTACATGCATGGTAATATACTATGTCATTCAGTCTTCAATACTCAAATGGGAATTATACATGTTCAACTCATTTTGTAATTTATAATGTTGAAAAATGTTATTTAGATCCATAAGTGCTCTAAATGCCCTAAAACTGGCTGAAAATTTCTATTTTGACCCCAAATAATAATATAGCAGTTTGGTGAAAGTGATTTTTTCAGTTTAGGTGCGATTTGAACAGTTTGATGAACACCTCTACATATTAGAAATGCGATAACTAATCTTAAGCATCATCAAGTATAGTTTGCAGTATCTTAATAACTAAACAACCAAATGAGCTAAAAATTATTTAGAACCTATTTGCTCGTGAGCTTATTTTCATTTTAAAGGGGACAAATAGCTTTTGAAAACATCACATTTTTAAGGAATAACTTTACTTTTACACAATTGATAAAATACGTTCATCTAAATACACTATAAATAAGTAATGAAATGAACATAAGCCCTAAGCAATTTTCTATTATAAATGATTAGAATATGAAGTTTCCATGAATCATGAGTCTTATAAAGCCAATTTAAGTTCCCATTTGAACAATAAACCATGTATACTTTTTCAAAAGCACAAAGAAAAAAGGAGAAGCTATTCTAACTTTGTTGTTCAGATGAACCGCATTGAAAGTTGAAAGACTTTGGTTGGCTTCGTAGGAATTGGGAGATTGTTGGAGACTTGGAGTACTGATCATTGAAGAAACTACCAAATCATATGCAAAGACTATATATTACAGCTAGAAACTTCATAGTAAGGGCATGTTTGATAGACTGTAATAGGCGCTGTAATGTAATAGTTATTCCTATGGTTTAGTTATTCTTTAGTTTGGTTATGTTTTTATTATAAGGAATAGTCATTCCTTATGAATAGCTATTTTTCAAAATAAGGAATAATTATTCCTCTTTAAAATGTTATATTAGTTATTCCTTAGTAAGTGCAATAATTTCAAAACTTAATATATTTCCAAATAAACAAACTTTATATACATCTAACAATTATAAAAATAAAAAATCATAAAAAATAACACATATCTCTCTTAAATTTAAAAATAACAATTTTTAAAGAGATAAAATTGTATGAGTAAGATATTTTCTAAAATAAATATTAAGTTTCATTTTAATGTTATAACTTATAATCAAACTAATGAATAAATTTAGTTATTAGATTACAACACATTTTATTCATAGTAATAAAGTTTACAATTCTTGTCATAATCTCCATTCAATGTACCTTAAGATCACGCTTCGATACCTATCCAAACCGTTTGTGAAATTCAAATCTTTTGGGCTTTGATTTTTTTTTTTTTTTTTTTTTGGGCCTAAATAATGAATGAGTAGGCTGAATTATGAAGGATTAATTCAAGGCTTTTGACCCAAAAAAGCGAGTCTTTTGGCTAAATTTTGCTAAATTTAAAACATATTTGCGTTATAGGTACTGTTTCAAGTTATTTAGGAAAATGAGGAGAGAGATTGAATTTCGGCAACACTGTTGCCGAAATTTAACAAAAAGTAGGAGAGAGAATAAAAAAAAGGAGGAAAGAGAAAAGTGAAACAGTAACCTTGAATTTCGGCAACAGTGTTGCCGAAATTCATCTGCCCAATTCTCCTGTTCTGCCCGGACGTGTGAGTGTGAGAAGTGCAATAATAAGTGAGTGCCCCAAAAAAAAAAAAGTAATTGCGGCAATAGTATTGCCGAAAATGGTAGGGGAAAAAAAAAAGTGAATGCCAAAATCTGGGGAAGAATTAAAGAAAAATATAATGTGCTACGTACACAATATTTTTACAATATTTTCACAACAAATCACAAGTAACTGGTTATTATTAATTCAAATTTAAATTTAACATTGAGATTACTATTTTAATCCAACAATAACAATAAGTAACAACCTGACACTTAGAATTTGTTGTAAAAATATTGTAAAAATTGTGTGCACTTCATTTCTAAAAAAACAAAAAACAAAAAATTTTCCAATTGTGGCAATGGTATTGCCGAAATACCATTGGGAATTTTTTTTTTTTTTTTTAATTGTGGCAATGGTATTTCGGCAATACCATTGCCACAATTGGGAATTTTTTTTTTTTTTTCAATTGTGGCAATGGTATTTCGGCAATACCATTGCCACAATTGGAAATTTTTTTTTTTTTTTTTTTTAAGAAATGAAGTGCACACAATATTTACAATATTTTTACAACAAATTCTAAGTGTCAGGTTGTTATTTATTGTAATTGTTGGATTAAAATAGTAATCTCAATGTTAAATTTAAATTTGAATTAATAATAACCAGTTACCTGTGATTTGTTGTGAAAATATTGTAAAAATATTGTGTACGTAGCACATTATATTTTTCTTTAATTCTTCCCCAGATTTTGGCATTCACTTTTTTTTTTTCCTACCATTTTCGGCAATACTATTGCCGCAATTACTTTTTTTTTTTTTTTGGGCACCCACTCATTATTGCACTTCTCACACTCACCCGTCCGAGCAGCACAGGAAAATTGGGCAGATGAATTTCGGCAACACTGTTGCCGAAATTCAAGGTTACTGTTTCACTTTTCTCTTTCCTCCTTTTTCTTATTCTCTCTCCTACTTTTTGTTGAATTTCGGCAACAGTGTTGCCGAAATTCAATCTCTTTCCTCATTTCCCTAAATAACTTGGAACAGTACCTATAACGCAAATATGTTTTAAATTTAGCAATATTTAGCCAAAAGACTCCAAAAAAGCAACCCATTAGATATCTTTGGCATAAAGAATAATAGTAATCATAATAAAAAGAGCGTGTGGTCTAGTAATGGATTATCGGACCCATCAAAATATTAAGGAAGAACTTTTTTCTTTTTCTTTTTTAGAGAAACAAAATATTAAGGAAGAATAATTAGTCTAAAATGACCCTATAATTTAGTTAATGAAGTGGCATGATTTGATCTCATTTATAAGTAGAATTCAAGTTAAATCCTCCACCTCTCTTATTGTAACAATTGAATATAAAAATAAAAATAAAAAATTAAAAGAGTAATTTAATATTTAACAAGATTAAGTGAAATACTTGCATTATCGAAATACACATTTCTCAATTTGAGAATTTAATATTACACTCAAAAGCAAAATGCATTATAAGAAAACAATAATTTAAAACTCAAAATATTAATAAATAAATAAATAAACCACTAACACGTGTCAGCCACACTTTGTATGTGAGTTATCATCATTTTTCTGAACCAAAAAAAAAAATAATAATAATAATAAATAAGGAGAAAAACATTTCAAGTGAAAACAGAGAATTTCTAACACTGAATGTCTATTAAAAATATTTAAGAAGTATTACATCTTTATGGACATCTTGTCCCATTAAAATACTCCATTCCAAAGTAGCTATGAATCATTATATTCATTGACTAAATCTAACGGCAATGACAATGTAATCTAGTAGGAGCAAAGGCAGTAATTTTTTTGTAGTGACTCGAGCTACATAGACTAGCTATGGATATTTTTTTTTTCCCTTATAATTCGATAGTTGAGAATGGAAGATTTGAACTCTGAACATCTATCTTATCAACAAAAGAGAGAAAAAAAAATATTGTTTGTTTGAAAGTTAAACTTCGAAAGGGATGCAAATTGTTAGCACATGATGTGCTTTGTTGGGCTTTTGATTGTTATTGAAATGGGCCTAAGTCCATACCCAAACACGGATATAATGTAGCTCGGCTCTGTTGGAGATGGACACGGACATAGGCCTAAGTAAAATGTTCCCTTCCCCCCTATTAGCTTCTTCTTCTTCTTCTTTTTTTTTTTTTTTTTTTTTTTTTTTTTTCTAATTTATTTTTTATTTTTTAATCAAGAAAGCTGATCGGAACCAATGAATTATACTATCAACAATCTTATATAAGACTCAGATAAATTACAGTGGTTGGTGTTATGCCATTGGTATTAGATATAGTAGCTTGTATCCAGAGTAATGTACAAGTTTTTTTATTTATAACTAATTTCATAGCATTATAAATTTTAATTTTTAGTGTGTTTTTTTTTTTCCCTAGAAATAAATGAGTAAAGTAGTTGTTGTAAGAGAGCTTAAATAATTGTTTGTAGATTAAAAAAAAAAAAAGAGTAAATAATAATGCATTAATTCTGTTCAAAGGGTTTTAAGATGCATACCTCTTTCTTTTTTTTCTTTTTGAGAAACAAACACACACACACAAGGGAGAGGGAAAATGGTTCTAACACAAAGACACACCACAACTCCACTCAAAAGCCCTGGTAACCTGTAGCAAGTAATTTGTTTTAAAAAAAAATTAGTTAAATAGATTATATTAAACTGGCATGTTACTATTGTGATCAAATTTATGAATTAAAGCATTCTAAAAAAATTAACACTTAATAATATTACAAATTAATAATTTTCTGTAATGCCCAATTGTACTTTACTAGTTTACAACAAACCAACTTGATAAATAAATCCGCTTCATATATTCAATCAAGGAAAAAAAAAATCCGCTTCATAGTTGTTTGGGGGTCTAGATCAGGTTTTTTTTTTTTTTTTTTTTAATTATTATTTTTTTTTCAGTTATGAACTAAAAGACTAGCTGACAGCAGCCATACAAGTTATCCACCAATAGAAAGTCAAGATGAATGTACTTTATTTCCACAAGAAATTAATATCAATATTTTTGGCGATTTGAACAAATTTGCTAAACACAGATATCCTCGTGAGTATAATTAATCGATGACCAAAAAAACAAAAAAAAAATGGGGGACAATTTTATAAGTGGACCTTGCATTCACAAAAGAATGAAACTTTGTGTTTTAGTCATAATAAATAAATCTAATATAACATTCTTTTATTTCTGTTTCTCAGGGGCAATGATGACAAAAAGACAAAAAGATTATAGCAGACAAACATAACCCAAAAGAAAATCTGTTTTCTGATTTTTCTCAACATAATTTTGCACTTTGTATGCAATGCTTCAATTGGTCTATGTAATTTCTACCTCAACAATTTCATTTGACGTACTTGCAGTAGCAATTTCAGATTGACTCAAAATCTCAAAGTCATTTATGATGCCATATCTCTCCCCCAAAAGACTTATTGTATTGTACAATTCAAGCATTGTTGGCCTTTGAGCAGGAAAGGGCTTAAGACAAGTACATGCAATTCTGAGAAACTGAAAGATTTCACCATCAAATCCTCGGCCAATCAAAGGTTTATCAATGACACTATAGACATCGGAAGAACTTGTCAAAAGATGAGTAATCCAATCAACCAAACTCTCGCACAAATTGTTTAGATAATTATCGATTTGATTGAGTTCCTTCCCTGTAATTAGCTCAAGAAGTAAAACTCCAAAGTCATAGACATCCTTTTTGACAAAACCCAACTCCCAAACCCCATTGTCTACAAAATAGCTACAGCTTGAGTCAATCTCATTTGAATCCATGAACATTGCCCCTTCAAAAGTTGATATTTTTGCCCCTCCAAAATTTGATATCTTGGGCTCAAAATTTTTATCAAGTAAGATACAATTCGAACTCAAGTTAAGATGGACTACTCTAAAATTGCGCTTATGGTGAAGCCATACTAAGCCTCTTGCTATCCCGATGGCAATTTTTATCCTCAAAGGCCATTCCAAGATCTTATCATTGCATTCCCTTGCTTGTAGCCAATCATAAAGATTGCCATTCGATATATATTGGTACACTAGAAGCTTTTCCTTCCTCTCTCTGCAGAATCCCAAGAGAGGAACTATGTTATTGTGTCTCAATCTACCTAGAGCTAGGAGCTCACTTATGAATTGTTTCTCAAATGATTGACAATCATGTAACCTCTTGACCGCAAGAAGTGAACCATTTGGAAGCATTGCTTTGTACATCACCCCGATCTTTCCCGGCCCAATGGCATTGTCTGGGCTGAAATTGTTAGATGCCTCACTGAGTTCTGTAAAGTTCACTCTAGTAACTTTTCCTTCCAATTGAGAATTCTGTGGATCAAACAATTTGCCACTCTGGATTAGTACTAAATTGAAATTCCAACCAAATTTATCACATGGATGTTTCTTTTTAAGGGGCTGTATGATTGCATTATTTTGATCATTGTTTCACTTACCATTTTGTGTAACGTGCTACACATACGTGAAAACAAACACTAAGTTATGCATATGATCTCAACTTTGCGTATTATTTTCATATAAAACATTACAAAATGAGGTGTTAGACTCAAAACCTATAGACAATGGTGGTTTTAGGATTTTTTTTTTTTTTCCTATGGTGGCCATTAAAAAACTTAAATGATACAAAATCTAATAAAAAGAGAACTTTATATATTGACCAAAAAAAAAAAAAAAAAACCACACGCACATGTAAAGTCCTACAATTTTCTTATTTTGAAATCGTTGTATGATATTCTCATTATCAATGTTATAAACTATATCTCTTTCAAAATTATTAGTTCAATAAAATTTTCCTAGACTTTTTTTTTCTTTTTTGGGTAAGGGCTTAATGTATTAAGAGGACCGAAATTTAAGGACAGAGTTTAGTTCCAAATGTAGTTGTAGTCTAAAACTACACCTCTCACTAAACAAATTAACATGACTACATATTTTGAAAATCTAATCGTTAAATTATATGTTTTTTATGTTCTTAAAACACGTGTCAAATTTCATAT
Organism: Quercus ilex subsp. ballota; assembly: GCA_032727855.1. Classification (NCBI taxonomy): domain Eukaryota; kingdom Viridiplantae; phylum Streptophyta; class Magnoliopsida; order Fagales; family Fagaceae; genus Quercus; species Quercus ilex. The sequence goes on from CM064917.1 coordinate 61,437,194, forward strand.
CAATCAGATGTAATTTAAAATTAGATTTATAAAATTGTTTTTTATGTATAATTTTAAACTACAAAAACTCAAAATTTAAACAGTTGATTAATGATATAACTATTAACTATTAATTTTTTATCTTCTTGAAATTTTGCGAGTATGAAGAATATAAGAAGAAAATATAATTCAATAATGAATTTATTATTAAATCCAATAAAAAAAAATTCAGTAGAATTGTAGCTTTAGGCCCTTAAAGAATATTTGTGGCCACCTTAAATTTTTTTAGGGCGGTTACAAATTTTTTTGAATGGTAAAAATATCATAAAAGGGATTATGTGTGGCACGTTCCGGTGTTTTAAGGAAAACCCACCTATATTTTTCCAAAAAATATTTAAAATCAAAGAATTGAAAGAAGTTTATTAATTTTCGTAGTGAGAGAGTACCTTTTTGCTCCCTTCTAGCGGGAGCCCTTTAGTTGGCGGCTGGTTAACTTGATCAGCTTCTTCGTTCTTGTTCTTAGCACGTCGCTTGTCATTCATGCAAGCCACATAATGGGACCGGTACATAAAAATAGTTATTACTGAAACTGCAGAAACCGCGTAACCAACTAGAAACCCATCTTTGAATGAAAATTCGGACTTCCTTCTTTGCTTTGGAGTTGGACAGGGTTCCAAAGGCTCTCCACAAAGTTTCGTGTTGTTAGCAAAGTTATCGGCTGTAATAGAGGTGTTAGAAATACTGAATAATTGTATTGTATTTCATAATCATGAAATATACATGTGATGCCTTTATATAGGAGGCATAAGTGTGCGGTACAAGTAAGCATATGTGTGTGGTACAAGTAAAGTGTAGTACAAGTGTGCTATACAAGTAAACCAGCTGGGCCTAAAGCCCATAATATACATTAACAGCCCCCCTCAAGCTCAAGGTGGATGTGAGACCAGCTTGAGGTTGTCAACCAAATCACGAGTGCGTCCCTTAGGAAGTGCCTTGGTGAAGATATCTGCAAGTTGATCTTTGGAGGAGACGGAGAAAAGCTTGAGAGCACCATGGACAAGATGAGAACGGATAAAATGACAATCAATCTCGATGTGTTTAGTCCGTTCATGGAAGACGTCATTGTGAGCAATATGAATGGCACTCTGGTTGTCACAATAAAGGGGAGTAGCAGAGGATGTGGACACACCCAAATCCTTAAGAAGCCATCGTAACCAAAGGAGCTCAGATGTGGTGTCAGAAATAGCACGATATTCTACTTCAGTACTGGAGCGGGCCACGAAAGTTTGTTTCTTACTTCGCCAAGAAATCAAAGAAGAACCAAGGAGAAAGCAATAACCTGTAGTGGACCTACGATCAGTGGGATCTCCTGCCCAATCAGCATCAGAGAATGCACGGAGTACAAGAGGAGACTGAGCTGAGTAGAAAAGGCCATGGAAGAGAGTGCCCTTCAAGTATCGTAGAATGTGTAGAACAGCAGCATAGTGAGTCGATCGTGGAGCAGACAGGTACTGGCTCACCTGATGAACAGCATAAGAAATTTCTGGACGAGTAACTGTGAGATAAACTAGGCTGCCAACCAATCGTCTGTAAAGAGAGGGATTAGACAATGGTTTTCCCCCCGAGGGTGTCAGATGCGCATTAAGTTCAACTGGAGTGTCAACAGTCTTGCTGTCAGTGAGTCCAGCTCGAGATAAAAGGTCAGATGCATACTTGGCTTGAGTAATATAAAGACCATCTGTGGAACGAGTGATCTCAAGACCCAAGAAATAGCTGAGATGTCCAAGGTCTTTCATCTCAAACTGTTGACTAAGAAAATCCTTGAGTTCTTGAATGCCACCGAGGTCATCACCAGTTATGATCATATCATCCACATATAGGAGAAGAAAAATGGTGCCTTTATCATTGCGACGAAGAAATAAGGCAGAATCATAAGGACTGGCAGTGTAACCCAAGCGAAAGATGGTGGAGCTGAACTTGGCAAACCAAGCTCGTGGAGCTTGTTTAAGGCCATAAAGTGCACGTCGAAGGCGACAAACCTTGTTTGTTTCAACAGAAAGACCAGGAGGAGGTTGCATATAGACTTCTTCATGCAGATCCCCATTAAGAAAGGCATTTTTAACATCCATCTGAAAAAGATCCCATTTACTAGCAGCAGCAACAGCTAAAAGGGCACGAACAGAGGAGATCCGGGCAACTGGAGCAAAAGTCTCTTCATAATCAATCCCATACTCCTGTGTAAAACCTTTTGCAACAAGACGAGCCTTGTAGCGCTCGATGGACCCATCGGAGCGAGTCTTGATCTTATAGATCCACTTACAACCAACCACAGACTGACTAGGAGGGAGAGTAACCAGATCCCAAGTATGGTTTTTGGTTAATGCATCAATTTCCTCTTTCATTGCAATTTGCCATAAAGGGTCAGTAGAGGCCTCACGATAGGTTTGAGGCTCATGGAGTGTAGCAAGGGCAGTGTAACAATGATAGTCAAGTAAATGTGCAGGAATGGATCTTACCTGGGTTGAGTGGCGAGGTGGAATGTCTTGTGGAGGATCTTCAGGCGGAGCAGGAGCAGGGGACCTAGGCTCAAGGTGGGGTAGCTCGTCATCAACCTGTTCATCTACAACCTGTCTAGGAGAATCATCAAAAATATCTGGAGATGGAATAGAGAAGTCCAAAGAAGGATCAAGAGTATCTGTGGAAGGAACAGGAGACTCATCTGGAAAGATTTCTAAAATAGAAGAGTTAGTTAGGGAAGAACGAAAATGAGAGAGTTCAACAAACAAGCGGTGTTCCCAAAAGACAACATTACGGGAAACACGAAGACGATGAGAGACAGGATCATAGCACCGATACCCTTTTTGAGTTTCACCATAACCAAGGAAACAACAAAGTCTAGATCGAGGCTCGAGTTTGTTGTGCTCATGAGACTGAAGAAGAACGAAACAAGCAGATCCAAAAGAGCGAAGGTAATGATAGGCAGGGGGTGACCCAAAAAGGCGCTCATACGGAGTCTGATTATGGATGACAGTGCTTGGAATGCGATTAATGGCATGAACAGCATGAAGAGCGGCTTCACCCCAAAATGGGGCAGGAACTTTGGCAGAAAGAAGAAGAGCACGGACACTGTCAAGAATATGACGAAGTTTTCTTTCTGCTCGACCATTTTGTTGAGAGGTGCCTGGACAGGTTAGATGATGTACAGTGCCATAGGAATGTAACAGAGCTTGAAAAGCATATTGAGTATATTCAAGAGCATTATCAGAACGAAAAGTTTTGATATGTTTGGAGAATTGTGTTTCAACCATTTTTGCAAAGTTACTATATATTGGTAAGATTTCAGAACGAGATTTCATAAGAAAGATCCAACTATAACGAGAATAATCATCAATAAAAACAACAAAATAACGAGATCCACCAATACTAGTAACAGGAGAAGGTCCCCAAACATCAGAATGAATTAACTCAAAAGTACTATTAGAGATAGATTCACTATTATTGAAAGGTAAAGCTGGCTGTTTTCCTAACTGGCATGAAGTACAATCAAAATTGTCTTTGGACACAGAACCCAACAGACCCTTAGAAGCTAACTGTTGTACCCGAGTATATGAGGCATGACCAAGACGAGAATGCCAAAGTGCGAGAGAAGGTAAGGAAGAAACTGCAGCAGCTGCAGCAGCAACAGAGACAGGAGCAACAGGTGGAAGATAAAGATTGTCCACGGGAAACATACGCCCAACCCTAGGACCGGTCCCAAGCTCTTGTCCCGTCCTCGGATCCTGCACAATACACCCAGAATAGTAAAAAATAAGGCGATATCCTAGTTCAGCTAATTGTCCCACAGAGTACAAATTATAGGATAGGTCAGGTACATGGAAGACCCCAGGAACAGAGAGGTTAGAGGTTGAAACAAAACCTAGACTATTCCCATGCATGGTGGAACCATCGGCTATATGAATATTAAGAGGATGTGGTGCAGGGTCAAGTTTGGAGAATAAGGATGAGTGAGGTGTCATGTGATTGCAGCAGGCAGAATTAAAAAGCCAAGTTTGAGACTTACTGGGCAGAACTGAAAGAGCAGTGGAAAGAGATGCATTACCAGCCATACGAACAGCCTGAGCTATGATCTCCTGTAGTTCAGTGGGGGAGAGGTTGATAGTAGATCCAGAAGACTGGGACTCAGCTGAAATGGAAGGCATCGGCGGAGTAGGCTCAGTATTAGCAACAGCAGCAGTAGATTTGTTGCGACGATAACAAGTCTCAATGGTGTGGCCAGGACGCTTGCAATAATTGCAGAACTTCTTGTTGGTCTGCTTGCGACGATTGCTAGAGCCAGAGGAATCACCTGATGGCTGAGGTTGCTCAATGGAAGGAGCAGAAGGAGTAATAGCCAAAACATTGAACTTATTCTGGGCTTGAAGGGTTGCAAGCCGAGCTTCTTCTCTAACCAACTCATTTACAGCAGTATCAAGAGAGGGAGGAGGACTGCGATTAAGAAGCTGACCTCGAATGGGCTCAAAGTCCTTGTGAAGTGACATCAGGAACTCATAGAGACGAAATTCATCTCTAACTGTAGCATATTGCTGAGCATCTTTTGAGCATGCCCAAATCGGATCAGAAAGGTCAATTTGGTCCCAAATGAAGCGAAGCTGATCATAGTAGTCATTGATGGATTGCCCTGGTTCTTGTCGAAGTTGATGCAATTCAACTACCAACTGATATTTCATGGATCCGTGAGTAGTGGAGTACCTTTTGGCCAACATATCCCATGCAGATTTTGCATCATCAAAGCTGCCCAACAGATTGGAGATGGAGGGGATGGAAGTGTTCCGAATCCATGTGAGGATCATGTGGTTGTGACTATCCCATTCAATCATGCGACCAAGAAAGGCAGCATCTTCTTCACTTGCTCCCTTGACAGGAATGGGAATTGCACCAGTACAGTAATGCCAGAGCATGCGACCCTTAAGAAAACTGCGCATAACTTGAGACCAAGATAAGTAATTCTTGTTCCCCTCCAATACAGTATTGATGGGGCGAGGAAGAAAAACATCCTTTTTATCCATTTAGAAACACAATATGCAAAAACAAACAGCAAAAATGAAATCTACGCGAAAAACTGGGTAAGGAGAACCTGGACAGTAAAAAGTCAACCGTAGAAAAGTCAACGGTCAAAGTCAAACCTCGGTCAAAGTCAACGCTGGTCAACGGTCAAAGTCAACGGCTGGGTCAACGGTCAAAGTCAATGGCTGGGTCAACGGTCAGTCAATGATGACGTCAGCTTTGGTGGATGACGTCAGCAGCTGAGTGGATGATGACGTCACAGATGACGTCAGCAGAACTAGAGAGGGCGCGTGTTGACGCGTGGGAGCGCGTGGGGGCGCGAGACGGCGTGTGGGAGCGCGTGAGGCGCGTGACAGAGGCTGTGACGGCGCGTGTGGCGCGTGACTGAGGTGCGGCTTCTTCAGGTGGCGCGTGAAAGCGCGTGCGGACTCCGATGCTTGCGAGACTTCCACGAATGCGTAGATCGAGGCGAGACGATCACGGTGGTATGTGCAAAAATTTTATCGGAGGAAGATACACGGCGGAGACGGTGGTTGCAGTGGTCTGTGTGGTGCGGGACTCCTCAACGACGGCGGCTGCAGTTCCGGAACCTGAGGACAACGGCTGAGAGACGTTGTAGGTTCAACGGTGAGTGGCTGCAGTGGCTATTGTGACGGCGGAAGCGATAAGGGTGGAGTAACACCAAGAGAGACAAGACTGCTAAAAGAAAGGTCAGAGCAGTGGCTCTGATACCATGTTAGAAATACTGAATAATTGTATTGTATTTCATAATCATGGAATATACATGTGATGCCTTTATATAGGAGGCATAAGTGTGCGGTACAAGTAAGCATATGTGTGTGGTACAAGTAAAGTGTAGTACAAGTGTGCTATACAAGTAAACCAGCTGGGCCTAAAGCCCATAATATACATTAACAAGAGGCATAGGGACCAAAGTAAGGGACAACCCCTGACAACATATTGTCAGAAACACTGAATTGTTTCAAACGAGCGAGGTGGCCTAATTCCGGAGGGATTTCACCAGTTAGACGGTTGTGGTCAAGTTTAAGGACATTTAGATAAGTGCAATTGACAATGTCCTTTGGAATTTCACCAGAAAAATTGTTGCTGGAAAGGTAGAGGCTTGTGAGAAACCCAACTAAATGAGATATGTTCAATGGGAGGGGTCCGAAAAGTTTATTACAGGAGAGGTCTAACCCTGTTAGACTTGTGCAGTTTTTAATGCCCCGAGGGAACTGGCCTTTGAGCCCCATGTCGCTTAGTCTGATATTTAAGACCTTATTCTCATCGGGGTGCCAGCATTCGACCCCGGTAAATTTGCAGATGAAACCTTCGGTAATGTTGTTGAAGTCCCATGAACTATTAAGGTAGTTGTAAGGGTCTTCAAACGAATCTTTAATTGACTTCAAGCAGTAGATATCAGTTGAAGTCCCATTGCTTATTTCAAGAAATGACCAAACAAAGATTATGCAAAGAAGAGCACTCAACACTCTGGAATTTAGAGCCATGTAATTTGCTTCTAAAGTGTTTCCAATAAAACGCAGACGTAAGAAGCGTTATATGTAACTACTTAGAAAGCGAAAAAGATAAAAACAAAATAATTTCCAGGAAATTTCATTAGTTCTTGAATCTTCAAAAAACTGATTTGGAGGACGTAATTGGCAGGGTATTACAAAGAGTAATAGTTGGCTTGTACTTTTCCAAGTCAAGCAGAGATATAGTCAAAGAAGGCTAGTACATTAGTTCAAAGGCTGCAAACGAAGTCAAGGGATTTAAAAGCGAGACAAAGAATGGACGATTAGTATTGTACGGAGAGTGGAAAGCGCTCTCTCTCTCTCTCTCTCTCTCTCTCTCTCTCTCTCTCCAACCTTAATTATGTCTCAAAGTGAAACAAAGGGAGGGTATGAGAAAACATTTATTTATGTTTTGTTTTAGCAGTTGGGTTGAAGTTCATAAAAAATAAAAATATATGGTAGTAACTAAATCAATTCAAATATCTAGATAGAGAATATTTTTATTTTGTAGGTAATGTTTGCTTTTTAGAGTAATGCTATATACATTAATTATTTTACAATATTTTTACAAAATATTAATATGACCAATCATTTTGTAAATATCAATTTTTCTATTAACATTCATTAATAACGTGGTTGTTAATATAAATCGTTTTGCAAGGTTTGTTGTCTTATGCCCTGTATCATACATCAAGAAAAAAGTATTGGGCCTGTTGTGTTATTGTACTTGCCCTACACTCACATTGCTTGTACTATATAATACACACATAAGGTGCCTATATAAAGCATTCCCTAGTACTAGTAGAGTTTTATACACAGCAATACACTTAAGACATACAGAATTCAGTCTTCAGCACTCACAAATGGGCATTATGTTCAACTCATTTTATAATTTATAATGGGTAAAATGAATGATCCTACAGTAAAATAGTTGGCTGTCTAATTTTTCGAAAACACATCATGTTTTCATAACACTATGCAAATGCAACACTATTACAGCTAGAAACTTCAAAGGAAGATCACGTTCCGGTACTTATCCGAACCGTTTGTGAAATTCAAAACTTTTGGGCTTTGTTTTTGCTTGGGCCTAAAAAATAAATGAGTATATGAAAGATTAATTCAAGGCTTTCGACCCAGAAAAAAAGGCCATTAGATATCTTTGGCATAAAAATAAAAATATTAAAATATATATTTTTTATAAGCATAGTTTTTTTTTTTTTTTTTACCTTGATTTTTTTAATATAAAAAAATGGCTACTGCTACTGTGTTCATCCTTATAAGTATTTATGCACAGATTAAATTTTCATTATTTTTGACAATTTTTCTTTGATTCCTTTTTAATTTCTATATTGTGTTGGTTTAAATGAATTTTTTCTGAATTTTTAGAGGATGGACTTTAGAAAAGATGTTCAACTTTTATATGCCAAGCATTGGTTGTAACTCCTGTACATGGAACAAATCAAGATAAGAAATTAAAAATATGGTCTATTTTGGTTGGGCTTAGCTTGATTTGTCTAGAGGTCAATTTTCTCTCTTGCCAAAAGTCCAACATATTTTAGGTGGAAATTTCATTGATTAATACTTGTATACAAAATTCAAGAATCATTAAATTGGAATAGGCCCTTTACTGATCTAACTAATTGGAATATGATGAAATTTCTTCCCATCCACACTAAACATTGTGTACACTCCAAATTTTTTCTGCATCTTATAATGATACGTTGTGGAAAGGTGTCATCCAAGTCCAACATGATTGAGAGTTAAAGTTGAGAGTTGAGACTATGGCCCAAAAACTTTACTATTCAATACTTTGCGAGAAAAATTAAACACTCATTTGATGTAATAGGAGACTATGGAATTTGACACCGTATACATTGGGGTTTGTTCTTGATGTTGTGAAATTGCCATAGGTACCAAAAACTTTAGTTTTATTAGTTTGCAAGTCATATTCTTTAAGCATGAAAAGTCTACAATAGAAAACTTTTATATTCCTACGATAAATGTTTTGGAGAGAAAATTGTTAACTCCCTCATCCCATTGGGACCCTCCTATTTATACAAAGGAAAAAGGGTCCAATATTCCTGAGTGTGACTTAGTTACATGAAATTTTTGTGCAATTGTGCCTAGTTTTGTTTTAAAATTTTAATTATAATTTTAAACTCTAATTTGGTGATTTTTATTTGATTTTTGTGGTTTGCTTTTGAAAACATCACATTTTTAAGGAATAATTTTACTTTTACACAATAGATAAAATAAATTGATATAAATACTTTCTATCTAAATACGCAATAAATAAGTAATGAAATGAACATAAGCCGTAAGCAATTATCATGAATCATGAGTCTTATAAAGCCAATGCAAGTTCCCATTTGAACAATAAATCATACTTTTTAAAAGCAAAAAAAGAGGGGAATCCAGTCTAACTTTGTTGTTCATATGGACCATGTTGAAAGTTGAAAGACTTTGGTTGGGTTCGTGGGAATTGGGAGATTGTTGGAGACTTGGAGTACTGGTCATTGAAGAAACTACGAAATCATATGCAAATGCAAAGACTATTTCAGCTAAAAACTTCATAGTAAGATCACATTCTGATGCCTATCCGAACTGTTTGTTAAATTCAAATCTTTTGGGCTTTGTTTTTGTTTGGGCCTAAATAATGAATGAGTAGGCTGATTATGAAAGATTAATTCAAGGCTTTTGACCCAGAAAAGCAGCCCATTAAATATCTTTGGCACACAAAAATAATAATAACTAGAGTACATGCTTAGAGGCTTTTCTATTTTTGGATAAAATTTAATTATTTGCATCAATTATAATTTAGAATTACTACATTTTCCAATCATAAAATACATAGGGGTGTGATGAACAAAATTATTTCAAATAATTTCTTTTAAGTCATCAATTTTCTAATGAAGATTTATGTGCAATGGAATAAGCTGTCAAATGCTTGATTTAAAACATTCAAAGATTCAAACCAAAGAAAGTAGAAAGGAGT